>CM050417.1:29357852-29453209 GCA_027564155.1 Gymnocypris eckloni scoliostomus
CATCCAAACAAAACATAATTATTTAATTAAGTCTAATCATATTGTATAATTTCAGACATTAAATTCTAAAATAATAAAGTGCACGTGAAGGATTCTGTTTCAACGCTCCCATCACATGCAACTATTCACCAAAAATAGAAATTAAATAATAGAGCTATACCATGACACAGATGCTACAGTCATTTTGACATTTATTTTATGAATCGAAAACACGGCGTTGAGGTGAGCTCACGTTTCACAGTCATGATAAAATCATAGATATCATAAAATGAGTGCCCTTTCATAACCATTATAAAACATTAACATTACATTAGATTCACATGGTTGTACAAGAGTTGAAGGAACAAGAAATAGCAAAGAAATCCAGATTGTTCCACAATGCCTTGATGAAGCATAAAATGTGGTTATTAACATAGGTATTTTACACGTGCCCGTACCATATCAATATTAGTGTATTACCTGAATTTGATTTTTACATCGAGAATAAAAGCCTGATGCGCGTTCATGTGAATCAGGCATCTCTCCATTGTTTAATTATATTCACAATACATTCATTAATAGGCAAAGGAATGATCATTGTTTCATTTAATGCTCTTTTATTTTGTTTCAGAACTCAAAGAGCATAAAGTTAGACTTAAATCGTGTTTTTTTCGTAAGAAACATTGAGTTTTCATGTTTGGCAACAAAAGTGATTTCTGTCATATTTCACAAATATCCACAGAGAAACTTTGTTTCAAATAAAACGAGGCCAGCCTCTTTATTTCCATGAATGACTATAATAACGTATTAAAGCAGAAATGTTCGCGTTGTCACACAAACAGCCGAACCCAGCTGCTTTATATCATAATATTCAGATTCCTCTTCTTGTCTTCTGCAAAAGTTCACTAAAAGTTCATTCAACGTTTTGTGGTCGTCACTCCGTCCGAGAAAAGATCCTCGTAAAGTTTGTCCACGTCACAGTTTGTGTTCTTATAAATAGCCTCTCCTTTTCTCTCATAGGAAAACATAAATAATGTGCTTCAGTGCGCGGTGACGTCACAGCCCCAGCGCCGCCGCGTGCTTTTTCGCCTTCAGTCTCAGATCCGCGATGCTCGAGTTTTTGTTGGTGCTTTTTGCCGCCGCTGCCGCCGCCACCACCGAAGCTGCCGACGCGGATTCCGCCGCGAGCGTCGCCAGGGGCAAACCGAACGGCGGGCCGGGAAACATCATGTAGGGCGCATGCGCCGCCAGGTGCGAGTGCAGGTGATGGTGCGCGTGGGCCACGGCGCTGTCCAGCTGCAGCTGCGCCTGCACCTGAAAGGAGAAGGGCGGCAGGTTGCAATGACTATCCTATGGACGCACGGGTGGGAAGAGAGGGGAGAAACACGTTAACTTATGAGAGACTATGTGCAGAGTCGTTACTGGGCACTGGATTAAATGTATTTATCATCATATGTAAAAAAAAAAAAGTGCATTCGGACCCATGCATTCCCTCCCTGAATATGATTCAAATCCATGGAACATGCACGAAACATTCCCAAATCTCAGCTCATCTATGCAATGGCCTAACAGTTGTATTCTTCATCTAAATGTCTCGCTATAAGAAAAGGAGGGCATCTGAGCGTGCACTCATGGACATGGCTGTGGACTCTGTATTGTAACTTGCCTGCTGGAATGGCAGGCGCAGAGCTCCCACGTTGACATATGGAGCGACACGACACGCTTCAAACTGACTCGCCGCTCCGATGAGAACTCCTGAAAACATGTTAACATTGAGTTTGTATCTGTGTGTGCTCAAAAACTAGACTCTGCATGAATTACTATTACATTTCTGCACATTACAGATCAAATTAAATCGGATACAGCGTTTAGCAAAAATACTTTTATTCTGTAGGCCTGTTGTAAATGATCCAAAGATGTATCCACAAAAAAAAACACGTTTTAATAATAAATACAACAGCTAACATAATAGTAATTCCTAATTGATAAAGCATGCAGTTTGTAAACGCGTTTGAATGCATCGCACCTTTATGTAACTGATTTTCCTGCTTTCTGCATTTGGCCCGTCGGTTCTGAAACCAAACCTGAAAACACAAAGCATTGATTGACAGCTGTTGGTGAGGGCATGTGTAAATCCTCCCCAAATCACAACAGTCTCAGCAGAATGCATCCCTGAGGACCGCTCAAATATTCATAACGCGTAACCGCACATTTGAATTATTATATCTCTATAACGAGAGGCGAAGTGACGTATAAAGTGACCTCAAAACTAACAGATGTGTTAAAATGTTACACAAACGAAATCTTCATATCATGCATCTGAAAAAAGTGCTGTAATATATCGTGTTTCTGCAATGGTTTAATGATGTATCCGAGGATGAGAGTCCCAGAAGCAGCACAGTGATCATCTGATAGCACACCCGGCATGGGACTATATGCCTGGACTTCAATAGCACGATAAAACTGAGACAGAGAGTTATATTTCTCTGCCATATCTGTTATGGGCATGGAGATTTGGAGATGATTGTGTCTCGTGCATCTGTTTGTGTCACTGTTAATTCATTGTGATTCACGACGAATATGTGCATGATAGTTCAGCCTACGATAATAAATTTATGATAATAAATCCCGATATGATTAGTTTATCCGGTAAAGTGCAGTCTTTGAGCCAGCGGTGTGGCCTTGTCTGTGCATACCGAATATGAAAAGAGCATCAGATCTTTATTTGGGTAAAATGATGGATAATTTATGTAAATCCGCAGGCTTGCTTGGGACAATGCCCTTTGGTAAGATCCCAAAGAGAGACGGTGGTTTAACTTTTTCCAGGGAGGTCTTTTGAGCCCATTTTTTTTAAAGGTTCAATGTATTCAAAGAGTGAATTTTATAGGAATGAATAGATAAAAGAGGATGAAATAAGATATCGTTTTGATCAATCACAGCAGAGCCAATGTCTATGTTGAATGTCATTATTCGGCTCTTGTTACACATATATTGAGCCTTATTATGTTTCTGTGCAGATGGTGTTCCCATCCTAAAAAGCACACTACAGATGTTGCCTGCAGGCCAATGCGCAGCAGAATCACGTTTGTTCATTGTGCTCATTGATTTAAGCGGCTTAATATCACGCTTTTACACCGACAATATCATAAACATGATATCTCATTTTATTTACCACGCTATGAATGCAAACAGCAAGCATGCACATATAACACTAATAATAGCAGCGTTAATCTGTGCTGTAAACTTTGTGTTTAGCAGTGCGATAGTTGGCCAGAACAATAATATGAGTGTCCATGTAACACAATTTGTATAGGCCTATATTACTCTTTTTATTGATCGACTTGATTTAAAATTATTGAATCTACTTACTAATTATTTCAGAGACTCGTTGCATTGCTATTCTTAATGTTTCAATAGTTTAATGAACTGTTGATACGCGTCTATATTGCACGCAACATAATATGTAGCGTATTAATTATATATAGTCACCTAAATATATTAATTATTTTGCATGCAGTACTCGAAGGTGCCTGACCTGAACCCGGGCCTCCGACAGCCCCAGTCTCTGGCTCAGCTCCTCTCTCATAAAGGCGTCTGGATAGTGCGTTTCATCGAACAGTCTCTCCAGCTCATTCAGCTGCTCCAGGGTAAAGTTAGTCCGACTCCTTCTCTGCTTGATTTTAGCCTGTGTCTCATCCTCCAGCGGCTTACAATCCTCTTTGCGTTCCTTCATATCTGTGTTAGCTGAAAACGGAGCAGAAAGCGCGCGTGAACGAGGGATGAGAGAGAGGAGGGCAGTGTGTGTCCCACTGATGTCTACACCGAGCTCTTTAATTATTTACACTCTATATGCATGCATGGAGTCTCTCTGAACCGGATGCCTAGAGGAATATTAGCCTATTGTAGGTCAAATTAACAACCTGAAAAAACGAAAATGAAATCAATGAAGATAACAATTAACGCAGCTGAATGAAATCACTGCTGTCAAAATAATTAACCTGTATTAAAAACAATAGACGTTTAGAATAATAATAGACATGTCTTATCGAAATGATCAGCAGTTCACATTATTATTATGAATGTTATTAATATTATGGCTGTTGTTCTCATGATATTATTTTAAATCTCAGACTCCAAATAAGCCTTCAGCGTTTTATTTTTTTTAATGATTTATAATAAATGTAATATATATACATTATTTATTTTTCTGTTAATAGCCATAAAGCCCTTCGTGTGCATCTATATATTTTATTTCTATAGATATTATCTCATGGATAATCGAAATCTTTCAAACGTATTAACCTCTGGCTATAGTTTCACAAATATTATTTGTTTAATATAAAAAATATAGACCCACATGCAACTACTATCCAACAAAAAATAGCCTTCATGCACAATATTACAGCGCTCGGTTTTTATCATAACTTATGATTGGTTATTTTGTTTTCAGGCTGCTTCATAACAGCGATGACTGTCAAATTAATATAATATGATTATTAAGTTCCGTTAACAGAATGACTTTAAAATAGGCCTATAATAAAACACAAGTTCTCAAACTTAAATGATGGATATTGAATAGGCCTCTGGAGAAAATAAAGCGTGATGAAGTCGTTTTCGTAAATATTAAAACGAAGGACACACTCACCGTCTGTAAGTTTGGGACTGATCGAGTCTCTGGTTCTCTCTGACGCGAGCATGTCCGCTTCTCTGGCCGGCGATGAGCGCACGCCGCCCCGCGTGATGCTGCTCACCTCCTCGCGAACCGGTTCCGCCGACACACTCTCCCGGTTTCTCCCCGAGCCGGTCTCCAGCACCTCCCGGTACGTGACCACTTCCTTCTTTTCCTTCACTTTCTGATCAAAAGATTTGGAGACAAACGCGGTAAGTTCTTCCATCACTGCGCACACGAAGAAAACAATGCACTCTTCTCTCTAGATCCTCAGCAGACTACCATAACACATCACCATGGGCCTGAACGCGACGAGATCTTTGACTATTCCTCTGGTTGGGAGTGTGCGCACTTCACTATTGAACTCACACTATTTATACTTGGCGAGCGTCTGCCCCTTGATCCGCGCGCGTTACCACGAGCCCCCTTCCCATAGAGGCGGGTTGGGTGGGGGAGCCTTATCTGCCCTTCAGATCCACATCACCCGTCCATGCTTGCTATTGGCCGAGATTGACAAGAGGAGCAAATTCATGTCATTCAGCTAGACTGGTTAGAGTTTGAAACACCAGGGAGCGTGATGATGATGATGATGAGGATGAGGCCAAAACTACTGAAAAGGGCATCTTATTCCGCCACGGTCTGATCTGAGCTGGAAAACGGAGCGAGAAGAGGGAAAGGGGAAATATGCACTTTATGATCATGCAGTAACAACATGATTAATAATTTCACTTTGTCCCACAGTTCGAGAAATACAAACGGAATCCTCTCAGAAACAGCTGTAAGGCTTGCTTTAGTGCGCGCGTTATTTAACCTTCTTTACAGTAGCCTATATATTTATTAGAGAGTGAGAATGCTTTTTCATGACGTCTAGTTATGAATTTAATGCGAATATGAAGAACAAACACGAGTCGAATCTAAATCAAAACTAGTGATTTGAACAATTTAGTCAAAGTGCATTTATTACACACTCTTAGCCGTAAAAACAGCTTTAACGCATTCATAAAATAACACGTGTTGTTTTTACGCTTGTTTTTTTTCTGACCGCATGGAATACATATTCACTATTTTAAAAAAAATCACGTTTAATTAATATTTCAGCACTCAGATGATACCTGTTATTATTAATAGTAGCAGCTGGCTTGCGATATTTACAAAAACTCGAGATTCTGTGGTTTTATTGCTATTTAATTACACACACCTAGTACAATTATTGCATATCTGCATAATATGCTTAATTAGCCATCATTTTAAATAAGTGCATTTGGGCATCAAGAGTGAATTAAAAAAATAATAAAATACAAATGAACAGAACCAAGTAGGCTACAAACAGCAAGAATAGCGCATTATTTCGGCGGTAATATTGATACATGACAACACACCTTCTCATAATCTCACCGTTAATAATTACATCATCACAATGAAATATGGATCTTATATGTCTCTCTTATATTTATGTAAACGCGTTCTTCAAGCATGCACGCATTTATTACTCAAAACGCTGCAGCGCGCGCTGAGCACTTCACACATCTCATACACGAATATAATAATAATCATAATAATACAATCTTACCATATATTGCATTTGTTCATAAATATCCGAAACATGAAAGAGGTGTTTGCACACATAAGTGTGCGTCACTTGTACATGGAGTATAACTATCACAATAGATTGGGCATATCTTTGATTCTTTACTTTGATGTGAGCGTTTCGTGTTTTTTCTTCCTCAAAAATAATAACTTAGTGAATTATTAAGACGTCAGTTTGACTTTTAGAAACACAGTTTGTGTAAGTAGCATTTGAGACAATAGTTTACCATTGCCTTCACGTTTGCATTCTGTCTGTCTCCATATGTATCTCATATAAAATATAATTTTTGTTTTAAATAGGCAGAACTGCCTTGTCCATAATAGTCTATATTACGACCACAAATATGAAATATAATCTCAAAATCGCTTTTTCCTTTAAAACCTAATTTCACTCAGCCTGCGAATTCTCAGCATACCTCAACACTTAAAACAAAAACACAATTCAAGTTTTAAGAATCAAAAGAGATCTTATGATCAAATGACTGAGAAATGCATGAACAGAAGTAAATGTATCTTGCGCGAGCACGAGAAGATCGTGTTTGATTGGTAATGCCTGCTGCGCGCGCATCGAGCAGCTCCGAATCGGCTACTTCTGTCTGTTCAGCGGCTCATGGCGCTGTTACTGTAGTGACACAGTAGCACCGTGTGTCGTTATCTAGGTAAGAGTGTGAGGTTAGACATAAACATCACTGTTTTTTACATATAAATGTCGAAATAAGTTAGCAGACGTGCTGTTTAGTTATTAAATAACGTGTTTTAGAAGAAGCGCTTGGAAATGTTGAGGAATTCGTGCTAGTAAGACTGACAACATTCGGTATTTAAATGTTTATAGATTCTATAGTCGCATATTTCATATTTACGTTTCCACGCTCTCCCGTTTATGTTATTTTCTCTCATGAATGAAGGCACTTTATGTGTAAACACTGGAAATGTGCTTATTTTTGCTGTTAGGATGCGTTTCTAACGCTAGTGTTACGCTTTGGGTTTAGTATGTAACGTTAGCATAGCCCCAACATAAACTGTAGTTATTATTTTAATATGTGTTTCCCGCGTTTTTAACACATTATAGACATGAGTTTTATGTTCCGTTTGTGTTACTGTGTATCAATCTCAAACTAGAGAATTTCATAATTTCATGTTAAATTAAACTTATACTTAAATTTTTATAATGACTTATGTGTACACCGCTTAATGTACATCTTATGCTGCATTGGTTGCTACAGTCAATGGCTTGTCTGCTCTGCATCTTTCAGTGTGACCGGAGTGAACATGGGCCGTCACTCATCAGAGGCGAGGACAACAGTCGAAGCAGGAGGAAGAGGAGAGCGAGAGGCCGATCTTCCTCCTCCAGCTCCTCCGTGACCAAGCACTCCAGGAGACGAACGCGCTCCAGAGACACAAACAGAGCCGCAGACAAGAGGTAGACTCCGGAGAATCAAATCAAAACAAGTTTGCCCCTGTAATCTTTCATCAGAATGTAATTACGTGTTCTTCCTCGGAAACAATTTTCTTGTTTGACTGACATCACAAGCCCTCTTGTTTCCCCCCCATCCCTGCCAAGCAGCTGTCATATACAAGTTCTGAAACAGTTCACATCCCGATCTCAAAGTCCAGTTACTCGGCTGGCACATTGAGCCCAGAAGGAATGCACACATGGATACAGTCAATGGCATTGAAATCGATGTCCCGGCAGCACTGATCGGCTGATGTCATCATTATCAGTACCATATATCAAACCTCTTTGCTCCAGAGAGGCTTAATGCATGTCTTAAAAAAGTCTGGTTATGGTTTTGTAACGGATGTAGCTATGCCAGTAAGGGCTGTGTGTGGGACCTCACTCTCCTGACCTCAAAAAGAGGCGCTCTAGCGACTGACGCTAGAGGCTGTAGCCTTTGGCTTTCCTTGTTAGAGCGCCCGCCTCCCGCGCCGGAGTCCCGGGTTCGAGACCAGCTCGGTGAGTTGTGGCAGTGTGGACCCGGGGGGTTACATTGGTGCCGTGACCCGGATGGGAGTGAGGTTTAGGGGGGTGAGTGTAACGGATGTAGCTATGCCAGTAAGGGCTGTGTGTAAAACCTCACTCTCCTGACCTCAAAAAGAGGCGCTCTAGCGACTGACGCTAGAGGCTGTAGCCTTTGGCGTTCCTTGTTAGAGCGCCCGCCTCGCCTCCCAGAATCCCGGGTTCGAGACCCGCTCCGACGAGTTGTGGCAGTGTGGACCCGGGGGGTTACACTTTATTCAGATAGTCCAGTTTAGACATTCTACTAAGTATAAGTAACTACATGTCGATTAACTCATGTGCACCTTCATGTCTACTAGCTCTCAGCAGGGTAGGTTTAGGGTTAGTAGAATAAGTTGACATATGCTTGCAAGGTTTCTCGTAGTCATTAAATGTCAGTGTTAGCAGATATTAAGCAGACTGTCTACTAATACTCTAATGACTGCTGGTTGACTTGTAGTTGCAAAGGTACTTAATGTTAGCAGAATGTCTAAAGTGCACTATCGTAATAAAGTGTTACCAAAAGTAATTAATTAATTCACATTTTCACAAATTAAAACCTCAAAAAGTTTTAAATCATGGCATGAAGACTTTGATTTATAAAGCCGTGGCATTAAATGTTGCATGCACTGCAAACAATGGATATCTTCTTCAGTATTTGTGTCTTGTTCTCCATCTAAACATCCTTAAATCAAGATACATTCATTTGAGATGCAGACTGAACATATAACGCCTTGTTTTCTGAGAAACTAGACACAATTAAGTGAGTTTATGCTTTAAAAAATATATATCACTGCCGTTTAAAAGTTTGGGATCAGTGAGATTTGTAATGGAGTCTCTTCTGCTCATCAAGGCTGTATTTATTAAATAAAAAATACAGAGAAAACAGTAATATTGTGAAATCTTATTGCAATTTCTAATATTGGTTTCCTATTATATATATCATTAATTTTGTGACGCATTTTCCAGTCTTCAGTGTCACATGATCTTCAGAAATCATAATAATATGCTGATTTATTATGAGTGTTGAAACTGTTATGCTGCTTCATATTGTTTTTAAGAAAGTTTTAATTCACATTTTCACAAATTAAAACCTCAAAAAGTCTTAAATCAGGGCATGAAGTCTTCCGTGGCATTAAAGTCCACGTGAACCGGAAGTTTGCGACCGTTTTACTTCCGTATTGTGACGTATTTTCGAGAGAGAGAATATTGTATGAGGAGAATAGAGGGCGTGGCTTGTTTTTGCTACTGCGAATTGATTGGCTGTAGTAAAGTAGGCATCTCATTCAGAAGTGAACACTGACAGTTGGAGGGGCGTGGCTAATGATGTCACGCTCCTGCCCAAGCCATCAAACAGATTTTAGAGGCGAGGAGCTTTTTCAGATTTGGATTAAAGTTTATAAAGACGATTGATTTTTTTGTGGATTGACTTGCATGATGAATTGTTCATTACAAAAATAGCAATGTGCGCTAATAAAATAAATATAGTCAATTTTGATTTCACGCAGACTTAAAACTTTGCATGCACTGCAAAAAATTGGATTTTCTTCTTTCTAAACATCCTTAAATCAAGACTGACTGAACATATATGACATCTTGCTTTCTGAGGAACTGAAAAAAATATTTTTTTTTTCATTTGAATTAAATAGATTTTTCTGACTTCATTGGCAGAAATTAGCTTGTTTAAACATTTTCATAAAATAAGACTTTATGCAGGGAATTAATACAAAAAATAGATGTCTGTTGGAAGGTGCATTTCCAGACTTTTAAAGATTGCTAATGCAAATTTACAATTAGAGAACACATTTACATGTTATGAATTTATTCCTTAATGATGTCATTCGTTAATGTACTAGTTAGTTATTAGTTAATGTATTAGTTAACATGACTGAACAATGAACGCTACATTTCTTACACTCTTTATTGATCTTTGTTAATGTTAGTTAATAAAAACACAGCCGTTCATTGTTTGGTCATGTAAGTTCACAGTGCATTAACTTTTCTTTCTTTGGGTTCAAAAGTACTTACATTTGGAAAACACCTTGTACATGTGAGGTCAGAAACAGGGAAAAACGAGTCAAAATCTCACTGTTAGGGCGACATTACATCACCGAAGTCACTGAATTTAGTGATCGTGTCATTTCGACCACAGCTTGACTGCTGATGCCAAACATAGTCCAGCGACTCTTGCATTCACTCCCTGAACATGCTGCTCCAAACAGACTCGTGCAGTTTGTTGAAGCCAGACGCTGCTTTATGCAGTCACTTAGCACTGTCTGCCTGACTTCAATTATTCATGACACTTGCTCAGTTGCTGTTATGTGTGATGGGAAATAGAAAGAAGGATGTCTGTGGAGGTCAAGCAGCTAAATACACTGCTGTTGATCAGTGGTTGTTTACCGTATCCACACGTCATCTGTAAATCTGTTAGTTGTTAAGTGGCCTCATCTGTGTAACTCTGCAGGTGTTTTATGCCCTCGTTAAGCTCACCTGAAGACTGCATCGCTCTGTTTGGCAGGTGTTGAGCTAAACTAAAAATGACTGAAACATCTTGTATTGATTTAGGATTGTATATTTAACACTGAGCCGATTGTGTTATTCAGATACAGTAAGTACATTGCATAGAACAGTATGTGGGTGTATTTCATATGATTTAATACATTGGATGACTCTGAAAGTGTCATATGGAGGTGTACACCGTTATACAAAATGCATTTTTTCTTACGCCTTGCCTTTGTGTGATTGCACATCTCTCAATCACCATTTTCCAAATATGATGTATATTCTCCAAACATTATGAATTAATAAATATCAGTACATTATTGCAGGATTGTCACCACATGACATGTCACAACCTGTAATAAACTTTATTAATCATAAAAAAAAATCTAATGATCCTTTTTTGTGATATAATTTCATGTTTTATGCATCCATGAGTCTAGTCTGCATGATGTGCATGACTTGTATTTAATGGGCAAACGTTCTTCAGATATTATTAATAATTAGTGGAGCAGTTTTGTTTTTATATATTCCTAAATATGAATAAAAAGATTATGCCAAACTACTTAAGTTTTTAATAAGACTTTATAATATTTATACAGTAATAAATAATTTGTTGCAAACACTTATTTTGTAGTTAATTCATAGTTTATAAATTGTAGTTTTTAAATTGTTACTAAATTAATGTGCTATGGACAAATATTGACATAATGTAAATGTACTTGACAAATTATTGTTTTTTAATTAGCTTATATGTAAAGAGTTTGATAATGTGTTTTTATTCTTTGTTTTTATTCATATACTTACTAGTATTGAAATGTGATCTCATTAGTATGTGTATGTATTTTACATATATACAATATTTACATAGGCTATTTATTGTCACTGTGCACAAGCGATGTATAATAGCATATTAGCAACTTTGTAATAATATATAAGTAATGTTTATGTGTACAATTATACGCATTTATGCTACAACAACGTTTTAACTACTGGTGTAAATACTGTACTGTATCAGTTAGACACGATGCTAAGAAAATATAATAATATAGTCTTTATTTGTGATCAAATATAACAATAATTTAACTACCATGACAACGAATGAAGAACTCACTATTTGTACATAGAACATTTATGCATTAGCAATGCCTCTAAATTAGTTTGCAAATAATTTGCAAGTGCTTTGTTACTGTATACTTATTATAAAGTGTACAATAATACAAATTTCTTGCCATGAATGCCATGAGTTTTAATAAAAAAATGTAAAACATGCAAATCATAAAATGTGTTTTGTATATGTGATTGGCATATTTAGTGTGTGTGTTTATGTCTACACACACACAGACACACGCACACACACACACACACACACACACACACACACACACACATATTTTAAATAAATGAATAGCTAGAACAGACTAAAACAAGCATCATGTCATTGACCCACATGCTGTCGTCTTTAAGAGCTGTTTGCAGATGCTCTGTAAAGCAGCACAAACATGAACAATCTCCTCAATATCTGATGCAGTGATGGAGAGACACGGCCTGCTGTCTGAGCCACTGGCACTAACGCTTTAGAGATGTGCAGTCGGGTGCCATCAGATGCAGAAATGCATAATAAATGTAATTGTTTTTTTAGATAAACATTTTATTTATTGATGCCGTGGGGAATGGGCTCACACTTTTGGAAGTGGGTCTAAGAAGTCTTGATCTATTAGCTGGAGTGGAGAATAGGGAAGTTGACACCAGCTCACTGGAGAGAGAAATAGAGCTGATTACTTCAAATAATGCAGTCAGACGGGTCTATATTCATGATGTCAGCCTTGCAGAGAGTCATGCTGGCTGACTGAATGCAGATGACTGCGCTTCTGCCTGCTTGTCTGCATCTGCATGCTGCTCAGGGGTAACCAGGGTGCTTAAAGGGACATTTCACCCAAAAATCAAAACACTGTCATCATTTACTGACCCACAAGTTGTTCCAAAGCTTTGTGAGTTTCAGTTTCTGGTCACCAGCATTCTTCTTCCATGTTCAGCAGAACAACTTGAGGCGAGTAAGTGAAGACAGAAATGTCATGTTTTTTGGGGTGAACTGTCCCTTTAAAGCGGTGTGGATTTTCTTTAATGTAAAATATTTCTTGTTTTTGTTTTAGGTTTTCTGCATGTCTTATTGTGGCCTTTGACATTTTTCAATACAAATATCTGAACTTCCTTAAATGCATTTATTTGAGATGCATAATTACTTGAAAAATGTAACAAAATGAAGCAAGTTTGTGCTTAAAACAAGAACAAACATCTGTAAATGGGGTGTGAAAACTTTTCCCTTTGAATTAAGTTAATTTTTTGGAGTCCTTTGGCAGATTTTTATTTTATTTTTTAATAATAAGCTCACTTCATGTTGATCACTTTCTCATAAAACAAGACATCTTATCTTAAGTCATTTTGCTTCTCAAGTAAATGTATCATGGTTTAATAATCTGTAATGTAAACAAGACAATCATACTGATGAAGAATAGCAGTTTATTGCTGTGTTTATATAAGGTAGAGTAAAAGTTACTTCCATGTCCTAGTTAAGGCATTTTCTTTTACTCTTTTCCTTTTTTAAACTCTTTATGTATTTATTTAAAGTCTTGGAAGTGGTATTTTCAAACTTTGAATTCTTGCTAATAAAATGTATTTTGTGGGTCCCCGACATTTACATTTAGATAATAGTGTGCCCCTCAATCTGGTCCTCTTTACTTGCTCTAAAAGGTCTTAAATTTACTGTCATAAAACATAGACACAGGCTCTGCCGTGCTTTCAGCGTTTGCTGGCCTGGGAATGTCTGACAATGTTCATGAAACCTATTTGAAAGCGTGCAACTCTGAAACATGCAGACACCTATGTAAATATAACAGCATGCAGCAGAGAGTGTTGTGTGTTGGTCAGACAGATGCAGTAAACAGACCGCACACACACTGTGGCTGCATATGTGTGTGTGTGTGTGTTTAATGGACTGTTGTTACTGATGTTGCAGGCACAGAAACCGCTCCAACAGCAGCTCCTCCAGAGGGTCCAGTCACAGGAGGCGGAGCCGAAGCACAGACAGGGGGCGGGGCCACAGGTCCCACAGGTCTCCGTCCCGCAGCCGAAATAGAAGGTAAGGACAAGCACACTGATGACTGTAAATAACTGGCCCTTAGCATTGGTGGAGTGAATGTAAAAATTACTTTCTTTAACTTTAAAAATACATATTTTTGCTTCTTTGAAGAAAACAAGTGATTTTAAATGGTTTTGAGCAGGATCATATCATTCAATCATATGAAGCAAGATCTTAATATTAACCCTTTGTGCATGAATTGCACTGTTTGTGCTGTGGACAATAGAGCAGACCAAAGTTTAATTTTTTGTATCATGTTGGCTGTGTAAATACATACATCATACATTTCTTTTTCAAAATTGTATATTTTTATTGACATTTTAATATTTCACTCATTTTATTTAATACATTTATTTTACTCTGGACAAAGAATAGTTACACTCAGCAGGACGATACGGACACAAATGTCCCAATTAAAACTGAAATAATGAATACCAGTGCCCACTGTTCCCTCCAAGCTGTGTGCGCGGCCGCACAGCAAAATAATGTGCCGCGCATAATAAAAAACAATTTGTTGTGAAGCCATTTGATTGAATTCTAGTAAAAGTGAAATAATTGCAATGCTCGGGCAACCCGCTATTGAGTTCATGTCGCTATAGAGTCGGAACCGGTGAATTAAATATCTCATATCGAGAGCCAACGCAATGACATGTGAAATAAAACATCCTCGTGTATTAAAGAAGAGTGGCTTGATGAAGTGCTGAAATAGCGGATGATGGTCACAGAACGGTAACAAAACTCAGAGATATTTAGATACAGTCACACACAGGTGTATTGTGTAAACTACACTTCATAGCGATGCTTAGATAGCTATATAAGAATTCACATGTTCAAGTTTGTAAAAAATATTTAGCTTACAGATCTCAGTTTGAATGCTTCAGTTTGTTTAGATATTATATTATGCTATGTTAGGCCTATATCATAAACCTAATACATAATTGACCTCTTATGCTTATCAAGGCTTTATTTATTTGTTTTTATTTATTTATTTATTTGATCAAAATACAGAAAATAAAACAGTAATATTGTGAAATATTTCGAAAAATTTCTAATATTGTTTTCCTGTTTTATATACATTAAAATACAATGTATTCCTGTGAAGCAAAGCTGTATTTTCAGCATCATTACTTCAGTCTTCAGTGTCACATGATCTTCAGAAATCATAATAATATGCTGATTTATTATCAGTGTTGAAACTGTTTTTGGAACATATGCTACTGATTCTTTGATGAATACATAGTTTAAAAGAACAGCATTTATTCAAAATAAAAAGCTTTTCTCACAATAAAAGTCTTTACTATCACCTTTTATCCTTTTAACACATCCTTGCTGAATAAAAGTATTACTTTCTTAAAACATACATAAATTACTGATCCCAAACTTTTTAATAGTTGTGCATATTGAAACTCAAAATGTATATTTTGAATAAACACTGTTCTTTTTAACTTAATTTATCAAAGAATCACAGTTCTCAAAAAATATTAAGCAGCAAAACTGATTCCTACATTGATTATAAATCAGCATATTATTATGATTTCTGAAGATCATGTGACACTGAAGACTGGAGTAATGATGCTGAAAATACAGCTTTGAGCACACAAATAAATTATATTTTACTATATATTAAAATAGAGAACTTTTATTTTAAATTGCAATAATATTTCAAATAGATACAGCATTGATGAGCATAAGAAACTTATTTTTTTATAATGCTAGTACAGGCTTTTTTTTTGTTTAAAATGTTATTTCTAAATCAGACATCATCATAGCAAGTGATGGTTTCATGCTCATTTGGACTCAAATGCTAACATGTGCTTGGCTAATTAGCTATGACAGGTTGCCATTAAAGACCTTCTGTTTGCAGAGCCACTCACTCTCACAGCTGCTTGTTCTGCACAATAGATACTGTCACGCTCATTACAGGGGTTATTAGTGTTTAGATTATTAAAGTTTTTTCTGTATTAATTAAGCACTGGCACAAGCACTTGTCAGTATTTGTCTGCTTGTGCCTGTTTGAGCTTCAAGAAAATGGGCATACTTTATTGATGAATTAATGCATTAAATATAATTATCCATGGCTGTTTATTTCATTTTTTTATTTAAAAATAAACTCATGCACACAGGAATAAGAACCATCTAGGCTTTTATGTTTTAAAGTTAGGATATTTAATTATCATTGCAGACTGTGTAATATAAGGAGAGTTATTTTAAAGGTTTTAGATGGCTTTCATAATGCAAACAGTGCTTATTTATTTATTTGTTTACTTGTTTCACCAAAATAATAATGCATAATGTTAAACAAGTCTTGGGTGAAATTATTGGCATTTATATTTAATTTTCAAGGACCCATGGTATTATTTAAAACATGATTATCTTAAACATGAAAATGAATTATTGTTTAAATTCTGAAAATGAATTATTTTTGGTAGTTATGTTCAAGACTGATCTTGTTAAAAAGATCCATGTCAGTGAAAGTGAAAACACATATTTATGATAGTTTGTTGACATTGATTTTTTTTGTCCTCTTAAGGACCTCTCTGTAACTTTTTTCCAAATTTAAATGGCTAGTATATTTCACAAATACAAAGAGGAATTTACTCCAATAATCAACTACAATTTTTATTTTTTTATAATGCTAGTACAGGCTTTTTTTCCCTTAAAATGTTATTTCTCCACACATCAGCCACATCATCATCAGCAAGTGATGGTTTCCGGCCCGTCCCGCTCATTTGGACTCAAATGCTAACATGTGCTTGGCTAATTAGCGTATGACAGGTTGCCATTAAAGACCTTCTGTTTGCAGAGCCACTCACTCTCACAGCTGCTTGTTCTGCACACATAGATACTCACGCTCATTACAGGGGTTATTAGTGTAGATTATTATTGTTTTTGTCTGTATTAATTAAGCACTGGCACAAGCACCCTTGGGTCAGTCCACATTTGTCTGCCCTTGTGCCTGTTTGGAGCTCGGAAGAAAAATGGGCACTTAGGTTGATGAATTAATGCAGTTAAATATAATTATCCATCGGCTGTTTATTTCATTTTTTATTTAAAATAAACTCATGCACACAGGAATAAGAACCATCTAGGCTTTTTGTTTTTAAAGTTAGGATATTTAATTATCATTGCAGATGTGTGTAAATGAAGGAGAGTTTTGTTAAAGGCTTTAGATGGCTTTCATAATGCAAACAGGCTTACATGCTTTTGTTTACTTGTGTTCGGCTGCAGAAGATGCTGGAATCGTTTAAACAAGTCAGGAAATTATTCATTTATATCTTAAAACTGTCAAGGACCCACCGGTGGGTCCACTTGCAGTACATGTTTAAACAGTAATATCTTAGTCTGAACTAGGGCTGTGCGATTAATCGAAATCGAAATAAAATCGCGATTTGAGATTGCACGATTTCTAAATCGCTTTATAGCTCGATTTTTTTGCGCCCGCCCCAACCTCCCGCAGTATGCTATCCGAACCAATCAGAATGCAGCAGAACAGAACAGACCGGCATACAGACAGATAGTATGCTAAAGAAACAGGAAGATGAGTTCAGAACAGGATAAGGACTTGGTGGCCAAGAAAAATGCATGTTGTTGCATGTTTCAGAGCACACAGCGAGTAGCGATCTTTTCAGATTTGTTAATTCCAGAATCTGTGGAATAGGCTAAGCAATGTTTGTCTAATCTAATGTTTCTAAAAGCAAATTCTAAAATCCTGTGAAGATTGACATGTTTTAATGGACCGCATTTCCCGCAGTTTTGGTCTATTTTTAATTTTAGAAAGTGTTTCTTTTATTTATGCCACGAAATAATTATTTGTCAAGTGCATTTCATCTTGTGTGTGCTTTCATGGGCCTGATAAGTATTTTGTGAAATTCTATATCTGCTTTTCATCTTGTATGCGTGTTTTGAATATGAAGCCTTGTTTTAATGGAAACGATACTTTTCAGTTATTTATTTTTACGCAAATGTTCCAAGTGGCTTCAAAACAAGACACGTTTTAAATTAAGATTTTAAATGTTATACATTTAAATTAGGGATGTTCATTTCGGTTATTTTTCCTAACCGTTAACCGACAAATATTATAGAACTTAATTAAATTAAAAGAATAAGTGTCTGTGACCCGTTAAAATACTAGCATCTGTTTTTCGGGATTAATTTCACATGTGCAAAAGCAGCAAACAACAGAACGAGGATTCACCTGATCATATCATATTATATCACACACCTGCAGCACTTCTGCCAGCAGAGAAACACTTAATTCACCTAGATGCTGGGTTGAGCCTTTTGAGTCAATTATTTGGGTTATTTGTTCAGTGTTTGGGTAGTTTGTGTACATTTTATTTTATTTATAAAATTGTTTCTGTCAGTATATTGTTTAAATCTATGCAGAGCAACATTCGCGGTGTGAATCACTAAACGACGCCACTGCGTCGGTCTTATTGCTTGATAAAGAGTCTGATGCTTTGCATAAAATAAACGATTATATTTATAAAGATACAGAACACAAATACTTTGGATGTTAAAACATGTCCTCAGAGCTGTTGACTGTTTGTTGTTGAGCAGGTTATGAAGGCAATCGCAGTACATTTCGTCCATGAGTGAAGCGCAGGGCGGCGGTCTCATCCGTGATCAGTTCCCGCCGAACACGACTCCAACTCGGCGTGAGAGCCAGCGCCGTTACGGTCAAAACACAGTTACAGAGTGGTCCATTTACTCGTGAATTACATCGGTTCAATGTTTAATCTTTACTTCTAATGTTTGTTAAACGAGATTAAATAGGCAATGTGTAGGCTTATAGCTTATAAAAACAAGCAAACGAGAAATAAAGGAAGTTATCACGTCTGGAGTATTTTACAGAAGTTTAGAGGATTTAAGTTAATCTGTAAATATTATTTCATGCATAAAGGGAAAAAAAGCGAATATTATAATAGAAAGCGAATAAAGCCATTAGCTGAGTTAAATCATCCATTAATGATGGGTTAAATAAACAATCAAATTTACTGGGTAAAATTAACCCCAAATGTACTCTTTACCAGCCCAGATTGGTTTGTTTTGAACCCAGTGTTTTTAGAGTATGCAGAGTTTGTTCATTATTGTGCTGCGAAATTAAAGCAGACGGCAGAAAGATGCATTCTATTTTTTCTTATTTTACAAAAAGCAAAGATAATTTTTTATTGAATGTACACAAATAAAAGCAGACCTTTTACAATTCCGATTATCTTCATGACCAAGAGGAGTTGCTTCCACTCTTGGAAGAGGAATAAATCCAGTGATTGCTCCAGCGTCGCATGCGCTCATTTAAGCATTCTACCTTCACAATGCAGCCTGTTCATTATCATTATATAAACAACCGGTTAAACATATGGAAAAACACACTGCTCAGTTTAAATATGTAGTACAATCTGTGCTGTTTAGCGTTATCACCGTACCACCGTGAAGTTATGCAAAACATTTTGTTTTATGTGGATATTGTAAGGGTAAATAAATAAAAGGTAAATAATATTTTGGCATTTAAATACTGCGAATACGGGAACATTTGATTTTGTGTTGAAGGAGAGACCCAACATTGGTTTCAGTTTTGTTTTAGCCTAAAATAATTAGTTTTGGTTTGTCGTTATAGCTTATTATTTTTAATTCTTGTTATTTTCTAGCCTACTGTTAATTGTAAGGATTTGTTATGGAGTGAGGGGAACTAAAAATGCCTAGCTATGTTTACAGTGTTTATTATAATGTTTGTAATTCGCGTCGGCCTATTTCTGAATGAAATAATAAAATGCGACTTATAGGCGACTTTGTTTTTTCCTCTCTCTTGCTCTCTCTAAAAAAACGTGTGTATTAATACGTGTAGCTTATTTTAACCATGCAGCAAACCTTTTAAAATATTTTTATAAATTACAAAAAATAAATAAATAAGTGACTTTAAACCGTTTAACTGATTGTATTAATCGGTCAAAATTATTATTGGTTGGTTAAAGGTTAATTAACATCCCTAATTTAAATGAACAATTTCACTCTGAAACATAACCTTTTCTTATCGGACTACTGCTTTAATTGAGACATTTATTCAATAATGTCACTATAAACAGGAAAAAATAAATATGCCTAACATTACTGGAGACATTTAATGTGAGCGCGTGATCTGAGCGGGATTCGGTTTACCGGTGAGCGTGAGCAGAACATTAGCCGAGCGTTTGTTTTGGCCGTGAACGACTGAGCAGAGCGCACACACACAGAGCGGAATATTGAACCGTTCCGCTTCGCTCACATGCTCTGGTTGCATCTTGTTTTGTTGGATTTGATTACTCACATATACATATATATATATGTATTTTGCCATTTGTCTGTTCTAGAGACATGTTACAACTTTTTGGGAAAGGTCTAATTGGTTTCCTTTGGAAATATGTTTCAAATTCACACAGAATGCATTTATAACTGTAAAGGTCAAGGTTTCTTTATTTGTCACATGATAAATTATACAGGGTATAAATCAAAAGTGAAATGTAGATCAAATCAGGTCCGCTCAGTGGACAGTGCAAAGAATAAAAATTATATAAAAGTAACACCACACAAGAGCATATATATATATATATATAGGTAAAAAAAGAAATAAAGAGTAAAATGTGTAATAGAATAAAGAAAAGTGCAAACCAAGATGTGCAAGACAAGTAAGATGTGCAAAAACAAGTAAGATGTGCAAAAACAAGTAAGATGTGAGATAAAGCATGTCTGTTTGTGTCAAAATCGTGATTAAAATCGAAATCGGAAAAAAAATAAAAAAATCGTGATATATATTTTTTGTCCATATCGCACAGCCCTAGTCTGAACCTAAAGCAATCTTGACAAACTATATATTGTTTGAAAGCTTAAAGAGTCTTATTTTCATATTTGGCGACTGAATATTTTACAGGGCAACTGTAATTTATTAATTTGTAAGAAGAGTACTCATCAGACCCAGAGAGCGAGTTCTGACCTTTACTTTGAAGTAGTGATACATACACTATATTTCCAAAAGTATTGGCACCCCCTTCTAATTAAAAGTTTGACTACTTTAGTAATTTCCATGAGTACAATTATGTTTGTACAATTAAAACATTTTACATACAATTTTACAATTCATCTTTATGTTTAAGCATATAATGATGTTTTAGGGAATTGTGTGCTTTAATTTTATAGCAACAGTTTGGACAGGACCCTTTTGTAGCCTAACATGACTAGAGGTCGACCAATTGATCGGCCGATTTTTGGTATTTTTTAATTAATCGGCATCTGCCGATTGTGCTGCAAATTAGGCCGATTAATATATAGACGCGTCTGCAAGCAACACGTGACGTTGCCTTGTGCGGCAAGTAGATTGGCATTCCACTGGCACAACGGATAAACCTGTGATGCCCGCTTCTGCCTGCTAACTTTTTGAAGAGAGAACTACCTGGTACCCCAAGAAAATGGTAAGACTTAAGTTCTTATCCTTCATTCTTAATCTAGCCTTGCATTTCATTGGTTAAATATGATGCTACTTTTGGAGAGAGAATAAGAATAACGTTTGGAAAAAGAATGCAAGTAACTTTTTTAGGCCTGAAACGATTCCATCGGAAACTGGAACACAAAAAATCATTGAGGCAAATTAAGTGCCTCGAAGAATCGTTTATCCATTTACTAGGGATGCACTGAATTTTCGGCAGCTGAAAATATATGCCGCGCCATAACAGCCCAGCAGTATTTAGGTTTCTCTCAGCCGTCATCACTGCGCCGCGTGATGCTCCATTCAATATTACACTATATCATTCTGCTCAGTTACCGCTCATGCTCACCGGAAGAGCAAAGTCTGCTCAAATAACTGGCCGATAAGAATTGTCTATGTAACGTTAGTATACTTGTACTTGTACCTATTTGTAGTAGCACTGCTGTCCTGTGGAACAGCTGATCTCCTTCACTGATCTGCTCCCCGCTATGCTCTGTTCACATTTGCTGATAATACAGCTTTGCCATGGTTTTAGATTTTTGTACATGTTTCCTTACACCGAATTATAATTTCTATTAATTTCCCACTGATTTATGCAATCTGAGGAGCATTAACTCATAGTGCGCAATCATATTTATGTATAAAAGGATGACTGAGACGCGCGTTTTCCTTTAGCGCACACACACTGAAGCACGCGTGACGTCTCAATGAGGACATAAACACACAAACAACATCTCCAGAACTGCTCTGAGTCACTTCATGAGCTTTTCACCATTCCATTTGAGTAAAACTATCTTCATATCATATACACGCAGAAATGTAAAGTTATTCACGGTAACCCGTCAAAATAAAAGTCTGGGTTTTATACTACTACTACTACTACTACTACTACTACTAAAATTATGAAAACTTATTTTTTAAGGAATGATCACACATTTCTAACATGTTTGAATTTTGATAGCAAATTCCCAAAATTTTCAATAATTTAAAGATAAATTAAATTAATAAATGTTTAATGTAAGCAATTTTATGTATCACTTTACTTCTTATTAATTGACTTAGATTTTATGAGATGAAGGGAAAGAAAGAAAATCGTCCCAAAAAAATCAGCATCATATATCTTCCATCGGCTGCCCTGATTTCCAAATATCGGCATCGGCCAGAGAAAAACCCATATCGGTCGACCTCTAAACATGACAGTGTCTCTGTGTATAAGACAAGAATCAAAAAGAAATGATGATTGAGTCAGTGTGGAAGAACTTGACTGGTCTGCAGAAAGCAGCTGAACACCTCTGGTGTGACTTTAAATGAGCCAAAAACTCATCACCAAACACCAATGACTTGTACATTCATTATATAGACAGAAGTACTGGGACAGCCCCTTCTTTAGAAGAGAAAAACGCACTTCCAAACTGCCAACAAAGATGGAAACATGATTAATGTACTTCAAAATTGTATTTCCACCTCTGTTGCAACAGTTTTGAAGTGTATGAAACGACTTTACCCATATGTACAAGTCATTGGTGTTTGGTGATGAGTTTTTATGAAAAGGTAAAACCTTTTCATCATTTGAGTGACTGCGATCTTTATAGGCAGATGCAGGTGGAGTATGACCAGCTCATTCCTAAATGAGGGACTGCATCTGTAGCATGGTCACGCGTTTTTAAGCACTACAGTTTTAAAACAACCGATTTTAAGCCATTGAAAATCAAACAACAGAGTTATATCTGTGCGCCGTCAAACACCTCCTATATGTGTACGCTGTCTCTTTCTGTGTTAGAGGAGCGTGCGTTTTCTTTTTTGCCGACTTTGAACAATTACATAAACACACTTATATGCGTCAGAATCCCCGTCTTTGCAAGTATCCTCAAACACAGCGATTTAGGTCTTTAGAGAGAGTAAACGGCAGAAAGAGAATACACAATGTAACAGTGTATTAGATCCGGTGTCCTGACATTTTATCCTACCCGTCAGATTTTCCTACCTCGGCTTTCTGCGCATGTGCGCACCAATGTTGCATCCTTTTTCTCATGCTGAACAACAATATTTTATGTATCTGCATTACTGTAAGGGTATATTTAGGGTTGGGATTGGTGTAGATGTTAATAAAACACAATCTAATTGGTAGAAAAAAATATTTATTGTTGGTTTCCGGTACTAGATGTATCCCTTCTATCCACAACCGCGAATATAACACGTAATTACTGTATGTGCATTACTGTAAGGGTAGGTTTAAGGTTGTAGTAGGTGTACACATAAATAAAACATAATTTAACAGGTAGCATTTTTCGTTGTCAGATTGTACTACCCACTGTTTTAATGGGAGGTAGCAAAATCTGACAGGGTAGGACAAATCGACAGAACACCGGACTTCGGTCTTAAAGGTGAAGCTGTCCAATATTCTGTCTTCCATTCATGTTAATCATAGCACACTGCTAGAAAATCTCTCACTGCTCTTGACTAAATCACTTTTGTAACTTTAATGAGAATAAATAACAATAATAATGATATATTTATAATATGTATAGAATCTATACATAATAAATGTGTTAATTATATCTATCATCATTAACACAGTGAAGACTAATTAATTTACACAATGTATGTAGTGTTTCTTATTTATTGTATTTTTTTGTTCTATTTGTCCTATTGCAATTAGTTTCTTATCCTTATTTCATCAATGACCGTTTATTTATCAAGGATTATAAAAACGATATGGTATTAAAGATTTGAATATTTATAAAAACCTTTTTAAAATAAAAAAAAATCACTATATCGTGATATATATTGTTATCGTGATATAAAATTTGTCATATTCTGATATAAGATTTTGGTCATATCGCCCACCCCTAGGAGCCGTCCTTATATGGTCACTAATGGGGTTTGATGGTCATCTAGTGGAGAGGCTTGGTACTACGCCCAAACATAATCTCACTGAAAGCTCATTTTTTGAGATATCAACCTCAGATTTGAAACACAGCTTCTTCAGATTTTCTAGCAGTTTTAGAGTAAAGCATGTTTTGTAAAATATAAATTGTATATAAAATGTAAATATTTAAAATGTAATATTTCCATAAACTAAAACTTCCGTAATTTATTTTTGTAATATACTTTTTAAAACCTCTACAATAATCTGCCGAAAAGAGACCTACCTTAAGTCTCTGCTCCAAAGCATTCAACATTGATAACAATTTCTGTGTGGCTCAGTGGTAGAGCATAGCGTCAGCTGTGCAAAAGGTTGTGGGTTCGATTCCCAGGGAACAAACATACTGATTAAAAATGTATAACCTGAATGCAATTGTAAGTCGCTTTGGATAAAAGCGTCTCCTAAATGCATAAATGTAAATGTAAATTTAAGTTGGAAATGTCATTTTCAGGCCTATACTCAAAAAGTGGAACCGGTAGTTAACAGGTTAATTAGACCGACACAGATAAACGGGGCTTATAGCAGCAGGCCCACACTGGATTAAGGGTTAAATTGGGTGTGGATTCAGTATTTTATATGGTAACTCTTACCCTATGTGAAGGAGATTATTCATTTTTGAAAAGGGTTAGGTTCTTCCTCTCCCGGAGCGAGTTATCAGCCATGACTATTGTAGCCTTAAATAAGGTACTTAACTTAAGGCAGCGGTTCTCAATTCCAGTCCTCGCGCCCCCCCGCTCTGCACATTTCATATGTTACTCTTATCACGTCAGACGTTTGTTCTATTCGAACACAAGTGCCCTGCAAAGTGGACATCACACGATATTACGCCATGATTCCAGTTCGAAGCGAACGTATTCCATTCATAGTGCATTATATAATGTTACACTCGTCTGTGCGTGAAGATGTTGCGCAGCGCAAATCCATTAATTAATGTTCTGAAGTGAAGTAAACTTCAACGGATTTCCCCTGCTCAGGGAGTAGGGAGCAATGGACACTGTGTAGGGAGCATGTCAATCGGAACACAGTTCATGCACGGAGCGCACTTCTAACGAGCTGATTATCTGAATCAGGTGTGTTAACTAAGAGAGACATGCAAAATATGCATAGCGGGGGGGCGCGAGGACTGGAATTGAGAACCACTGACTTAAGGTGACTTGGATGAAAGCATTAGCAAAAATGTTTTGGCGCTTAAGAAACGTGAAAGCTTTTTCCCAGTCTTTGGCCTGCCAGTCTGTATGATGTCAGAGTTTGGTTTGTTTAGTTTATGTGAAAGCTATTTTCTGACCTCGAGTTGTTGAGCTTGAATGTAATAGATTTATTAGTTTCTCAGGTTTCTTCTCATGCACTGTTGACTACTGAGGTCATGTTTGGCTCGATGCATTCTGTAATTCTCTATTTGAAAACAGATGGGAAAGGAGCAAGCGAATGGGGAATATAACAGAATCAGCACATGATGGCACTGTGCATGCTGGCGTGTGTTTAGGTTTCAAACTCGAACACAAATCCTTGCATTTGTCATGTTCATCGTTTACACATTGGATGGATATTACAGGCTTTATTTTTCTTGGTTGTTGGTAATATATTGGGGCCAGAGGTGGGTAGAGTATCCAAAAACTGTATACTTAAGTAAAAGTACTTAAATAAATATTTACTCAAGTAGAAGTAATAGTCTGAATAGTTACTTGACTAAGAGTAAAAAAGTAAAAAACTACTCAAGTAGTTAGTTACTTTGGATCATATAGCCTACTGTATATGTATATACTATTTTTATTTAGAAATAGATATCATTTATGTAGAGTGTAAACACACACACACGCACTAGGGCTGGCAATTTCGAATATTCGTCGAATAAAAAAAGAAAATCTACATTGGAATGCAAAACGCTGCATTCGATTTTTAGGTGTCCGTCAAGCGGCTTGGCACAAAATGCGATTACGAGGTGTTGTTGTTTTTGTTTTAGATCGCAATTTTACAATGTTAGAATGTAATGTGATGTTAATCCTTTTTGCACATTATATATGCCTACATGGTTACATTCACTTTACTTATTTGTTTAATCCAAATACAAAATACCGATATATGTACTGTATACCGCAAATCAGCCCAAATTTTGCTCATATTGCCCAGCCCTACTTTGAAGAAACATGCATTTGGTAATATTTTGCTCGATTCACCCTCTTGTTGCCACAGGAGAGAAGTCAAAAGCTTTTTTTCATAACTGAATTTATGCCTTTTAAATTCGTATATAATTCAAATTTTGATAATATTTTAGTAAAAAATTCAAATTTAGTTTTTCAGCCAATTCGACAGACAGACACACACACACACACACACACACACACACACACACACACACACACACACACACACACACACACACACACACACACACACACACACACACACACACACACACACTGCCATTCAGAATATATTTAATAAATTGAAGCATTTTTTTTACTTGTATTAAATTAAGATGAAGCGTCGCCCAGACAAACGAAGTAAAAGTAAATTTTTTCACTAAAAATGTACTCAAGTAAGAGTAAAAGTACCCAGCTTTAAATATACTCAAAGTATTAGTTACCCCAAAAATTTACTCAAGTAAATATAACTCGTTACCTAGGGCTGACTCGATACCACTTTTTCAGAATCGATACCGATCTGATACCAAAAATTCTGCGTATCTGCCGTTACCGATATCGATCCGATACTAGCACAATTTTTTAAATCAGTGTATAATTTCTATATATCATTGTGTGTTGACCTGCTCATCAGTCTTTTGTGTTTTACACACAATCTACTAAATATAGACAAATTTACTGTAAAGAAAAACAACAAATGAATGGATATTTAATTATAATCTATGACAAAAATACTTTATAAACTAGGTTAGTGGGTAATTCAGTTGCAAAAGTTACTCTAGAAAAATCATGAGTGCACAATAATTTTATAAAATCTAAAATTTGTTGGAACATTTTTTTGGGGGGGAACAAAGAAAAGTGAATAAGTGTAGGATTAATCTGTACAATTAAAATACATTTATTTTAAACGTACTGCACAGTAATGAGGCAGCACCATATAACAGATGAGACGAACAAGAAAGGCTATAATACGAAAGACTCCAATACAGAGCGCTATTAAGCACTTATGCACATCCCATGCGCAGAATGATGCGTTTGAAGCAACTCTGAGTTACAGCGTGCAGGCCCACTGTGCTAATGTGCATCCCATGTGCAGAATGATAAGCTTGAAGCAACACTGAGTTACAGCGTGCAGGCCCACTGTGCTTATGCACATCCCGTGCGCAGAATGATACGCTTGAAACAACACTGAGTTACAGCGCGCAGGCCCACTGTGCTTATGCACATCCCGTGCGCAGAATGATGCGCTTGAAGCAACACTGAGTCACAGCGCGCAGGCGCAGCGCTCCGGAGTGCGCATAGAGAAGTTCAAAGCACAAAGGAAAGAGTGATAATGCATAGTGTATTAAATCTGTGCAACAGTTTATTGAGCCTTTTCTTGTAGCTTTAGAAAGAAGTATTTCTGTATGATTTAATTATTTATTTTATTTTTTAATATTTGGGTGAATATCCCTTTAATCCGTTTTTTTTTACATTAATATGGATTTTTTTTATTTTCAGTTTCGTTATTAATATGTTCATATGCAATGTATGTTTTTATGAAAGTGCAGTCTAAATAATAAACTAAAACTGCCACTGGGTGGCTGTAAATGTCTTAAAGAATAAGTTGTTCATTCATTGATTCGATTCGTTCAAACGGCTGATTCATTCAGGAATTAAGAAAATGCCTCTTTTTATGAATGGACCATTGAATCATTGGTTCACCCGATTCATTCAAAATGCATATTCTTTCAGAAATTGTGTGTTGTTCAGAGACGCACGACATTTCTGCTGTTGGCAAAACTGAGCAAAAACAGACAGCACTGTCTAAATTACCACTGTGTATGAAATGTGCTATATAAATAAACTTGCCTTGCCTAAATATATCACAATATTAAGTTACATGTAGTGAACTGTTGTGTAAAATCAGTATCACATGTGCTCTCATGCTATTTGGCACAAAAACAGCACTCGTGTGAAATTGCTTAACTGTATCATATGATATAAATATGAGACCGAATATCAAAACTGGAATTTTAGAGCCATTCTATAGGTTTCATAACTAATTAGTTTAACGCATTAAATTGACAGCCCTATTATGTACACAGAGTGTATTTCTTGTACCACTTAATTTTAGGGACCCATTCTCACTATTAACGAGTTGCATATTAACTTGCATATTAGCTGCTTATTAGTATTTATAAAGCTTATTCTGCATGACCATATTTCATTTCCACTCCATACTTAACCTCCTGAGACCCGAGAAAAAGGTTTTAGGATTTTTTTTCATGTTTTTATATTGCTTAGAGCAATATAATTTGAAAAATACAAATAAAAAATACAAATACTATTTCATTCATACGTTATGAGGACAGAGGAGACTCAATTTCATAAAAATAAATTGCATAAATGTACATGCATATGCAAAAACAATAGATTTTAAATCCCCAATACATTTTTAGTTTTCACAAAATATTATAATATTTTTTTTTTATCAAACTTTGTATAAAGATGATTCTCAACTATCTTATAAAAGAATGATTTTTCTTTCTGCAAAATGTGTGTAAAATGCCCATAAACAGGTTTTCTTATTATATACAGTGTATCTATAAACTAAATCTAATTTGCATATTAATGTATTTTTGGGGCAACATGTAATGCAAAAGAAGTGTAATAATGGGAGTAATAAGTGACAAGATTTTCATAATAATGAAATATGAATAATGAATAATAAATAATATTTCATAGAATATTGAAATATAATTGATTTCCCTATTTGTTTATGTCTCCCAAAATGCGTAATAAGCAGTCCCGGTATCCTCATATGAGGACATGTATGAAATCAACGTCCTGTTTTGTAATATAAAGTCATATTTTGATTTTAAACCCCATAACATTTTCCTGAGATATTGATTTATGATACACAGTTAAAAAAATGTAATATTTCATATTTTCATATTTCCATAAGAGTGTCACTAAATTAATTTCAGACATGTTCTAAGAGCAAGTTGAGGGAGTGTCACGGTGAAACATCCAATCATCACTACAACTACCTTACTAACTATTAATAAGCAGTAATAATGAGTTTATTGAGGCAAAAGTCGTAATTAATAGTGATAATTGGTCCCCAAACATATTTCTACATTGTACAACTTCTTCATTCAGCATATTTAGTGTGAAACATACGGTACAGTAATTTTAGCTGTCTTAAAACATCAAATAAGTTGAAATAACATCATACGTAAGTTGCATTGTTTACTACTGACTGTAAAATCTACTACGTTGGAAGAAGATCATTGTGTTTTAAAGATTAAATCAACATTTTTACAGCCCTATAACGAAAGCACTAGTATTACTACTGACTTAAACAGGTTAAATGAAAGCCCTCTCGTTAGTAAGCGTGCTCATATTAGTTTTCGCTGTATGCTTTATTTTGTTATTGGATTTTATTTCTCTCAGGTTGAGCCTGATCAGTGAAAGCTGACTGAACGAGCCTAACAGACAGAGCGAAACGGGTTACCTGGGTCGGGCCTGCGATCTGTCACTGTCGCGTTAAAAAGGTTGGGGTCTAATAATGGCGTTTGGGATGAGGCAGACTGATAAATCAGGTGTGAATTGAGTGGACAGCTCTCTTTGATTGATACACTGACAGGATATGAGCAAGTGCCGTACCAGATAGAGAATATGAGAACGGGAAAGAGAAGAAAAGAATAGGCTCACAGAAAAAAAACAAAAGACAAAGGAGTGGAGGATATTATTCAGAGAATGAGAACAATAACTGCGGCATGGAAATATTGCGGGGAAGAAGATTAGGGCAGTTCAGTTGGGCATATTACACTCCTTGGCCCCATAAATAAATACACAAGTATTGCAAGAGAAATATACAAAGTTAGAACGGTGTGGATTCTGGTGTGCTGTTCACCACTTCGGTCTCCTCTTCTCCAGAAATAAGAAGAACAGAACAGCCCTTGACATGTAAAACAGACACGAGTAGCTGATAAACCATTAGACGGTAAAATCTATTCTCTTTGATCAAGCTCAGCTCCTCACGCATACTGGGAACAAACCATTGTTGAATGCATTTCTCTTGCATTGTGATTGTAAATGATGCATATGAATTCACTGGACCCTTGCACTGCTTTTGCACGTGGTATTTTCGTCTTATTCATAAAACACCTGCAGTCCAAATTTAGTGTGCAGTATCGTCAATATTTAAATGATGTCACTGACGTTCTTTTCTGCCTTTTTTATGTTTTTTGTAAATGTGACCCTGGAGCACAAAACCAGTCTTAAGTGTCAATTTTTCGAAATTGGGATTTATGCATCATCTGAAAGCTGAATAAATCATATTTCCATTGATGTATGGTTTGTTATGATTGGACAATATTTGTAAATCTGGAATCTGAGGAGGCCAAAGAAATCTATATATTGAGAAAATCACCTTTAAAGTTGTTCGAATGAAGTTCTTAGCAATGCATAGTACTAATCAAAAATTAAGTTTTTATATATTTACGGTAAGAAATTTACAAAATATCTTCATGGAACATGATCTTAATATCTAATGATTTTTGGCATAAAATAAATATCAATAATTTTGACCCATACAATGTATTGTTGTCTATTGCTACAAATATACCCCAGCGACTTAAGACTGCTTTTGTGCTCTAGGCTCACATATTAGACTCATCGTAAATTGTGCTTCATCCATAAAAATTGCCCATCACAAATGAAACCAGGGGGTAAATAAACATATATTAGGCTATTTATGAAAAGAGACGTTTGAGAGCAGAGTGGCTGCAGTTCCTTCTCAGTGAATCTATAGACTTCTGACATTAATAATCTGGGTATAAGTGAATATTCTTAGAAAATTTGTCAAATTAAGTTAAAATTTTTCACAGATGTTTATTTTAGTAAGTTTTTTCTTTTGACCAGAAAATAAACACATTTTAAATCCAGGCAGAATATTATCATATACATTTTCTTTGTCAGTTGATTTAAAAATAAATAAATACATAAATAAATTGGTTGATTTTAGCCAATTTTAAAAGCCTCATAATTGTAGTTGATAAAATATTTAAAACTATAATAGACCTGGCTGTAACCAAACGGGGAACACACACACAAACAAAAAAAACATTTGTTTTTCGATATATATATATATCAGTTACCATGGTCTGTCTGAATACTGAGTTCTGATTGGCTGTAATATGTGTTTTAACCGTTTAATGCACAGTTAGTTCCAGTCAGTTTAATCACTGTTTTAATTTAATGCACTACCTTCATTATAGCACACGTATATACATACAGACATCTTGTCATACTCTCATCAACAAGATGTTTACATTAAAATACTTGAATTATTGTCAGAATTCATATTGACTGTTTCACCGCAGGAAAGATGTGCATGTGGTTTTCGGGAGATCACGTGATGTATGAGTAAATGTGTTTTTCATCAGACCGCTGTTTTCTTTTGCTGAAATGAGGAGTGCTTCATGGCCTTTCATTATGTTTTTTATTTGTATTTTCACTTATCTAATGATATTTAGAAAGATTAAGTGACTATTTGATTATTAAAGCAACTGGAAAGCATCTGGTGTAACTGGATTCAGCCTTCACAAAGTGGTTGGTTATCTCTGTTAGGAACTGCAGATCTATCGCTGTTCTATAATTCTACAAGTTTTATAATTATAGAATTAAAAAATCTAATGTGTAATTTCATAATATTTACAGCTAATTTAATATCAAACACATCAGAATAATAATACAAACTTGTAAAAATACAATTCTATTGTAGAATTCCAGTTTACAAAATTGTAATTAAAATATTTTTGCTAAGTTTTTATACTGGTAAATGAGCTTTGATGAATGTAAATATGTAAATACACATATAGTATTGTTGTTTTTGGCATGTCTGAAGGAATGCCATGAGTCCTGTAAATATATGCAATCAGAGAATGTAATAATTAACTTGTTTTGACCGTTAAGTGACACAGACTTTATCACTAATCAGGCTCGTCCGAGGGGGAACGACACATACCGAGTTTTGTGAAAATGCCAGACTCTTAAATTGGCTGACATGGGAAAATTGGGTATCATTTGATACTGTAAGCCACACTGAGTCTAAAGAGACCAGTTTCATGAATTTTGACCTAAATATTCAAAAGCATATATAAATTATAAGCAAGTTTAGGGCTGTCAAATGCTTAATTATATTAATTCAATTAATTATATGATGAGGCATGACTGCATTTACACTCTAATTGCATTTGCATAAATAATGCTATGATATTTTCTTTTTAATTGATTATTGAATAATAGTTTTAATCTAAAAAATGTAAACTGCCAGTAGATGGCAGCAAGCTACTGCCTTAATGAGTGAGTCGTTAGTTATGTTTCCATCACCCTGTTTTTATGTGCATTTTGAAGTATCGCATCAAAAAATCCTTAATTTTCAAAAACGTTTTTACACTCACTTGAGGTGGTTTTTGACTTGTGCGAAAAACAGTTAATGTGAATAATGGGATATGTAACCGCATTTGTCTGTAATATGCATATCAAATAGTCATGTGACTTTGATCTATGGGATTGCATAACTCCAAAAGCAATGACCGCATTTATTGTGTTTCGGCTGCTCGCTCTGAGGTGCAATTTATTGTATATAAAACATATTATATTCAGTTTGCTTCTTAGTGATATTTAGTGGCAGTTAATCATGGAGTGATGATTTTGCTCTCCTTGACTCGTTGGATAGAAACTGTGATTCAATCGCAGTTGTTTAACACACGAGTTAAGTTTACAACTTAGGATGGAAACGTAACTGTCGTTTTGATATGGCTGATTCATTGAGGTACAAAGAAAGTGACTTTATTAAATGATGTTTTATTAACAAAGTTTGGGAGGAGCGCGTCAGATACTTAGCCTAATCAAACACAAGTAGTATGCAATCAAGGTAATCAACACTTGGATATAAATACAGCTGATGTACCTCCATTAATTTGATGGTTAAGCAGCATCCCTCCATCACCTCTTCTCCACCAATATCACTAGAATTATCATCACACGGGGGGGCCCAGGACAGCACGCCAACAACGTATTACCATACTGGCCAAATACGCATTACGTTTATCGTGCTAATATATGTAAGTGTGAAATTTTTAATAAGGCATTGAATCATTGACTCACCTGTTTCATTTGAATTCTAAACTGAGGTGCATTAAGTGTGTTAATAATTTTAACCGATTATTTTGTTTCTATAATACTAAATAATAGCACTAAATTAACAAGGTAAATGGACAGCCCTGAAAATAACCAGTTTTCATAATTCATCACCAGTAGGTGGTGCTGTGCAGAATATGTAGCCTCAGGTCAGGCTTGTAATGTGCGCAGGAGCTTTGCAGAGAAACAATCCCAAGTATAATTTGGTCTGCATGTCATCAGATTAATGAAGACGCTTCTTAATAACAATTTATACTTAACAATAAAACTGAAAATATCAGAAATTGTCACAGACATCTGAGCAAAATTTTTAGGAGGAGTAGCAAGAAAACATGAAATCTCTGCTTGAGCTCTAGAAGGAGACTGCAAATGAATTTTGTTGCTAGGCCTTATGATTCAAAAGTTATTACCCTAAACATCAGCATTGACCCTTAACTCTAGAGGGATTGAAAGAGTGACACTTCTGATTGGCCATTGCGTTTAAGAGATCAACAAACATGTCTGTGATTGGTTACATTTCTCGCCACTGCTAAAAACACGCTGTAAATAGGAACATTTCATGTTCTCTAGAACTCAAACTGTTTCGGCAATAATATTACATTGCTACAGTATCAACTGAGCATGATCTTGCTTTCGTTTCAGGGTGCTTATGTGGGTAACTATGTTAGATGGGTAACTAAGCAATTCTCTATGCATTTTATCACTTCTCTTGTTCTGCTACACAGAATAATGGGGACTGTAGTTTGTTAAAGCAAGACTGTAACCTAAACCCGGCTAACGAAGTAGTAATTTATGGCTTTATCTCTATTCTATATCAGAAGTACACAATGCACACAAACTAAAGAGTCAGTATTCACAATGGAAATTAAATTATGATCAATGCCAGTCTGAAAGACCAAGTGTTCTTCTGACGTTAATTCGCACTCGTCTTGTGAATATGATTCAGACACCAGACATGAATTGCATGCACCATATTATATACATTTTGTGTTTGAAAGGTACACAATAAGGGTTTAAAATTGTACAGCTTGTCCCTGGAGCAGTACCCTTAAAAGGACTTACTTAAACCTTTTTTTTACCCCTAATAGGTACATATTAGTACCTTAATGGTACATATTTACTACTCTAAGGTCCTAATATGTAACTATTAGGAGTAAAAAGGTACAATTATGTCCTTTAAAGGCTACTGCTCCAGGGACAAGCGGCTGTACCCAAAAAGGTACAATTTTAAACCCTTATTTTTCTGTGTGTACCTGCGTCTATAAAGCGATACGTATAAGACGGTACATTAAATGTTTGACCGTTTTCTTCATTAGAAGGTAAAAGACCAGCAGCATATGATATAGCAGTGATCTTTTCTTGATTTTCTTCTTTTATAGTTGCTGTTTTTTTCTTTGAATGGCTAACATTGGTATTGCATGTATTTTCTACCGAAGGAGCAGGAAATCTGCTAGGTTTTTCTTTAGTTTTTTACTTTGGGATCTCTCATGTGCTTTGCTCCTGGGGCTCACAGTGGGGGTTAACGTCTCTCCATAACCCCTCCTAAACACGCTGGCGCAGCTCCAGTGAGGGACCTAACAATATTCTCATGCACATTAGCTGACTCGATGCAAAGCTAAGCCTAAGCTTCTTTTAGCATGTGTGTTCTGGCACGGTTCAGGTGTGTGTTCTGCGTTTCATCAAATCAACATGCTTCAGTATCCTCAGTCTAAGAGGCAGCTCTCCTCTCCTCCTCGCTCTTTCTTCTTTCCCTCTGTCCCGAGTGTGTGCTTTTTTATGATCTCCTCTAAAGGCTAGTCAAACGCTGTTGGCCTTTGTTGTCAGAAACTTTTCTTTACCAAAGAGGGGCGTAAGTGAGTGACATGGCAGGGGTCTTTTATCCCTGGCTAGCCGCGAGCGCAGCTCTCTCTCTGCCCCATCACCCCTCCAGCGATTCCTTCAGCACATCCAGCAGCAGCTGTCTCCCCTGGGTAGACAAAACCAGAGCGCTGTCTGCAAACGCTGCCTTACACATGGACACACCAGTCTCACCTGCTTATTTTTAGCATGCATGTGCACAAACTCTGTGTTTGTGATGGAGTTGCATGTCTTGGCTGTTTCTTTTAACCAATTTAAATAGCTTCTTTATTCATTGAACTTTAATAAATGGTGCATTAAAGGGACAGTTCACCCAAAACTGTATCACCTTCAAGTATTTCCAAACCTGTATGAATGTGTTCTGCTGAACACAAAAGAAGATATTCTGAAGATTGTGGGACACAGAGCAGTATTGTTTTTCTTACCATGGAAGTCAATGGTGCCCCAAAACAGCCTGATTATAAACTTTCTTCAAAATATCTTCCTTTGTGTTCAGAACAAACACATTCATACAGGTTTGGATCTACTTGAGGGTGAATAAATGATGACAGAATTTTCTTTTTTGGTGAACCTGTCTCTTCAAGGCGAGACACTGCAAGTGAATAGGGTAAAACAAAACAACTAATAGTTATCACCTTACTTATCCAGCTGATTGATTACATTGACAATTGAACATTTTTTAGTATTGCAAGTTTTCTAAAATGTTAGCTTTAAATATGCAAATTAGACAGTATTTATTGAATTATGTGCTCATTTGCATAAATGTATCGTACAAAAATCTAAACTTTGGATTGTTATTTTTTAAATAGTCTAATTTTTGTGTCTCCATAATTCAGAAAATGCTTAGAACGGACAGAAAACACTATATTTTCACAATTATTGGGGGAATGAAACATTGTATATAATCAAGCTAATTATATATGAACAAATCTCTCTGTAAAAACCTTCAGGATATAGACAAAAGTAATAAACATGTAAAGTTTGGTGTGTGGAAGTGCTACTGAAGTGGAGATATATGTAGGAGAAAAAAAACTCATTTTGAGAAATCGGCCTTTTAAAATATGTATTGTAATTGAAATCTATTAACACAAGTAGATAAAGTGCTATAAAAGAAACACTTAACAGTGTATTTTTGATGTTTTCTTTCCACTAGTCTGAAAAAACTTTATGAAAAGCCCAAAATCTCAAACTTGACAGGTGCATGAAAAAACTGTTTTTGCCTGCAGTGTCTCCCCTTAAAGGCAAAATAAAAATAGCCTAACCATCTTTCTTTTCCTTCTACACTGGGATCTCATGCTGCAGTCTTTTCCTCATTAAAATGTGTGAAACCCTAAAACACGTGTTAAGATATATATGTCTATATATCTATATTAAAAACAGAGAAAAATGACAGCATGCAAAGTCTGAGTTATGATTGATGCAAAGAGCTGCAGAGAACAGAAATATGTCATTCGATTCTCACATGATTCATGAAAGGAAATACCCATCGATTGATTTCCATCCAAAGCAGCAGAGAATTAAAAAATAGTAATCAAAATACACATGGAGCAGACGTGAGAGTGGTTTCTGCCATAGTAATCAGAATTATAGTCCATATCTAGACTGGAGCGAGCATGTTTAAAGAGCTAGTTTAAAACACTTGTCTTAGTTTTGTTTTTGTCTATACTTGTCCATGCAGCTCTTTTTTATTATTTGTGCTATTTTGTTTCATCTCCTCTAAATGTTAAAATAACGCACTAGAGAAGCAAGTTCAACACACTAATTTCAGCAAGTAACTTAAATGTATGATGTTTGTGGTTGATCAATTTGATAATTAAAGCAATTTTTACTTAAATTATTTTTATTATTAATGTATATTTGGGGGATGCACAATAGTGTTTGCATTTCTGTTTGTTTTATTAATTTTAAGGAATATTACTTTTTTGTGCAAGTAAGATGAGGATAGAACATAAATTAGCAAAAAATGCTTTTATTTTAGCATAAACACTATATTGACTTTACGACAGCAGTTACTTAACCACAGCCCCTTACTTCAAATGCAGTTTATCATAGTTCATCATTGTGAATAAATCAGAATCAATCAATATTAGGTATGTTATAGGGCTGCACTATTATTACTAAAATCAAAATGGTTGATTATTCCCTTGAAATTGTAATTGCGATTTATTAATTATGATCATCACAATTTACATTGAATGATGTTTATACCATTGTTTGAAGCAACCGCATGCCATATTTCTAGAGGAAAATAAACAAGCTGAAAACACTCAAACTGAAAAACGTATATAGTATTAATCATCAAATGTGAACTATACTGTATATTTGATTGGTTTCTTCTTTAAATAAAAAAGTACACACATGCATGGTGTTATAATGTTATACTTAAACTAAAATGCAAAAACCCTTAAGATAACTTGTAGAAAGAAAAGAAAGCATAACATAAGTGGATTCTGAACTATTAATTGCTGCTTTGAACGATTACGTAATTGTGGCATTCTTAATTGTAATTGCGATTAGACATTTGATTAATTGGGCAGCCCTAGTTTGTTAAACCACTAAATATAATGGTAGAAGACAAGAAAATAGTGAAATACAAGCATAAGTGTCAAAAAGTGCATGTGTCATGAACATTATCACTTGAAATATGTGTCAAGGACACTTTAGACAATCTTTACCACAGTTAAGTTAAAGTAAACAATGTCTGACAGTTCAGTAAAGCTTGATGGATGAAATGGCGATTTGATTGGCTGTTTGTATTGTTAGTCATTTACCTGTGTGTACAGAACATAATTAAGCACTAAATGGTCAAGTAACAACAAGTGAATATAGTTGCAGGCCCATTAGGGTAAATGGTCAGATGCTTAATTAATGCATTCACTCTGAGATTTCACAGCATTAGGTTCAGAGTCAGAACTCGTGTCCATCTATCAACTGCAATGATTGTTGGTATAGCTTTTGAAGTAATTATTGTGTTCTGTCCATCACGTGAGCATCCATTGAGAGCATTGTGTTGTGGGAATTAAAGACATGGCTGCTCTGTTTATTTCATCCCATTTAAAGTTGTGTGGCGGCTGCCTCCTTTTCAAGCCTCTGCTATTGGAGACTAAAATAAAATGAATTGGTCTCTCTCTCTTTCCTGCTATCCATCCCCCATTTAAGCCCTTCTTGAAGTTCTTCCAAATTGCATTTTAAATGCCAATTAGGAGGTTGAATGTAGTCAAATAAAAGCCAGTGCGAGTAGAATGGCCTCACCTTCTGGCTGACCAGGCTTCTGAGAGCACATGCCGAATCTTTGGCTCCGAGCACGACTTTGAAAGAAAATATCCTGCCTAATGAACACATTAATTAGAACCATAACTATTTATAAGATGATAATTAGGAGCGAGCGAGGTAAACTGGGCTTTTCCTGCAATTAATGGTGGATTAATTACGGGCCGTAATTAAGTGGCGTTTGAAATGCATTAAGGTGAAGTACAGAGGCACGCAATGGCTTTGTGATCACTGGCATAATTATTCGCTGGCTGTTTGAGCTGCTCTCACTCTGAGCCCACTAATCAGCATCATTGCGTCGTTATATGTGCACTTAAAAAGACTCGCCATTGCAATAACTGCCTAATTATTTCTAATTGGCAGGCCCAAACGCAGTCTCTGCATTGATGGTGCGAGCCAGTATTTAGAGGATCTGCAGGGCCGATTTCTCTGAGAAGAGACGACGTCTACCCAAGAACTGAAATAAACAGAATTACTAACCTGTCTGTCTTTCTGAAGAGAAATGTAGGCAGGGCTTTTTTACTCTATACATATATAGTGCTTAGGAAACCATGTCGTGTAAAAAAAAATAAACAGTCCTGATTATCAATAAGTCATGTTCTAGATGTCTTTAGCACTCTGATCTGTCAAAGGAATTTTAAATCTTATTTTTTTTTAATGCTGCAAATGTAATTTTTCAGTGAGTGTTTTAAGAAAGGACAGGGAAAACAGAAGTGGTGCTCTTTCGTTTTGAACATTGAGCTGAGAACATTTAATCTTTTGTTGCAATGCACTCTTGTCGTAGACATCCATTGACAAATGAGAAACTCAGATTGGTGAGAAACTCAGTTGTGCTGTGAAATCAGAATAAAATCATGACTGATATACCTGCATGCATATATTTTTTGTCCTGTTTTTTTATGATGATCTTTGCCAGCCTATAAAAATAGAGTTTCTCGTACAAAAGCTTGGTGTAGTGTTTCAGTTGTTGGCATTGCTGGTTGGTATCTTTTCACATTTATAGTTAGTGGCCATTTATTTATGTTTTGCTACCCAGCCTGAAAACATGCCTAACTGTACATGTCCACTGGTACTTCTTTCAATTCTGTCCTATCACAAGTCCAGATTACACTGTTAGACTTTTTATTGTATTTTTACGGTAACTTACTGGCAGCACTATTGCCAGTAAGTTACTGTAACTGTCCCTTTACAGTACTTTAACTGTAAATGTGTTTTACAGTATGATGCCCTTACCGCAGTTTCATTTTGCAGTATGATGCCCTTACCGCAGTTTCATTTTGCAGTATGATGCCCTTACCGCAGTATCATTTTACAGTACAATACCCTTACCGCAAATTAGTTTTACAGTATATTGCTACAGCAATTTTACTATAATTTATTTTACACTATTAATTATACAATATCTTTATTTTGAATATTTTACATGAATGCTATTGAATTTAATAAATTCCAAAGAAGTAACTTGAGTCAATGTACAGCAGTATATTTTTATTCACTGTCACTGTCAATTACATTTATTTTATTTACTTATTTATTTAATCATTGTGATGCAACATTGCAAATATATATATATATATATATTTATATATAGGACTAAATTCATAACAAATCACATATAGAACTGAATTTATATCATTTAAATCATAACAACGTGTTAACAATACATTAACAAAAAAACAAAAAAAAAACATGTAAAGCATCCCAGTTGGCTGGCCTCCATGCTGGTAAGCCACTGATGGCTATATAACTGAATTCATAACAACGAATCATGACAATATCTAAACAAAAAACATGAACAAAGCATCCCAGTTGGCTGGCCACCATACGGGTAAAACACTGATGGCTGATCTGAAACAAAACAGAGGGAAAATGGGAGAGAAATTTGTTTATCTCGTTATGTTATACTTTGTGTAACAACTTAGGCAACAACTTGTGCAACAGCAGTTATTGCCAGTATTGTTTCTGTTTAAATAGTATAGATTTTTCACATCCTTGTCAGAAAACGCCATTAATTGCCTGAATGTACAATGGCGTTAAAGGTACACTAAGTAAAAGTGTTTTTTGCTTTTAGTAACATTGTAACTGTATTTTTGATGGTTAGACATTCTGTTGACTATATATAACAATGTCTGTGTTTTCGGTGCATGTGGGATCTAAATGGCAAAAAAGTTGTAAAGGAAGCAGGACATTCCTCATTTCCACAAGCAAACATATGGTTTGCTGTGTGCTGATGTTTTTTCACATGACTGCAGAAAATTCTTAAATCTGAAAAACACAAGCTGCAATACTTGCACCTGTACATACTTGCATGTGCTCTGTTTTTTTGTTACATTTTTTCCTGGTGGCTTTGCAACGTGTTGTGGATGTGTTGGTCCACCTTTGTCCGTTTCTCCAACTATTCCTTACTCTCTCTCTCTCTGTTTTCTGGTGTGGCCCTTAAAAGAGCCTTTGGGTTCGTAGGTAGTGCCTGCAGAAACAAAAGCAAAAGAGAGGAAAAGAGGAAACTTCACTGAACATGCGAGAGATGTTGTATATGTTTGTGTGAAACTTTTTACATCAATGGCTATTTACTAATCTGTGTGTTATGAACATGGAAAATCACAGATGTGGGATGTTTGATCATTTTTGATCATCTCTTTAACGTCTTTACAATACATTTCTGATGACTCTATTTGTTGCATAACATGCAGTTAATCTAATGTCAAATACTGTATCTGATAGTAAGTCAAAACATATACTTACAAAGCCAAAGATGCTCAGTGGTGTCGCCCTTAAAAGAGTCTTTAGGGTGTAGTGCCTGCCTACTGACACAAAAGCAAAAGAGAGAGAAAGAATAAACATAATTTTCATCAGTGATTATTGACTATCACCATATGTTATGAACATGATAAATCACAGATCTAGGCTGACTGCTAAATGTATCACTTACACAATCAGATGACAGTCAACACTGAAAAAAAAGATAGAAGAGAATATTTAGCATACAACAGCATGTACAATTTAATTACTGTTACTATGAAAATTTAAATGCACTGATTTTGAGACCTTCCTTCAATTAACAAATAAGAAGCCATAATAAAGAACGATTCTTAATTATTTAATGATTTGTAATTTTTCATGAAATTACATTTAATTGGAATTGCTATAAGTAATGTATATGTTAGAGATACTGTCTGCTGTTTTTTCTCTCTCTTATTTTGTACTCATTTATTATCTCCTTTATTACTTTGGTGGTGTAAATATATTCTGTATTTTACACATACTTAAAATGCTTTGGCAATACTTTAATTAAAATGTAATGCCAGTAAAGCAACTTGAACTTGTGTGTGTTCCCTGAATAGAGCAGACGCGGAGAGAGAGAGAGAGAGAGAGAAAGAAAGAAAGAAAGAGAGAGAAAGAAAGAGAGAGAGAGAGCGCGCGCGCAAGGGGTTAAGAGCGCACGAGAGAGAGCGTGCGCGCAAGGGGTTAAGAGCGCACGAGAGAGAGCCTTTGAGACGCGCCACTTCAAATGACGTCACACACATTTAACGCCATTTAACAGTAACGTTATTCATTTAATTGACGAGTAAAATAGGCCTACACCATAACTGGCCGTAAAAAAGACGGAAAACCATTATTCGTGTAAATATTACACTCGGTATTTCTACTGGAAATGTCAGTCAGTCAACTGTTTGACAATTTAATGGGCATAAAGCAGCAGTTTTTGAGGAAAAGGAACAGTCCTGCTTGTCATAGCCAATAATTCGAATAACGATTTATTATTTATTTCATATTTTTATTGAATTGATATTGGTAATGCTACGATCAAAAAATAACTAATAAAATACATTTGTTGAAAGTTTGTAAACATAAATAAAAGTAGCCTACTTACCTCAGGAAAATCTGCAGCTGGCGTCTGGCGATCCATTCATAAGGGACGTCCGTTATGCGCGCACTGGACACAAACCTCAGTTTATATAACCTCTGCCAGGTTGTTGCGCGGGCTTTGCACGCGAGTAACAGTTTAAATTTTGTGATGTGTAAGTAAAGTTTATATATATATATTTTTGTTTTTAATCATTTACAAATTACATTTGTATCACCACTTGTGTATTACCATGACATTACACAAATAATAATAAAATTTAATTATACCAGTCTGTATTTTTTTCCGATAGCCTATTTTGAAAAACGGTGGGAACCCAATTGTGGATTTATTATTAGTTATTATTATTATTATTATTGTTTATTATTATTTCGTTACTTATTATAAATACTAATAGAAAATGCGTATGTGTGTGTGGGTGTGTGATTTTTTTTAATTAATTTTAAAATGAGAAAAAGGAATGCAGATTCATGATTTTCTTAAAGATTATAAACTATAAAACATTATCATAATACATTTTAATAGGCCTACATGTGCATATTGTCTTGATGTTTTCAAGAATCAATTGAAATCGAATTGGATCGAATTCAGGAATCGGCTAAAAACACATCTCTTCTATCTTTATTTGACCCTCTAACTCTAGCAATCTCTATTCTAATTCTATGCTTTAAAAAAACTAACAGTAGCATTTCTAATCTTTTTGTATTCTGTTTTCTTTTTGTTTATCATACAATTAACAAAAGCAAAAAATGCCTCTAACACTAGCTTGCTTTATTCTTTTTCTGCTCTATCGGTTTTCTTTTTATTTATTATATATTAAAAAAACTTGTTACGTGTACTGCCTAAAGCTAACTGAGACTTGTCATACAGTAGCTCTTGTTTATCATTGCTCTTTTGTTGATTGCTTCCATTGTCCTCATTTGTAAGTTGCTTTGGATAAAAGTGTCTGCTAAATGGAGAGGGTCCTCGCTGCAGCCTGTAGCGCGATGACGTACTGGATCAGATCCAATACGTACTGGACGTTGTTACGCGCATGCGTGATGGTGTGTTTTGGTGACGTCGTAGAGAGTTGATGAGCGATTTTGCTGAGGTGAGCTATCAAAACTAATAATTTGGTTAAAGTTTATTCTCAAAGGGTGATTGTGATTAACATTAAGCATATTTTCCAGTCTGACATGGCTGCAGTAAGGAGATGGTGGTGCTTGCTTCTGCTAACAAATTATCCTGTGAAGTAAGTGTATTTACAAGTACTTCCTATAAATAAAGCATATTTATTAGTATTGTAGGTGAAGGAGGAGTAGAAGTAGTATTGTTTTATCCTCTCTTCAATAATATTAATTTGCACAGTATTTGGTATTTTATGGTGATTTTCTTTTTTTCTATGTGGAGTAAATTCTTTCTAGGCAGTCTGTGTAGTTTACACTTTTTAATTTATTTTTACAATTTAAGATCAGATGTTGAAAGACGGAACTCTCTGGTTAGAACTCTTACCAGACAAAATATAATTAAGCAAACTTTTGTTATTTTAACATCTGATAAGATTTCTTGATGCTGTTATTATTTTTGCATTTTCCCTTGAATGTGTACTGGTATTTTAAGTTGTTTACAGACCTTATTGTATTGTACCTTTTAATATTAAAATTACATGGAGACATTTACTTCTATTTACTTGACTCATTTTTGCTTCCACTCAACAGTAAATATGACCTGAATAGAATAAAATGGCTTTATTTTAAAATTTTCCACATACATGCATTAAAAATAATACTTGACAATGACCTTATGCAATCAATCCATACAATTTAGGTATAAAAGCTCTAAAATGTAAAATGTGACATTTTAACTATTTTGCAAGAAACACATTGTTAGTTGTTAAACTAGGAAAATTTAAGCATCACATTTGTGAAAATAATTACTTATTACTATCCATCAGTACTACTACTACACAGGTTAGAACGTCATCACAATATAACATTGAGCATGCGTGTCACTTAAAACCAGCACATGCGCATTATAATCAGATCGCTACTGCGCATGCGTCTATGACGTCACCGAAACACACCACCGCGCATGCGCGTAACAACGTCCAGTACGTATTGGATCTGATCCAGTACGTCATCGCGCTACAGGCTGCAGCGAGGACTTCTTGGCTAAATGACTAAATGTAAATGTAATGTTTTAGGCCTATTAAAATGTCCGCAGCACATTCAAGAAACCTGTCTTCTTCATTTACAGTAGCACTACTGCTTTTGTGTAAACAGTAAAATACTGCAAATTCACATATACAGTAAATTACTGTAAACTTAATAAAAAATACCCATAATGCAGTGTGTATTACAGTAGTTAACCGTAAATCATATATATGGTATTTTACTGGACTTTTTAACAGTAAATAACTGTAAAATTACAGCAAAATACTGCAAATTCCCATATACAGTAAATTACTGTAAACTTAATAAAAAATACCCATAATGCAGTGCGTATTACAGTAGTTAACCGTAAATCATATATATGGTATTTTACTGGACTTTTTTACAGTAAGTAACTGTAAAATTACAGCAAAGTCTAACAGTGTATGTTCACTCGTACAGACACTCCTCAAAGTGGAAGAGCCCTATCGTTGTGGGCGGCGCTGCAGTAGACACATACCGCCACACATTCACATCCATCAAACACATCCAAATGTTTTGGATTGAATAATACAGTACAAAGAAACGAAATGTCGAAAACATGCTCTTTATTTTCATTCTCAGACAAATTCTGTAGGCAGTTTACATATAATGCCCAGAGAAACACAAACACTGAACTTACCACAGTCCTGGCATAGTTAAATAATTATTTAAATTATTCACTTAATGGGTTTAATCTCATTTTATTAACCAGTGTCTTCGCTGCTAACTTTTTTAAATGTACACCATACAAAAAAAAAATGCAAATGACGTTAGTTAAATATAAAGCATAAGCTTGTATGACAGGCATAACATTTGTTGTTTAGTTTTTTTTAAAGAGTTGCATTCTGTTACAGGCTGAGAAGCTGAAAAGTGGATCGTGAATTTGCTTTTACAGCTCAATGTATATTTGTTTAATTCTCTGTGTGAGTAGACTGTCCTTCGGGATTCATTTATATTTATCCTTTCATGTGTGGTGAACATAAGGCCTTTGTTTGTTAATGATTGACAAAAATCATAGATAAATATGCATCACTCCAGGGAACTGCGATGGACTTCATTAGGAATTAATTTACATTTAAATTAAACGATTTACTGATTCTAATAATGCTGTCTATAATGTGCAACACAGAAACTTCTGTTAAACACTTAAAAAATGTAGTTTAGTGTTTCATGATCCTTTGACTCCAAACTGCTTCAGTGCCATTGACCACACCTTGATTCTAGCGGGACATTACCAACAAAACAGGACACTACATCTACATAAAGTTGATAGATGGCCCGAGTCTGCACATTAGAGATTTGTTTGGAGCCAGAGTCTGCGCAGTAGAGATTTGTTTGGAGCCAGAGTCTGTGCAGTAGAGATTCGTTTGGAGCTCCAGTCTGCGCAGTAGAGATTCGTTTGGAGCCAGAGTCTGCGCAGTAGAGATTTGTTTGGAGCCAGAGTCTGCGCAGTAGAGATTCGTTTGGAGCCCCAGTTTGTGCAGTAGAGATTTGTTTGGAGCCAGAGTCTATGCAGTAGAGATTCGTTTGGAGCCTGAGTCTGCACAGTAGAGATTTGTTTGGAGCCAGAGTCTGTGCAGTAGAGATTTGTTTGGAGCCAGAGTCTGTGCAGTAGAGATTTGTTTGGAGCCAGAGTCTGTGCAGTAGAGATTTGTTTGGAGCCAGAGTCTGTGCAGTAGAGATTTGTTTGGAGCCAGAGTCTGTGCAGTAGAGATTTGTTTGGAGCCAGAGTCTGCACAGTAGAGATTTGTTTGGAGCCAGAGTCTGTGCAGTAGAGATTTGTTTGGAGCCTGAGTCTGCACAGTAGAGATTTGTTTGGAGCCAGAGTCTGCACAGTAGAGATTTGTTTGGAGCCAGAGTCTGCACAGTAGAGATTTGTTTGGAGCCAGAGTCTGTGCAGTAGAGATTCGTTTGGAGCCCGAGTCTACGCAGTAGAGATTAGTTTGGAGCCAGAGTCTGCACAGTAGAGATTCGTTTGGAGCCAGAATCTGCGCAGTAGAGATTCGTTTGGAGCCAGAGTCTGCGCAGTAGAGATTAGTTTGGAGCTAGAGTACTAGCTAAAATAAAACTTATCACAAAAACGAACAATTGAACATACATCAGTGCGATAGCAACTACCTTAAATGGCCAAAACCATATTTCAGAAAATTGTATTGGAAATGTGTAAGTATTTTTTTTATTTTGACTGAAGTCTCATTCGTTTACATGGAGAGGGCGGGGTTTATGACCTGTACTGCAGCTAGCCAACAGGGGGGCGATAAATGAGCCTGCAGCTTTACTTTTAAGGACGAGTGAGACACACCCGGGATGCACCGATACCACTTTTTCCAGTATTCGCCCGATACCGATACTTTTATTTTTGGTACTTTTTTGGTACTCTGGTAATTGTTTTTAACATATCTGACCGAACTACTCGACGACATGTTCACTCGACGAGCTCGTGCATCTGTGCTGCCGCGTGCTCAATCCACTTAGCGTGCTTTGCTTAACCCATCAGCTCGCATACAGCTATATAGGCGTTAATAAATTAATTGCATACATGTACTTCGTGGACATCTTTAATCTCTAATAACTCCATTGTGCTGCCTGTTGTTCTGTTGTCGGTGTTTCTTTGTCTGAATTTGGCACTTATCACATGTTGTGTGGTATCGGGGCATTTTAACGAGTATAAGTACAGGAGCTCAGTATCGGGCTTTTAAATTACTAAAATGTAGGGATGCAGTATCGGTATCAATGCATCCCTAGATTTTAGTCATTTACATGAACATAACTAGATCGACCAATAGTGGATTTTACCGATACTGATAACTAGGTTGGACCACACTGGCCGATACCGATTAATCAACCGATAGTTTTTACTAGTTATACTAAAATAGTGATTTACCATTAAAAAAAATACTTTGTAAATGATTTAATAAAATTTATATTAATTATTATATTGATGATTAAAGTTAGTCCATAGTTTATTAACTAATGTTATCAGAAGAAACTTTAAAATGTAGAAATGTATTAGTAATATTAACCCTTGTGCATTGTTCAAATTCACTACCCTTTCGTTATGTTCGGGATGAAAACAGCCACTAAATTAACTGCAAAAATTTATCTGATAAATATTTTTTACCATTTTTTGCATAAATCTGTTAATCAACCTCAGTCCTGTTCAAAACTAAAAAAAATTAAAAATCCAGGATTTTTACTCTTTAATTGCCAAGTTCATAAGTGATGTCACTGATTTTGGAAAAAACACACAAAATTACTTATTTTCAATATAAAAGTGATTGTGGACTGGAATTTTTTTACTTTTATCACAGTCTTGGGCATGTCAAAGATTAGGAAAACATTGTCTTTGATGCATTGTTAGTTTTGAGCAGCATCAGATTTACATTTTTCTCCCTCATTTACTGTTCGTGGCTGTTTTGCCCCATTGACTTCCATTATAACGATTTTTGATTGCAAAGCCATGACACCATATAATCATGCATTTTTGATTGTTGGTGGTTTTCCCTGTTGGGAAGAGGTCAAATTTGTAATTTTTACAGTTGATCACCAGGTAGCACCATTAACCCTTTAGATAGGCCTGTGCAAACAAAAGCTTCGTTTCTGGCTTGTATATGGAGTTATATGGAGTATAACAGCATATTATAGTATGTGTGTGTGTGAGTGTGTGTGTGTGTTTTGTGTGAGAGAGAGAGAGTGACCTTTGTGCACTTACCTTGATGCGTCTGAGAAAATCTAAATATGCACCTCAGCTCTCAGAACTACATGGAGTAAACAAAAACAAAGTAAGTGTATTTATGCACCTGCTGCCTTTTGATGGTGAGAAGTATAGATGGCCTATGTGTGAAATGCTTGTCTTTTCTTGATGTAAAGAGCCATGTATAAAGCCAGTTTAAAACCTTAAAATCCTTCAGTGATACACTTTTCAATTTTTTCTGTAAACAATCTACTCTGCATTAGATTTATGAACATAATTTATTATGAACCAAAATGCAACAACAACTTCAAATAAACTGAACAATGGTGCAAGAGTTGAGGATGGATGGAGAACTAAACAATTATTCTAAGTATTTAGTGTGAGAATTGTGTGTGTGTGTGTGTGTGTGTGTGTGTGTGTGTGTGTGTTCAGTCTTTCCAGCAGGACTTGCAGCATATCACTTGGTGCTCTTGCAAGTGTGTCCACCACAACAGATGCAAGAGCTGAGTGTTCTTTTTGTCCTCTGCACCACTTGCATGTTCCCCTTTTCACTCCTGAGCTGCTGGTGCCTGCTGGTGTCTGTGGATTTGTGTCTAGAGGGACAGCTGCAGGAGACTGAATCTCTCTCACTAGTGCAGTAATGGCACATACCTTGTGTAGATTTTCGACACTTCCCTTGCAGCGGTTGTAATCTGTGGTTTGTGACAATACATACTGCAGCTCGCTGGAGGGGTCAGGCTGCATAATAATTTCTAAAACTTTGGTACAAGTCAAGTCCTTTCTCATGTTGCTTGCTGCTCTTCTCACCATCAAATGACCAGCAGGATGGTATGCAAGGGTTTAAATCCACTTATCTTGTTTTTATTTAGTCTGCACTTCTCACCATCAAAAGGCAGCAGGTGCATAAATACACTTACTTTGTTTTTGTTTACTCCATGTAGTTCTGAGAGCTGAGGTGCATATTTAGATTTTCTCAGACGATCAAGGTAAGTGCACAAAGGTCTCTCACACACTCTCTCTCTCTCACACACACACAAACACACTATAATATACTGTTATACTCCATATAACTCCATATAAAAGCTAAAAACTAAGCTTTTTTTTGCACAGGTCTATCTAAAGGGTTAATTGTGCTACTTCATGATCAACAGTAAAAATGACAAGTTTTATCTCTTCCCAACAGGGAAAACCACCAACAATCAAAAATGCATGATTATATGGTGTCATGGCTTTGCAATCAAAAAATGTAGTTATAATGGAAGTCAATGGGGCAAAAACAGCCACGAACAGTAAATGAGGGAGAAAAAATGTAAATCTGATCCTGCTCAAAAACTAAAAATGCATCAAAGCCAATGTTTTTCCTAATCTTTGACATGCCCAAGACTGTGATAAAAGTAAAAAAAATTCCAGTCCACAATCACTTTTTATATTGAAAATAAGTAATTTTGTGTTTTTTTTTTTCAAAATCAGTGACATCATTTATGAACTTGGCAATTAAGGAGTAAAAATCCTGGATTTTTTTTAAAAATTTTGTAGTTTTGAACAGGACTGAGGTTGATTAATAGATTTATGCAAAAAAAATGGAAAAAAATATTTATCCGATACATTTTTATAGCAGTCTAATTTAGTGGCTGTTTTCATCCCGAACATAACGTAAGGGTAGTGAATTTGTCCACGGTGCATTGTTGAGTTTTGAAAAAAATTCAAAGCATTTTCCTAAAATATGTGTTAAAATAAGATTTGTCACCAAAAATCATTCCATTTGCTGAAACACAAAAAAAGTTGTGGCCAAATTAACACTCAACAGCACCCCTTAGTGGACGAAAACGTCCCCAACAGCACATAAGGGTTAAATAGTTTTTCCCAAAGGATTTTGTAAGACTGTGGTGGGTGGAGACTTCGGTCCATAACATTTTTTACATTTTAGAGTTAAATCTATCTGGTGCACTTTGAGAGTTCAAAATTAAGAGCTCTAACACAGGTTCAGTGTGCAAACTGCACATAAAAAAGCTGGTGAATTGACTTATAGTTTAAAGGGGACTCTGTCTTCTTTTTAGTTGTGATGTAATGTCTAAATTACACTTACACTGTTGAATTTGGAATATAATAATAATAATAATACTTTTATATTATTATTCCTATGACAGTAATAGCCATATACTGCAAAACAATTGCACTGTAAAATAAATGAAAATGAGTATTTCACAGGCATATTATTTTATCTTATTCTACAGTAGGGCAATTACAATACTTTTGTCCTAATTTCTACACTTGCAAGCAGGGCCTAAAACTTTTTCCACATCTGCCAGTAGTTGGTGACTTTTGGTGAATTTTGGTCACAAATTTTTTCCTGGCCATGACACCGTTTTTGCAGTTGCTGCTATTACTACAACAACTAAACATATTTAATATTTAAAAAAATGCCATTTGAAATTAGAACCAACTCATTGCACAATACATTTTATTTTGCAGGGAAAACTCCATCTTCTGTGAAAAAAGTTTACTTCAAGAATGAACAAAACGGCATAGATGAGTTTGAAATTCGGTGTTTAAACGAACAGAGCAAATGGATATAGAAAGCGCAATCTATATTTCAGATCTTTAGCTTACTTTATTAGAGCCACAGAAAGACAAACGTTTTGTTGAAAAAAAGCAGGGCTGAAGTTTTCCTCTCTGTGCAGCGCTCAGTGTCCCGTGTCAAAACAAACAGCACGAAGTGTCAGTGTTTTCTGCCTCCAAAGGCCGCTCTCGCTCTGTATAATGACAGCAGACCCTTCTCAGCCGCTCCAGCAACAGACGCAACGCGGAAAACTATCGGCATGGATTTTTGCCGATAGCTGATACTTCCAGCAATCAACTATCGGTGCCGATTAATTGGGAAAACCGATACATCGGTCGAAATATTACACTATTGTTTGTGTTTTCAGGCCCCCTCAAATGCTGCTGTCATGTAAATAAACGGCTAAAATGCATACAAAGTTTTTAGTTGAAAACGGTATTGTGTTAATGGCCCCTAAATATACAACTTAGTTATCAACTACTAGATGTTGGTGGAGTTGCATACATTAGTGCTTTACTCTATAAACAGAGTACAGTTTTTAAAATGCTAATATAAATAAGATTCACTTGACTGTATAAATGCTTGATTGTATTAGTTAACACATTAAGAAGGCTTGGTGAATTTTTTTCCGGACACTCTTCTGGTTACATGCTAGCATATACATCATTGATAGTTGGTTAAAGGAAAATAGAGAGCATCAAAGACATTTAATATAGTCCATTCATGAAGCTGTGAGTTCCTGTGTGGCTCTCCGCTGCATTTAAGCCGGCTTCAGCTGAAGGAGGGTGCTGAGGAGTTCAGGGGATTCACTGACCTGTAGAAGTACTCATGTCTTGCTTCAAAGCCACCTTACAGCCACGCATCTGCCATCACCCTCTCTGCTTAAAAGCACTTTAGCAAATTGTGCTATAATCTAGTTCACGGTGATCCTGCACCTCGGACAAATGTCTGGATATGGATCCAGTTACAGGCTCTGTATTCAAGCACAAGGAAGACCGGGGGAACACAAATCAAACTGAATGATGTGCTTCTTGACTGAAACTGTGACACCTCTTGGAAAATAATGAAACACTTTCCTGATACTTGCAAGTCATTTTTCTAAAACGTGTAACAGAATTCCTTTGCCAAAATATGGCTCCAAACCTCAGAAGTCAACCCTTTCTAACCATTTTAGAAAAGTAAAAAAAATCAAACTGCTGTCACTATTAATACTGTGCAACAGTACATAAACCAGTGACGAGTTTTTATTTTGTAATGATTATGAAATAAAAATGTCAAAAATGTATTGCGACTTTTTTCTTGAAGTTGTGAGATTACATCTCACAAATCTGACTTTTTTCACAATTCTCACTTTTTTATTAGAATTTTGATATGTAAAGTCAAAATTGTGAGACATAAAATCAAATTCTGATGGAATAAAGACTATTTTCTTAGAATTGCAAATTTCAATCTTGTAATTCTGACTTATTTATTTGCAATTTTCACTTCATTTATCTCACAATTCTGACTTTTTTCTTGCAACTTCTTTTCATAGAATTTTGAGAGCATTTGGGAGTTAAAAATTCAAAATCGGAGAAAAAAATAATCTTACAATTGTGATTTTAATATCCCATAATATACTCAGTTGCGAGCTAAGAAGTCAGAATTATGCAATGCTAAAAACTCAGTGGTGGAAATGGGCTTCCATAATGTCTTACATTTGAAAAGCAATGCAATTTCCCATATTTGTTTTCTCTACCATTCAGTATTACTGAATGGTAGATGCATCTTGATGCATTACTGGTCTATTATTGTCTTTATTGTTGTTCTAGTATTTTTGTTAAGAGAAATGGAGAGTAATTTTGGGCTGTAAGCAATGTAAGACACACAGGCCGTACAGTCCTGACTGTTAGTAAAATCTGAAACGTGAGCATCTCTCTTTCATGGCCTCATTAGGTGGCCTGAGCTGTGATTAGACACAACAGATATGTTAGGCTCCAGCAGAGGACATTCATGTCGTAATGATCCCATGGTTTGTGTATGAACAAACATCTCTTTTATCACACTATTATCAAATATAACATTTCCCTTTTGCTCTGAAACAACATTCTGCACCAGTTGGTGGGTTTTATGTGGCTGCTATTTCAGATGCTCGTTTAGTGTTTAATTAAGTGTGTTTTTTCCTTCAGTAGTGGAATGGGTGTCTGCTCTCTGTCACAGTGCTGTCTCGCTCTGCGTTGTAGTTTTACGGCTGGCCCACTTAGTCTCAATATTTATGCTTTTTCTAGTGTGAGTGCTTAAATTGAAATGCAACCCTCCACATTTAAACAATAAAAATCTTCAAGGGCCGACCTTCAGATCTACCGTCACTTCATAAATACCTTATCATAAAAAGAGCAGAAAAACCATCACGAGAACACCTACTAATTCAAAACACATGCCTGCGATATTATTTAAAAATTCATTCGTCTTTGCCCCCAACCTCTGTTTGAAAGAACCTTTAAATGAAGAAAAAGAAACCAGTCATTGCTAAAGATTTATATTTGACTTTTCTGAATATTTATGAAAACGGGGAGAAAAAGCAGATTCTTTTAGTACAAATCTGTAATGTACTACATCTTTCAGAAGCAGGTCTTGGACAGGAGCAGTCGCTCATATGATTGTGTGTGTTGACAGTGGTGAGTTAGCACCTATTGACTTTCTGACCTTTTACCTCTCTTTGACCTCTGCTTGTGGTGCCCACTAATAGAGACGTAATATAGTCTCCATGCTGGTTAGATAGCAGCGTTTAGGGTGTCACTGTTCTCGACGAGTGATGTCGGTCACATATGTTGCCTTACTACTTTTACACATTTATTTATATCCCTAAACTTTTGAAACGAACGAGTGAGTGTAGATCAGAGCATTTTTTGAGACCTTTGAACTCGACTAAATGACAGCCTTGTAAGTGTGGGTGGCCCAAGTGTGAGCTGATTTACTATCGTCTCAGTTTACGTATGCATTGTGAAATAAACTCATAATTGCAAAAAAAAGTTAGAATTGCAAGATATAACCTCTCAATAGCAAAAAGAAGTCTGAATTGCGAGATATGAACTCTCAATTGCGAAAATAAGTTAGAATGGCAAGATATAAACTTGCAAATGCGAAAAGTCAGAATTGTGAGATATAAACTCTCAAATGCAAAAAGAAGTTAGAATTGCAAGATATAAACTCTCAATTGCAAAAAAAGGTCTGAATTGCAAGATATAAACTTGCAATTGCGAAAAAAAGTCAGAATTGCGAGATATAAACTTGCAAATGCGAAAATAAGTCAGAATTGCGAGATATAAACTCTCAATTGCGCAAAAAAGTAAGAAATGCGAGATATAAACTCGCAATCGCAAAAAAAGTCAGAATTGCGAGATATAAACTCTCAATTGCGTAAAGAAAAGAAGTTAGAATTGCGAGATATAAACTCAGTTGCGAAAAGAAGTCAGAATTGTGAGATATAAACTCAATTGCGAAAAGAAGTCAGAATTGCGAGATATAAACTCTCAATTTGCGAAAAAAGTCAGAATTGCAAGATATAAACTTGCAATTGTAAAAAGTCAGAATTGCAAGATATAAACTCTCAATTACGAAAAAAAGTTCTGTGATTAATTTTATTGTCAAAATATCCCTGGTGTATCCAGGTTGCAATCAGTCGCCAGTCTGTATTTGGTCTAAAATGCATGTGCCCTCCTGTTTTGCCACAGAACAACAAATACAAAGCACATTTTTTTGGATTTCTTTCCAGGAATGTAATAATCTGAAAATTGCCCAAACTAACCAGCAACACCGTGAAAGAGAATAGCACATAGCAGGCACATACTGATATAAGCATAGATATGTATCGGTATAATGTGCATTGCAGCTAAACATGCATCATCATAAAAAAAAAAAAAAAGTCTGGCCAGACTTCATTTTAAGGTTCAGTTCTCACTATTAATTACTATTGCCTCAATAAACTTTTAATTTTCTGCTTATTATGTAGTTGTTACGTTTAGGTATGGTGTCGGATTAAGGGGTCTAAAATATGGTCACACAGAATAAGACATTAATATGTGCTTTATACGTACTAATAAACAACCAATATGTGAGTGATATGCAGGCTTGTTAATATTGAGAATTGGTCCTAAAAAGAAAATGTTACCAAATCGGTTTTCACAGAAGATGCTTTCTCAAAAGGATACATTTGCAAATACCATTTTGCATTGTAGTGTGGTGATCATATTTTAGATCCTTAATCCACCCCATACTTAGGGTGAATCCCATTTCTCTGTCTTACCCCTTCCCCTTAGTTCCCCACGTGAGAGTAAGGGCTGTTCTGGTTTTGACCGAGGGGTAGGGCTAAGGGGAAGGGGTAGATACCCCTTAAAACCAAGAATTTTCACGAGCATACTTGAAACCAAGGGGTACCCAGAACACACTGTGGCCAGATCATCCAGAGAGTATTTTCGGCTTAAATAATTGATTTAAAATTACGACAGTCTTGTTTTGTGCTCTACACAGTCCTGTAACTTACATATATATTTGCAACCATGCTCTTAATTGAAACGTTTTTAAAAATCGATATTTTTCCACGTTAACGTTACATTGCTGATTTGCACAACAATCCCGCGTTTCTCTGAATAGAGAAAACATCACTAAAACCCACGCAATCGACAAACACACACTTTTAGACGGAGAGTTTGCGATCAACACTTGTCGCCTCTGGTGATGTAGCAGCCAGCTAGCGACAATGTATGATGATGTAACCATAACCAAGTGGTGTCTCATTTCATAGGGGTATGTTTTCACCCCTAGCGCTCACCACTCGGTTTCGAGGGACAAGGACTAGGGGTAAGAAGAAGGGGAAGGGGTAAGACAGAGAAATGGGATTCACCCTTAAACTTAACAACTACCTTACTAACTATTAATAAACAGCTAATTAGGAATATATTGAGACAAAGGTAGTACGCAATAATGAGAACTGAACCTTAAAATAAAATGTGGCCATTTTTGCAAATATAATCTGGTTTTCTGAGGATAAAAACAGCATATTTGTGTTTCTAGGCTGTAGTTTGGAGAACAAGACGCATTTTAAAAGTGTCCTGATTAGTTTATACTTAGCCTCAAAGGCACAGAGCTTCCTTTTTCATGCACTCCTTATGTTTATGAATTGTAAATTTCAGATCTGTCTTATATTGTTCATCAAACAGGTGCTATTTAGTTTAAAAAAAACGCCCATTTAAAGAAACACTAATCTACAAAGGCAAAGCACAGTAACTACACCAGCACTCACGATTTAAATGTGATAAAACAATGCATTCTTCAGCAAAATACAAATGACCAGAATCTGTGGGGTTGCTATTGTATTTAAATATTTAATTACAGTGCTATTAATTTGTACCCCCCCCCCCATTTTTTACTTTGTGTGATCAATTGTGAACATTCGCAGAAACAAACAGCTTGGGAAATGTTCTCATCAGCTCTGGTAATTAGAGGTATCTCATAAATTACACTTGTGTGGCATGGCGTTTAAAGAGCTCTCAGAACATCCTGAATTGTTAACATTTTTCATTACGTGGAAACGCCTGGGAACAAGAAGGAACATCTGTTTGGAGCGCCGGCGCCTGTAGAAAACCCATATCGCTCATTCAAGGTGAACTTCAGTGCTCTGGGATAAAAATAGTGAGTACTTGTGTCTCGCTAATTAAGCAGAAGCTGTTTGCTGCGAGAGTTTGTCTTCACGAGTTGAAGCAGTGTGATTCTTTCTCAACTCTAACTCCACTTTTACAATATAAGCAGCACATTATTTAACCTGTAATCACTAAAGATGGCTCACTGCTCAGTGTAGACTGGGTCAAGTCTACGAATCAGAATTTGACACTTGAAGTGTCGTCGCGACATTTGCTTGTTTATCAATTACTATGCCATTGTCTGTCTGAATACTCTATTCTGATTGGCTGACAGGTGTTGATTAAATTCGTTTAACTGCACAGATAGTTCCAGGTCAGTTTAATCACCGTTCCATATTAATGCGATGCTTTAATTGATGCACACTAACCAACACGCATCTCTCACACACACACACACACACACACACACACACACACACACACACACACACACACACACACACACGGAGAGAGAGAGGTCAGAAGATCGCAGATTGTGCTGCACACACACATAAACTTGTTGTCAATGCTTCCCCGCGAGTTTTATTACTAAAATAAAAGATAGATACTAGATCGCTACATTATATTTCCCAGCCAAGAGGTGATAAAATCACTGTTTTTGAAGTAATTATTTATTCAAATAAATGTGGTCTTTCCGCACTATTTCATCTCTGTGTCTGATTTGAAGCTGGCAGAATGCTGAGCTAACCTCATTAACCTGAAAATAACCTAATTTTTACCCTTCCGGTCAAATAATACTAGTTTTAACTTGTCTACAACTTGGTAAATGGTCATGGAATAAGCCAGCAAATATTATTAACATTATTATCTTTATATGTGAATGCTGGCAAATGACCATGGCATAAGCGGGGTATTCAACAGCTAGCTGTGCATTAAACCATTTGAATGCACCGCCGCTGCATGTCGGGTGGTTCTTTGCCTCTACGTCATGCATTCGAATCGTTTAATGCACAGCTAGCCATTGATTATCCCTTACTTATTCAATGACAAACGGCTGGCAATGTTTTTGTATCGCATATTATCACTCACGCTACGACTGTAGTTAGTGGTTTTCTGCTTCACCTGCAGAGGACAGAGTTTCATCTTTATACTTTTTCGAACTTGAGGAGTACAAACATTTGACCTCATCACTTATCTATTTTTTTGTTTCTGATTCTTAAAAGCAACGGCCAAACTGTGAGCGTTGTCAGCTTGCTGTAGATTAAATGTACGCCACGTGTATGTTGCACAGTGATGTAGCAGCAAACCGATACCTGATGAAACCGTCAGCTTAGGACATTCAATAATTGTAGTTATTGTTTTGCGATTAGGGCTAGGGAATTAGGGAAATTTTCAGTGTCCCCATAATTCAAAACACTTATAAATCATACAGAGTGAGTTTTTTTTTGGGGGTAGAAATGCACAGTCTCCTGTGAGGGCTAAGTTTAGGTGTAGGGTAGGTGTAGGGCAATAGCACATACAGCTTGTACAGTATAAAAAACATTATGCCTATGGGATGTCCCCACTTTTTACAAAACAAAACGTGTGCGTGTTCATGTGCGTGCGTGCGTGCGTGTGTGCGTGCGTGCGTGCATGTGTAATGTGTGTGTGTGTGTGTGCGTGTGTGTGTGTGTGTGTGCGTGCGTGATGCGTGTGTGTGTGTGCGTGTGTGGGAATGAAACGAGGAGAGAGCAGAAGAAGAGAGGAAGGGCCGCAGCAGGAATAAATAATCATTTGTCCAGGTTAGGATTCCAGCGGTGTATCTTACGTCTGTTAGTTGCACTAGTGCTATCATTCGCCACCATTAATAACCAATTTCATATGAAGCAAGAAACCTTGTTTAGCTGGAATAAAATATGGTCAGATAACAGCAGGACACCATCCTGCTCACATAATTACCCAAATGCGGCGCAGGGAGGGATCAGATCCGCGGCTGGGCAGGGGGCATCGGCGATAAGCGCCCGGCACGCTCACACACACTGGTAATTACTTTATTGATAATTTGCAGGGAAAATTGCCTGAGACGGTCGTTGCTGCTAGATTTAATGGATAAAAAAAAAGCACCTTTCAAAAGGATTTTAAATATTTTTAGGCCATACGGGAAGGCTTTTCCTCTGGCGATAAAAGCTGAAAGCCATGTAAAATAGCCCACTCTTGGCATGATGTTGCAGGACTTGTGGCAGGGGATGTTTATCTGGCCATCCCACATTAACACATTTACCCCCTCGCCTTAAATGCGGTCATAATTCTCTAAGGGTAAGGCCTTGGTAATGAAATTGACATTTAGCAGCCGCACCACAGTCTATTAACTACAATAAATTTAATTTGCAACAGGCCCAGAAGTAAGCTGGGCTACGGAAAGAGATGAAAACACGGTGTTTATTACATGTGCCTGGCCACAAGTATATTTGCTAAAATAAGACCGCTCTTGTGTCTTATTGCAGAGCTTTTGCTCTGCCTGCTAAACGATCAGAAGTGCAGCAGATTTAGTGCTTTTCCAGACTCGGGTTTTGCAAAGAGTGATCTGCTTCAAGACCAGTCTAATATCAGGAATATTGTTAAAGCTGAAACAAGGTTATCTATGTCTTTCAGAAGAAGGTTTTTGGCAGATTTCCCAATTTTCTAAATTGTTAAAGCAATAGTTCACCCAAAAATGTAAATAATTTACTCAGCCACACGTCGTCACAAACCTGTTTGACTAACATAAATAATAAAAAAAAATTATCACTAAAATGCTTTTGCCGTTCTTCAAAATATCTGTTTTCCACAAAAGAAAGGTACAGGTTTGGAACAACACGAGGGCAAGAGAGATGCCGGTTTTCACTTTCACTATCCTTAAGCAATACACATTAGTGCTGCATTATGATGACATTTTAGCACAACAGTTACGAATCTTCCCTGAATTGACTTTACAATGCATGAGCCAAGATATTGTCCTGGAATAAAGAAATGCAGACTCAGGCTATCAGTCTGTGCAGTGAAACTCTGAAGATTCATCTTGTAGAATTCTCTACTATAAAAATATGAACTATTACGTGTTTTAAAACTAGTTTATTCAAAACAAAAAGTTCAATTAACATAAATGAATAAGAAATTTGTGCAAAGAATACAAAATTACTGCAGTCCTACTGTTGTGCCATCGTTTTTACCACCACACATAGCAATGATTCTCTAGTGTACTAGAGTCAATGAAGAGCCTGCTTGAGATGAAAATGAGACAAGACATATATATATATATATATATATATATATATATATTATATATAATCACTTGAGTAGAATACCTTTATTTCAAATCAAGCTGCAGGTATTATTTTAATTTTTTAATTATACAAAAACATTTCATTTTGTGTATTTAGGATAGTGGGAACGTGTTTTTAGTTCATGTGTTTTAATACGTAGAATCCAAATCCATTTCTGTTTACATAGATTTGTGTTGTTGACATATTTCACCATTGATGTTTGAGATCATAGCTTTTATGCTACAGAATGTTAAAGGTACTTTAGTGTAGCTTTATATTTTTGCAGACTATAAGCTATGTTGACATGATTTTAGGGTCACATGATCATGTTATCTTTAAATTGTTTTGGTCATATGACTTGTGCATTTTGATATAATTCCTGATTTGGCATGGATTGTGTTAAACCATAGCCTTATTTGGTTTTTAATGGACAAATGAAATAGAGTGTGAAAAGCGAGTTTATTTCCTACAAACAATTCTAAAGTAAAAGTATGTTTTGTATTACACATATAATCAGTACAGAAGTGTGTGTGTGTGTGTGTCACAGTGTTGATGTGTGGCTTTGGAGTCTGTTGCTTTGGGAAGTAAAATCCTTTAAATCTCGCTGTATTCTCTGGCTGTCTGAAGGATCAATAGAGCATGTGTCCAGTCATAGCGAGCTCCTCCCTAATGGCCACTTCATACAGCCAATAGGCTTTGGCATGAGTGCTTGTAATCGACACCAATGATCGATCATGAAAACAGTGATTAGTCATGATCTGACTTAAAAAAATACAGTAACAACTCACACATGCACGTTAGAGCATTTCAGCCAGACTTTTTTACGCCTATAGGGCCGGGCTTCAGGGCAATTTTCATGTCTTCAGACGCGGGCCGGGCCTCGGGCCTGTTTTATGCTTCTCCTTATTTTTATATTTTAGACATTCATCAATTAGTGATGAAAAACAAAATTGCCAAGCTGGTGGAGACCATACGAGACCATGGTGGCTCGATGGTGTTTAGTGTCCCGCAGCAGCAGAAATGCATGCAATAGGCTGAAGCTTGACTCAAAGCCCCAGCAAAAGTAATTACCATGAATGTGTCCGGGGGAAATAGTAAGGAAATATTTGAACTATTTACTAATAAACTAATGTTTTCTGAGTCTGTGTCACAAAGATGAATTCGCTGGCCATCTCATTAGATGCGCCTTTACAGAGAAATGCATATTTTCGGATTATGATTATAATGATGTTTTATTTCATTAAGTAGTAATTTAAAGCTTTCTATAGATATATTTATCATGTCTGTAAGGCATGTATTCGCGGAGTTTCTGATTTATTTTTGTGAAGCGCTCCTGTTCAAGCAGAAAGCGCATCATGTTTGTTTTCTTTATTTTATAAAAGCACAATGTTTTGTTGATATTGTGAGTGCACACAAATAAAATAAGACCCTTTACAGTTCATAATGATGTATTACTCTTACCTTTATGAGCAAAATGAGCAGGTGTATCCACTGAAAAAAATGCAAGTGATCACGCTGGCGTCTCCATGTCCCGCAGAGCACGCTTAAGCTTCAGGCTCGGACCTATATTTGAGTGCAAGGCTCTAATGCACGTCAAAAAAGGGACTATTTTACTTTTGTTATTAGTTATGATGTGATTTTCGGTAGTTTGCAGCATGATCCAATTAATGGTCCACTTGTTTGTGACACCAACACTTTAAAGACTAAATACATTTTTAGTTTGCCTAAAAATGATAATCATAATTTGCTAATTTGCAAATCTGTCATTTGTTCACCCTCATGTCCTTTCTAACCTCTATGACTTGCTTTATTGTGTGAAAGACTGAATAATATTTTTCATTGAATTTTTTTTGTCAGTAGTTGTTTGTTTACCAGTATTCTTCAAAACTAAATTTTTTCCCATGTCATTGTAAGCAGACCTTCGGTACTTACAGATATGATATAGACACATAAAGACAAATTACATAAACCTGAAATCTGCTAAATCTAACCCAACTACTCAAAATATAAATCACTGACTTGAGATTTAATAGTGAACCAAAGGAAGGAAAATTACTCGATGGAATACAATTTTTACCTCAAACATGAGGCTTTGCTTTGATATGAATCGGGGTCAAATTAAAGTGCAAGAGGGGTATTTCTATAGTCAGCTGATTGGTTCATTGGGCAGTGAAGATGAAGTTCACCCTGACAGAGATGCGCAGCGATAGAGCAGTCATTCATTTTCAGTGAGAGCTGCCGGTGACTAATCTTTCTTTCAAATAACCAGACTTAGGCTTAGTTCACACTGCAGGCTAAAGTGGCCCAAATCTGATTTTTTAATTTGCCCAAATGTGACTCATATCTGATTTTCTTATGACAGTCTGAACAGCATAAATCCGATTTTTTCAAATCAGGCCCAGGCCACTTTCATATGTAGTCCTAAATCGGATACATATCCAATGTTTTGCAATGCGACTTCAGTCTGAACGGCCATGTCGCATTTCATGTGATTTTTACAGCATTAAAATGCGACAGATGTCACAATTCTGTGCTGGAGGAAGTGAGAAGATTAAAATCACAATGGCAGACAATATATAGACAATAATATCACTTTGTTATTTAGTCTCTGATTGCACATCAACTTAAAAATAGCTAATCAAACCTAAGACGAGCAGCATCCATTTTAATTTCCGCAAACACAGTGCGCTGCGTCTGACATCGTGTCTTCTTCTGCTCATGCGGGTCACTTCAGGGCCATGTACGGTTCACACATGAAACTGTGAACAACAGCGCAACAAAAAATGTCATCAACAAATCCGATCTGAGCATTAAGACCTGCAGTGTGAACTAAGTCAGAGTGCCTCTACATGGATGAGAATGAGGTCTTGAGACGGCTCTTCAAAACATGACCAGCTGCTTTATGAAAATGCATGATCAACGGTAGTGGTTCATGCTTAATATAATATGATAGTCTTCAGGAAGGGCAGAAATATATGCTTTCTTAAGATTAACATGATGTACTAGTTTTTCTGGTAACACCTTAGTTTAAGGACCGATTCTCACTATTAACTAGCATGCATATTACTAGCATATTGCTGTTTATTAGTCATTATAAAGCACCTTATTCTGCATGAGCGCATTTTAGATCCCTTAATCCTTCCCCATTAGGAGTTTATTGAGACAAAACTCATAGTTAATAGTTAGTTAATAGTGAAAATCTGTCCCCAAACTGAACCAATTTTCTAATGTAGTAACAGGTCTGTAATAATGAATGTCCAAGACACTGAAAGACGTCTGTGGGACGTGGGTCTCTATAATATATGGCCGATTTCAGGTTTACTGCCCTTGTGGGGATATTGGGATCCAATTTATGTTAAATTTGTACATTTATAACACTATACTTTGTGTTATATTACAGCAAAGTTAATGCTGTTGTGAGTGTTTATAACACAACGTCTCTTACATCTTTCTCTCTTTTGTAAAGCCATAGAAATTATATAATTCTTCTTCTGCTATTGGAGCCAAAAATGATATTTGTTGTAGTTTCCGTTCGCCACAAATATTACAGCTTCTGTGAACCTCTGAAATGTAAAAAATAATTTGTTTCTGTGACTTTCATCACGTCAGTCTTGATTTAGGGATTCAATCACCCTGGCCACAATTGTGTTTTTATGAATTGAGTTTGAATAATAATTAGTGCTGTCAAACGATTAATTGCGGTTAATAATATCCAAAATAAAAGTTGTTTACATAAAATATGTGTTTGTACTGTGTATATTTATTATGTATATATAAATACTCACACATACAGTATATATTTAGAAAATATTTATATGTATAAACATTTATATTCTTATATTTTTTATATATAAAACATAAAAATGTTCTTAAATATATACATGCTTGTGTTTGTATTTATATGTACATAATACATATGTGATCCTGGAGCACAAAAGCAGTCATAAGCAGCACAGGTATATTTGTAGCAATAGACAAAAATACACTGTATGGGCCAAAATTATCAATTTTTCTTTTATGCCAGAAATCATTAGATATTAAGATCATGTTCCATGAAGAAATTTAGTACATTTCCTACTGTAAATATATCAAAACTTAATTTTTGATTAGTAATATGCATTGCTAAGAACTTCATTAAAACAACTTTAAAGATGATTTTCTCAATATTTAGATTTTTTTTGGACCCTCAGATTCAAGATTTTCAAATAGTTGTATCTCAACCGAATATTGTCCGATCCTAACAAACATGTGCGTATTGTGTGTTTCTTGGAGGTCTCGCTCCCGTCACCGAAGGTCTCGCAGTCGCAGCAGAGATCGAGATCGAGATCGTGGCCAGCGCCGAACCCAAACCCGAGACCGGACACGGGACAGAGCTAAAGACAAAGAGACGGGTAAAGCCAAAGACAAAGAAAAACAAAGGTAATACTTTCTATTTGTGACATTTTTCTCTAGCACACACACACACACACACACACACACACACACACACACACACACACACACACACACACACACACGCACACACAATCCCAGACTGCACCGAGCCATCAATACACCCGTCTCGTGTCGGTGTATGAAATCTTATAGTTTGGATTCAGCTGAGAGTTTAGCTCAATCGTGTGGTAGGCCTCATCCATCCAGCCTGATATCTGCCCTTCAAACTCAGTGTATACACCGTCCCGCTGGGCGTCTAATGCGTTTGCTTCTCTCTCCCCATCTTGATTTATGCCCCAGTGTAATATGCGTGAGCAAGAGCTAACTGCATTTCCATCCAGCTCTCAAACCTTCCTCGACTCCAGAGAGACGAAGCGTTCTCCGTTTCGCAGTCAGCAGGAACGACTCCTCGGCTAAACTAGCTTACACCAGTAATTATGCTCAAACTGTTCAAGATGTTGTTGATCTTTACAGCTTTCTGATGTTTGGACGGGTCTGGAAATGTGTCCAAATAAAGGTATACATCTGACTAAGTGCAGTAATTATAGCATTCATCATTAGGTGTAATAATTTGTGGGGCCTGCTGTCGGTGAGCGTTGATTGGCTGTGAAGGAAGCCTCTAATGAGAGCATGCTCACGTCCATAAACAGCCTCTAGAGAGAAATGGACTATTCCCGTCTTCTGCTTAATTACAGCATTAATTGCATCTACACACAGACAGATTCACATGAGAACGCGTTGTTATTACTTCATTTTAGTTCTGTGTGTTGACAATGAATCACATTCTCTGTTTTAGCATAAATCATATTAAACCTACTGAAATGTGCCTATAAATATGTTTTAGTTTCCAAATGAGCATCATTTAGGTCACACTTTAGTCTGGGGACCGATTCTCACTTTTAACATGGTATTAATTATTAGTTTTGCATCTGTAAACTCCAATTAGCTGCCTATTAAAAGTTAGAATGAATGAATGGTTAGTTAGTTGGTTATAGTGTAATAATTACTCATATCATGTTATAATAATTTGGTTATGATGCCCACCCTTAAATTTACCAGTGTTTTAGTGTTAAATAAGGCAACCGCATGATATTTGTACAATCAGATATAATTTTATGCTTAAACTCTTTGGAAAAAATGTATATATAATAAAATATATCTTATGATCATTCAGTTACAGAAATACATTCAAAACCTGTGCTAACTGAAGTAAAATAAGTTGACAAAAATATGGAATCATAATATTTGGTCATAATATAGCATAATGAGATTTAAAAGCTATTTTCTCGTAGGCCGGTCATTTGTTACTGCTAACACTACAAGTGTGACTTTGTTCAATTTTGTGCAAAATAAAAGTGTTTCAAAACAAACTTCCTGGCTAAACAAAAGCACATTAGTGTGATAAACAGTGCACATTTATTTTCATATTTTATTGAATATTGACAAAATTATCCACAAATAAAGCTTTTTTCACTCAAATACTAAGGTGCATGAAATCAGATTAATGATGCTTATGATCAGTCAGCACCAAAAACAAATACAAATCCTGTCCTAATTGAAATTAAACGAGCTGACTGGTAATTATACAGCATAACGAGATTTACAAGCATTTTTTTTAAAGGCCAGTGATGTTTGATTGGGAACACCAACGGTGCTATAGAGTTTTTAACAGAGTTTCAGAGCTACTTGCTTGTTGATTCCTCGGGTGATCTGGTGAAACGACGACCAGACACGATTTAATTAAATAGAATAAAAGTGTTTCTAAATCTAACGAAGAACTAGTGACGAATGAGTGTAAATAGTAAACACACAGTTTGATCCCCAGACACTGGCTTCTATTCTCTAGTCCCGTGTGTGTGTGTGTGCGCGCGTGTGTGTGTGTGTGTGTGTGTGTCTGCGAGTGTGCGAGTGTGTATGTGTGCAAGAGTGTTTGTGTGCACGTGTGCGCGCGTGCGCGCATGCATGCATGTGAGTGTGTGTGTGTGTGCATGTTTATGTGGTTTATGAGGACACAAATGTGTATAATGACATGGGTATGACAGGTATTACAAGGAGAAGGTGATTTATGAGGACATTTCAGTGTCCCTATAATTCAAAACACTTATAAATCACACAGAGTGAGTTTTTTGGGGGATAGTAGAAATGCACAAAGTCTCCCGTGAGGGCTAAGTTTAGGTGTAGGGCAATAGCACAGTTTGTACATTATAAAAGCCATTATGCCTATGGAGATTCCCGTAAACCATAAAAACCAACATGCGTGTGTGTGTGTGTGTGTGTGTGTGTGTGTGTGTGTGTGTGTGTGTGTGTGTGTGTGTGTGTGTGTGTTCTGTATTTAGTTTCTCTGCAGCTTATGAGTCCTGAGGAAGTCAATAGATGTAATTGTGGCTGTAATTAGGGATGTGGCTGGCATGACATTAACATAATGGAGGGACAAACACAGGGGCCGTTATCTTAAACACTTTAGACCCTTGGGACCCCTGCCTTAATCTGAGCTTCAGTAACTCCATTCACACTGATGTGTTTGTTCACTCACGCACTGCCCTGTACACCTTCACCACCGTCTCTACTTATGACTCATGTCACAGTTGGTTTATTGTCATTTCTTTTATGAAACAGAGATTTGAAGCAGTGATGGGATAGTGTAGAAGCGGTCTGTGTTCTGTATGCAAGCATATGCAACTGGAAACCAGTAAAGAGGTGTAACATGCACTCATTTGAGCTCATCGAAGACCAAAAAAAATATAGTTTTTGTTGTGTTTAAAGAGTGTGCATTTGCCTATATGCGAGAGAGAGTCCCGGAGTATGACATAAGAGTGAATCTAGCACTAAATAAAGCTTGGAAACAGCAATGGTGAAGTCTTAAGTGTCCTGGTTGGGGTATTTTGACAGGTTTTTGGGTACTGATAGGGTGCTGTGGTTGATTTCTAGGCAATAGGGGCTTTCATATGTACTGCCCTTTCCAGAATATTACCAGTAAATGACCAATGTGCTAAATAGACGTCTTTGACCATTGCCTCATCTCTCTCTTTCTTTTGAAGACTCACACGTTTTAAGTACTAGGCATTGCTTGGGTCTTCTAGATCAGGGGTCTCCAACCTTTTTTACACCTTCAAAAAAAATCTTGCGGACTGGGGGGTGGGGGGATGTGAATGGGTGTGTTGTGGGTGGGGTCTTAAAAACAGGTCTATTCATTTATCAGCACATGTTCACTTTCTGTATGACTGAAGTTAAGACGTTCACATAACCATTGCGCAAAGTTTGCACGCTGCTTGTGTGATATCCATCGGCTCGCCTACATGGTTTAAAACAGAAATACTTCCAGTATTGGGACTTAACCACAAAGCCCCCCATGCATATGTATCTTAAACGCAGGGATACATGATAGAGGAATCACATTGTCTGATACACGTCTCTATGCTTGTGCGCGCTGGTCCATATATCGTTTAAGCCCTAATAGCCTATATGACAGATCAGGTAGGAGTTCTTCCACGGACTGGTAGTGGGTCGAGATCCGGTGGTTGGGGACCTCTGTTCTAGATGGCACACAGATAGGCAAAAGCCATATTTGGATGGTGTAAGTAGTATAGTATATTATAGATATTATAGTATTTACCAAAGATCCATCATAATTTTAATCCTGTCCTAATCGACCATCACAGCAATTGTTTCAGACTTGTTCCCGAGCTGAGCTTAAAGATTACAATGTACTTTACCTTCTTTAAATCAAGTCCAAGTTGTCCCAGTAGTCCTGTGTGAGCTGACATGCTAGTAACGCCAGTGAACGCCTGCTGAGGAACACGTGCTACTGTTGATTCTCAAGTGTCTGAACTGGACGTTGGTCAGTGACACCAGAAATGAAGAGACCAGGTCCATAACATAATGCTGGCTGGTGAATATAGACATACAGAGTTGAATGGAAATAATAGGCTATAATCAAATGCAAAATAATGTTATTTTATTAACATCTCTTATGCATTTCATATTTGTGAAATTATCTCTGTCTATGATTGATGCATGCAATAGTCGTGACAGTAAAGACGTATATATTGTTATAAAACACACTTATAAATAAGTGCTGTTCATTCGAGTGTTCTGTTGATCAAAAAGTAAGAAAAAAACATGTCATGGTTTCCACAAAAATATTAAGCAGCAGCATTATGCAGTTAATCAGAGTGAAACTCTTTCCATATTCAGTAACACAGCAGCGTCTGGGGATCTTACCGGACACCTTATGCCGAGTTCACATTGCACGACTACCTGGGGTAGCATTCAGTCGCTGCTGTGTTCACACTGCACGATGGACCATCGACAGGTTTCACACCGCATGACTTTACAATCGGAAGAATCGCAGACAACTCTGTCTGCTCCACAAACTACAGCCAAACGCACACGAGAAGTGGCAAGATCACGCTGATATTATGGTCTAAGTCCTCCCTGAACACAGTAATTAACAAAGATGACTTGTTAACAAACAAGTTTTTATATACACAAATCTAACTCGAAAGTGAAAACAACGTGTTGTGCATTTTATAATGAGTTCATTTCTTATAGCCTATAAAAGCCCTCAAAGTGATTAAAAAAATGCTATACATCTTTAGTCCTTTATAGAAGAATATTATTTACAGGAAAAACCCTAGCCAGTTCTTTATCTTCATATAGCCTACCTGATCTGTATTTTCTAATGCCAAGATGTATGCATGTTGTTTGTAAATGGTTAATCACTTTGTGAAGAAAAAAGTCCCCCCCCGAGCTTCCCGCTGCCCTGTATCTTGCTCTCTCATTGGCTGTCATCATCACTGATGTATGTTTCAGTCAGAACTCATTCACACAGCAGGATTGTGAACCGCCGACAGCATGTCAAATATTTCCCGGGTGTCGGCAACGCATCGGCGATTCCCTTCAGATCGCGTCTTTGATAATTCACACTGCGTGATTGTCTCTTGCGTGAACGAGCACCGATTTGCCTTCGATGTCGGGCATTTGTCGGCGATTTATCAAAACCTGTCGGCGAGTGAAAAATCGGGCTAAAATCGTGCCGTGTGAGCTTGGCATTAATCTTTCTGTTAGTTAAAATCAAAATGCACTAATAATATTTAGATGAATGCTGAATGAGTCATATAATTTAGTCAAAATGGGCAAAACCCAAATAAATTCAGTTTGTCTGTGTATTCTGTCCCACAGAGTTTATGTCTAACTGTAATCACACACACCTGTCTGTAATCGACCTGTAATTCTGAAGATCCTCATGAACTGCTCCATGATGGAGTGGAGTGTGATGAACTAGCTTTGGTCTAATCAGAGTTATTTTGTTTTGAGTGAGGTATTTGGTAACTTGAGTGCAAATTGGATGTTAGACCTGGGTGGAGTTTACATTTGAAGAAAAAAAAGCATGAACTGAAATGAATTTGGAGACCTTCTTGTTTTTTTTTACTTAACTCAAAGATTGACAAAGATATAAACATCAGTATGAATGCAATAGGATTCCAGCACCTTCGTTACAGTGCAATAGACACAATAATAGTCGGTGTGCTTGACGATGCGTTTTTTTTTTGTAGGCTGGTCATTTTTGACCAAGGGAGAAATGTAAATAATATATCCTGTGTGAGAAAATATATCCTGTGTGAGCGAAGTCAGTAAGTTTTAGTCCAATATGATAACAATAAATAGCGTTTTCAGAAAAAATAAGATAATTTCTGGGTCAAAACAATTAGGAACGCAACGTGCTGTTTTAGGGCTTGATTTAAGCATGGTGCCTTTTTAAATTATTAAATTATGTTTGGCATACTTTGGCATGAATGTGATTAAAATGAGCCTGGTTATTGGTCAGTAATGTATCGGCAGTATAGTGTGAAACTCTGTTAATCAGTGCAGGTTAATTATGACAAAAATCATAACTGTTGATAATTTCTCATGATAATGTAATCATGATTATTAATATTGATCAATAGTAACTGCATGCCATTTAAGCAGAGAGCCATTTGATGATTATTGCTCAATTTGATATTGCTTCTCTTAGTTGCATGAAAAACAACTTTCATTCAAATAGTGAATAAATAATTAGCAGTAAGTGAGTGAAGAATCCATATGCTGTATGTAGAAGGATGCAAATGATCATAAACAGTCGATAATCAATGTAATGACAGTAGTTTAAAACAACATGACTAATGAGGATTATGATAATATGATTATGCAGCACGTGCATATGTGAATTAGGGATGGGCATTTTAAGCAAAAGTAATATTCGATAATCGCTGGGTATTATTCGATTACTATTCGAAAATCGCACCCCTCCCGCGCATGCCCCCGCCCACCCACGCGCACACACACACACACACACACACACACAGAGAGAGAGAGAGAGAGAGAGAGAGAGAGACCATCCAGGCTTTCAATCTGTATGATAACAAACTGTTTAATTAATTAGAGAATAGTCTATCTTAACCCAAGAAAATTAATGGTTGTAAAGTATGAGTGCTGAAACATATTAATTTAACATAACCGAATGATGGCATTTATTAACAGAACAGTCCGTCGATTATCAACTGCTCATAAGGCTAGGACATTTCTATTTTAAAAATGAGCATGAACATTCATATTATTAAAAAGAAAATCTTAAATCTGATTAATGCATCAATGAATATTTGGCGTAAAATATATTTGTGAACCGCCTGAATGACGCACTTATTATGTGAACATTAATTTGAACATCTGTCTTCATAACAATAACCTATTTCATATATATATATATATTAAATGAACATGTTCACATGCTCGGGTAGAAGACGGGAGTGTTGTTCACAATTAGTTCAGTGAACTTTGAATTGAAACAAGGGAAGGAATATAGATCCCTGCAGCTTCTCAGAATTCCCCGCCTGAGTCTGAGCCCGTCTCTCTCTCTCTCTCTCTCTCTCGCGCTCTCTCCCTCTTTCTCGCGCGCTCTCTCTCTCTCTCTAGCTGAGCCATTTAAATAGTTCAGTTTTGGTTTTTAATAGCAAATTGGTCATTATTTTGTTTCCTTTCTTTATTAATTTAATTTAGAAATATGATTGGAACATCTTATTTTTGTTAAATTCAAGTTTTAGTTTTTTTAAATACCAAGCGGCCAGCGCAAGTTTGATCAGTTTATCCTTCTCAAATAAATAACTAAATAATTAATGTCCTAATATTTTAAGAATAAAGTCAAAATTACGATCATAAAATCATGTTACATTGCCTGAAGTTAAAGTGAAAATTACACATGTATACTCTGCCAAAATAATAATAATAATAAGTGTGGCATCCAACCTGTCATTCTTCACATTTAACACGAACAACAACACAAATATTTAGCATATAAATTATAATATATCAACCAGTGGATACGTTATTATTTCAGCAAAAAACTAATCATTTGAATGCAGGGAGCTCCTCACGGCTTCATTAATGGGAAACAGGACGTGAAGGCGGCAGAGAAGCGCTCTGTGGAGTGCATGGTTTTGTTAACTTTGGTTTATTATGAGTTGTTTGGGACGCTGTAGCAAACGGCCCTCTCGCAATATATTGCTTAACAGGTCTATTGTTCACGCAATCAGCCTGCACGTATCAGAAGTTCCGTTAGCGCTCACACTATAGTGTGTGTGTGTGTATGTATTGTGTACACACTATGTATGTGTGCCGCGCCCGAGTGTCGACAGTGCAGTTTGTGTTCAAGCACGGAACAGAATATGTTCTAAAATCAAACAAATATCCTGTTGATCTGTGCATCTGTACTCCAGTATATAAATTCAATATAGATGAATTATTGCTTAAGTTACTTGCCAAGAGGGGTAGTTTGACATACTTCATGTATTTGCCCGTTCAGGCGGCTCGCGCGTGTCAGAGACAGAACAGGCTCGCGCGCTGTTCACACAGAACAGAACACAACGCGCATGTACTGAAAGGAGTTGTCTTTCGCGCCCAAATGCTTTTTAATCGCTTACATTTTTAAACAAACAAGGCTTAAAAACGCATGCAAATTATACAATTTAGTGACCACCTGCAGTGGCCCGATCTGGCAAGTGACAAATCCGAGCGTCCTTCACGCCATCGGACAGTCTTTATTGTCAAGCCCTGATACACCTTTAGAAAATAATCGCACAACCTAATCGATATTCTATAATTAAATAGAATATTCGAATATTCGAAAATCGTGACCCATCCCTAATGTGAATCACACATCCATCAATCACTCTTACAGTGTAGACGCTTGGGGACAGATGCACATAAAAAACTCTACCCTGCTGCTTCCGGGTTGGCTTTTCTCCTTAAATAGCTTTCTCTTTTTTTTGTTCCTGGGTTTTGTTGTGGTTTGTTAATCTGCTGTATGCACTCTGACACACAGACGCATTTGAAGAGCTTCATGAGTGATTTGAATCCACGCTGCAGATCGTGTGAGTGTGTGTGTGTGTGTGTGTGTGTGTGTGTGTGTGTGTGTGTGTGAGAGCATGTGTGTGTGCGTGAGAGTGTGTGAGAGCATGTGTGTGTGTGTGTGTGTGTGTGTGTGTGAGAGAGAGTGTGTGTGTGTGCGTGTGTGTGTGTGTGCGAGACAGAGAGCTTGTGTGTGTGTGTGTGTGTGAGAGCATGCGTGCGTGCGTATGTGTGTGTGAGAGAGAGAGAAAGTGTGTCTGTGTGTGTGTGTGAGAGAGAGAGAGAAAGTGTGTGTATGTATGTGTGTGTGTGTGTGTGTGAGAGAGAGTGTGTGTGTGTGTGTTTATGCGTGCGTGCGTGTGGGGATCAAAGGGGAAGCGGCGTGGCGGGGCGCTCACAGACCCCCATGTGGTGTTGTTTTCATGAAAGATTGATCAGATCTCTAGGATGACAGCAGGCTTCTCCACACACAGCACATTGTGTTTCCATGCAAAATTTATTGAAAAAGATGAGGCATTGTAAAGTGATCTTGTTGCCTATTAAGGCAAAAGCAGTTACTGTGCTCTGTGTTTGTGTGTGTGTGTGTGTGTGTGTGTGTGTGTTTACCTACTTAATCATATTTTGCTTTATTGGAGGATATTTTTTACTCAGATGTGAGCTAAATCTGACGTAACCTTTTTCTTTATTTGTGAAAATGGTATAAAAATAAAGTAAATATGTATTTGTTATCATTATTATCGTAAAAATGCAGAAAGGTTTAGAAAGTAATCCTGTAAAAAGTGTTTGTAATTAATTTACAGAAAAAGACTGCAATAATGCTACAGAATGAAAAAAAAAATAATTAATTTAATTTATCATCAACAAAAATCTCCCAAGTCCTTGTGTGATGCATTATCTTTACAAGCATTGTATGATTATCTTTCGTATACATTTAATCTAAATGTCAAATAAGTTTTGTTTCTTTATATTTTTGGTATAAGTAGTGTATATTAGCATGCTTAAAAAAAAATATTTTCTGTAATTTACTTGATGAATTTAACAGCTATTTTTACAAAGTAGAAATAGATTGTGTTCAACATCAGCAGGATGCAGTTAAGTTCTCTTGGTAATATGAGTTTTTAGCCATTTCTTGTATGTTGTAAGTATAGGGCTGCAACAATTTTTTTAATAAAATATGAATCCAAGGATGATTAATCGTTGATTCTTTCATGAATTAATCAGTAGGGTTTGAATAATGATTCAGCTTTTGCAGTTAGTTAAAATACCGAGATACATATTCTATATGTTCATATACACATAGAGCTAATTTATAAAGTTGCAATTATAACCGAAAACAACACTGACACAGTTTTTTTATGGTAAATACCGTAAAGCTGCTTGATTTAAAGCAATCAATTATATATTTAAATGTGATGTTACTAGGGATGTGACGGTGGTAAATTTTACCACCGCGGTGGCAATGGACCAACTACCGCCGGTGGCGCGGTGTTAGCACTTACGTCAGTGAACACTCAGCCTACAAAACACTTTTATATATAATATAAATTATATGTTAATTATAACATATAAAATAAATTAATACAGTTAAATAGTAAAGTTAAATGCACTCTGTGATCCAGTCTTGCGGTGAGAACCCATTATAATCAGTGATGCTGTCTACACCAGATGCACAATACAACACAACAAATCCCTCACAGTAAACTGCCTTGTCCTATTTTTGACGCACTGACACAAAGTTCAAGTGTCCCGTAGACAGACTCAACCTGTTGTAATAAATAATAATAATTTGTATTTGTAACGCACTTTATATTCACACAGAATCCCAAAGTGCTACAGATTAAAACAATAAGAAATGTAAAATAAGAAACAAAATCTTAATTAAATAAAACCACAACACCAACAATAGACTTATTCAAAGGCTTTGCTAAAAAGGTAAGTTTTGAGGCCACGTTTAAAAGCATTGACAGGTTGTGGAGTCCGTAAATGAACAGGCAGAGCATTCCACAAATTCGGAGCAGATGAGCAGAAAGCTCGATCTCCCATAGTGCGAAGCTTAGTCCTAAGGGTTTTCAATAGATATGTTGAAGCAGAACGGAGCGTACGATTTGAAGATTGTGGGGTAAGAAGTTCCTTAAGATAAGATGGGGCATCGCCATGGATGCACTGATGGGTAAGGAGAGAGACCTTGTAAACAATTCTGAATGAAACAGGAAGCCAGTGTAGTGATTTGAGGATGGGTGTGATATGATCATATTTGCGCACCCTCATCAGGATCCTTGCAGCACTATTCTGGATGTATTGCAATTTCTGTAGGTTTTTGCCAGGGATCCCGATGAGGAGCGCATTACAGTAGTCCAGCCTGGAGGAGACAAATGCATGAACAAGCTTTTCTGCATCTGCTATAGTAAGCATAGGACGAAGTCTAGCAATATTCCTAAGATGGAAGAAGGAAGTCTTGCACAGTTGTTTAACATGAGTCTCAAATGTGAGATGAGAGTCCATTTAACACCCAAATTTGTAACTGATGTTGAGAGTGGAATATTTTGGCCAGAAAAGGTAACACTGGAAATAACAGATGTCTGGATCTGGTGAGGGGTGCCTACTAGAATAGCCTCAGTCTTTGAGCCATTCAACTGCAGAACATTTTGGCTCATCCAGGCCTCTACCTCCTCCAGACAGGTAGTCATGGTGGAAGATGACAGGGCAGCAGAAGCAGAGTTGATCTTTAGGTAAAGTTGAGTGTCGTCGGCATAACAATGAAATGATATTCCATGCCGGCTGATGACATAACCGAGAGGAAGCATGTATAATATAAACAAAATAGGGCCAAGCACTGAGCCTTGAGGGACACCACAGGTGACATTGTGTGTCACGGATTTAGCCTCTCCCAAGGCAACATATTCCATTCTCCCAGTAAGGTAGGATGAAAACCAGTTGTAAACAGAGCCAGAGAGATTGATGGTGTGCCGTAAACGATACAGAAGAATGCTGTGGTCCACAGTGTCAAATGCTGCAGTCAAATCCAAAAGGATGAGAAGAGATGGAGAGCCAGCGTCTGCTGCCATCAGCAGATCGTTTGTGACCCTCACCAGAGCTGTTTCAGTACTGTGGCCAGAGCGGAAACCAGACTGGAATTTCTCAAACAAATTATTTTGTTTTAAGTGGGTCTGAAGTTGTGCAGCAACTATTTTCTCACTTTAGAAATAAATGGAAGGTTAGAGATAGGCCTGTAGTTGGCAAGGACTTCTGGATCTAATGTAGGTTTTTTAAGATGTGGTCTGATGACAGCAGTTTTCAGTTCAGGTGGCACATGACCAGCCTGGAGGGAGTGATTGATAACCTTAGTAATCAGGGGACTTATGGCGCAGAGGTTAGATTTCACCAAGGCTGTAGGAAAAGGGTCCAGGGTACAGGTTGATGGTTTCATCTTTCTGATTTTGTCCTCAACCTCTTGCTGTGAGATGTCAGAAAAACAGCGGAGAGGCTGGGGAGTCTCAGGCTGTAAATCAGCAGTCAAAACAGGTAGAGCAGAGGAGCTAGACAGAAAAGAGCGAATGTTATCTACTTTTTTTCTGAAAAACACAATAAAGGTGTCGCATCTCTCCTTTGTAGCTTCTAAGTGAGGGTGAGCTTGCGGTTTCAGTAAGTGATGTATAGTAGAGAATAGCTGCTTTGAGTTTCCAGAGTTATTGTTAATGATACCAGAATAGAATCGTGACCTAGCATCTCTCAGGGATTTTGCATAAGCCTTCTGATGCTCTCTGTAGGCCTGCCTGTGAACAGTGAGTCCTGTGACCTTTAGACGCCGCTCAAGGACTGAGCCACGTTGTGTTGCAACGTGGCATCCGGTTTAGACACGGTTCACTGTTCCGCCACCAAGCAAGCGGGCGCGTTAACTCCTCGTCTGCTGCACACGCTCTCTGTGGAATAGGAATTGCAGCGTATGTTGCCACATTTCTTGTTAACATCTTCCATTTACAGCTGCCTTGTTCGTATTTGGCCAGTTTGGAGAAAGCCTCACCGATACACACCTGACCAGAGGGCGTTTGCGATCACGTGAACTTGAAGACACTTGAACAAATGCGAATGAGTGACATGAATGGAGATGATTCCAGATCAGTGATTTACTATTTGGTTTCCCAACAAGGTCTATCACCTAATCACAAAATAAATATGCTGACTGCAGAATAAACTGTATTTTCCTGCACTCAAACTTGCCAATCTAAAGGAAACGCTGTGTATGGTGTAGTAAAAATACCAGTTTAATATAGAGCTATTGTTTCAGCTCCGGGAATTAGTTATTAAATATTTAATATGCTCGATTAAGCCCTATTAATATTTCTTTACAGTTTACACCTTATTAAGTGCTTGTCCAGCAATCACTAAAAGTACATTCTGTTAATCTCAATTAAAATCTCGCTTACATTCCCCGTGGCCCCAGGTAACGATACACGAGATTAATAATTTCTAGTTTAGAGCTAGGCTGCGTTATCTTTAGGGCAAATAAGGATAAAAATGCTTAAAATCACATTCCAGAGACAATTCTTTATGAAATGAAAAACGATTTATTCGTGATATTGCTATTCTAACATAAATGGATTAACTGAGAAGACATAGACATACACACACATAGGCATACGAGAGTTTTGAGGTTAAGGTTTAAAGAATGACATTCTTTACTATTTCATAACTTAACCAACCAGCCAAAAGCTCACGAACGAATACGTATGTTTCGTTACTGCATTCAGATCAAAATTTTAACCAGTTCAATCAGGATTAGGAATTCAGTTTGTACTTGCTTGGATGGGTTTTAAAGCAGGCTCGACGTTGGTTCGTTTTCTCCCGCGTGAGTTCAGTTCTTTGTTTGGTGTCACGTGTTCAGCTCGGGCTCCTTCGGTTGTTCTCGTGTGGAGACTTGAGATGGCTGCGTGGACGTCATCGGGAAAGCTCTCCTCCGCAATCGCTGACTTGCGGGTCTGCTACGGCTTTGGCACGGTCTTAGACCCTCCGATGGTTGGTTTCGTTGAGAGAGTCCGGGCGGGCCGCTTCCAGGTCAGCCTTTGCAGCGCTTGAACGCCCGAGTTCAGGAGCGCCAGAGAGTTGCAAGAGGGAAGAGAGCGCGCCGCGCTCGCGTCTTTTCAACTGTCCGGTTTGGACGCCGCCCACCGGCGGCTGATCGAATCAGATTGTCCGTATGGGGCGGAGCTCCACCCATGTCCATGGTTTTCTTGCAAGGCATTTTCAATGGAGAAAAGAATAACTTTTGATCCCTGTATTAAAACTTTTATCAAGTTTACACATTTATAAAATCACCACATTCGTTATAGTACTGATTCATGAAGTTTTGCAACCATTCATAAAAGTCTAAACACTGCAGCCTACACATTCCAGGTTAAAGCACGATTAGAAATCAGCCCACGTTTTCCTAAATTAATATTCATATTCCACAAGCATATGAGAGAAAGAGTACACATTAATATCCATATATTTCTTTGTGGATGCTTTGAAAGTCATGAAATGAACGAATGTCTTTGAGAAGCGTTCCCGCACATTCCTTTTGTTCCACAACAGGAAGAAAACGCGCGCTTTTGCGCTGAGGCGGAGGAGGGGCTTTTAGAGGGCTGCTGATTCTTTAGCTGCCCCCCTTCTGGTGACTTGTAGAGTTGAATTCCTGCCGATATATAGGTTACAATGGCATTTGAGGTAATTTGAGAATCAGCATATATTTAGTCTAAATAAAACAATTTGCAACTGTTACAATGTTTTTTAAACAAGTGTAATAATAGTATTATGCTTGTTATGGAGTGTATGACGTCACGTGCACTACCGCCGGTGGCAATACACAACCGCGGTTGTCACGGCCACCATCACAGCCCTAGATGTGACTTCACTGCAGAGCTGGAAAAGACATATTACGTCACTGTGATCAGATGCTTTTTTAACCACTGTTCCCTATCAATACTACACTTCGTACTGCGTCATAAGACGCTGAGGCAAACTCCTTTTTCTCCGATACTGAAGCCTTTTCAGCAGCCCCCAGCGCCTGCAGCAGATGGTCCACTGATTCCCTGCCGCTATCCGGTGAATCTCTCTTCTGAGAACTCCTCTATAAAAGAGCAAATTTCCCAAAAAAACTCCCAGGGACCTGCGAGGAAAAACAGCGGGGCAGATGATCTCAACACCCGGAGATGAGTGAGTTTATGTCAGCTGTACCCCTGCGTACCTCACTTTCTCCCCACAGAGAGCTTTCTCCCATTCTCTTCACCTGTCATGACCAGCATCCCTCTGCGGTTGCGAGCGATCTGGTCTCATTCAGTGGGAGCGATGTTGGCGAGTTTTGGACGACAGCCTGTCATTAGCAGCTTCAGATGCCGAGGAGCTTTCGGGCTCGTACAACGCCCCCTCGCATTCTAAGCAGGCCAGCGCATCCAGCACAGGCATGGAGGCCAATATTTTCTGCATCCTGTCTAACACTGTGGAGGAGCTGGGTTTGGAATGGTCTCCTCCAGAGGGACCGTCCCGTAGCCGCCTGGATGAATGGTTCATGCTGGGGCGCTGTCAGGCTCCTCGACAACGAGCTTCGCCATTTTTCCCAGAGGTCCACGATGAAATCACCAAATCTTGGCGTGCACCTTACTCATCCCGCCTATGTGGCTCTTCTTCCTCCGCCCTCACTTCGGCTGACGGTGCTGAAGAAAAGGACAGCCTGCCTTACGAACGACGACAGCCTGCCTCCCCTGGATAAGTCAGTGGCCACGCATCTCAGCTGTGTAGGATGACTTCAGCTCTCTCTGGAGGAGTCTATTCATCGTCTGGACAAGTGGCCTCGGCGCATCACTCCATGGCGGTCTTGCAAGTGTTCCAGGCTAAACTCCTCTGCTCAATGGACGAGTCTAACCCAAACCCCGCAGCTTTCAGCGAGCTGTGCAGTTCGACTAAACCTGGCCCTGCGTGCCATTAAGATGACAGCCCAGGTGATCGGCAGATCCATGGCCAGTCTAGTGGTGCTAAAACGCCACCTGTGGTTGAACCTGACGGAGATGAAGGATATGGATATGGTCCCCGTCCTCGGCTTCCCGGTCTCCCCCACCGGCCTGTTTGGTCCTGTAGTAGAGGGCTTCACTGAATGCTTGACAGCCGCACAGAAGTCGTCCTAGGTAATGCAACACTTCCCTGCCTAAGCGCTCCAGTTGTTGTCGCCCCAAGATGGCGCCGACTCAGCAGCCAGCGAAAGCCGCGCCGCCAGCTGTTCAGCCAGCCGCCGAGCCGCCAGCTGTTCAGCCAGCCGCCGAGCCCTGCTGCTCACGCTCAGCCAGACGACACCCAATGAAGCGCCAGGGACACTAGCCTAAGATAGTAATGGACCCAGCGCCTCGGGCGTCTTCATGATCGATGGGACAGGAAGAGGAGAGGGCTAAGTCCCGCTGCAGCCGGACAACCCCTCAGAAAGCCTCTTTTATGCCGCCTAACGCTCCGTTCAGTTGCGGGTACAGACGGCAGAGAGTTTGTGCAAAATACTGTTGTGAACATTGGGTCCTTTCACATAGCGCCCACACAGCCAATCGCTGTTATAGCAAGAAAAATAAAACACAAACTTATTCAAAAAGAGAGCACTTTTCCTCTTCCCCTTATCACGAGCCTCAGGCCCCCGCTAGGCGGCCTGCCGCTCAAAAAAATTTAACCCCTCGCCACATGGGCCGAGGCCTGGCAGACCATCCCCTGAATGTCAAACTGGATTCTGGGGATAATGAAATGAGGTTATACACTTCAATTCGCTCAAAGACCCCAGCAATTTGGTGGCGTGGTCTCCACATCAGTTCAGCGCAGCAACGCTCACGTCCTGCATGCCGAAGTGATGAGATTGCTGGTGAAAGGAGCCGTGGAAACGGTTTCCCCAGCTCAGAGCGAGTCAAGCTCCTACAGCCGTTACTTCCTTGTCCCCAAGACGGATGGTGGTCTAAGACCCATTCTCGATCTTAGACATCTGAATCGCGCCCTTATGAAACGGCTGTTCAGGATGATTACATCGAAGCAGGTCGTTTCGCAAATTTGCCCAGGGACTGGATCTGAAAGACTCTTACATTCACATCCAGATAGCCCCCCACCACAGGCGGTTCTTGAGATTCGCCTTCGAGGGAGTGGCTTATCAATACTTGATCCTCCCCTTTGGGCTGGCCCCTTCAGTACTGGCTGAAACCTCGAGTTCCTCCACATGCTTGGCGTCATGGACGCCTCCGTGTCAAGGTGAGCCGGACGCTCCACCCACAAACGGTTCAGGAAATATGGGGAATCTTCGGCAAGCCAGAGTTCGATCTCTTCGCCTCAGAAGACAACCTTCATTGCCAAATTTATTTTTCGAAGGACAGGGATGTGTTGGCCCACGACTGGCCCGACCTCCTCATTTATAATTTTCCCCCGATCGCCCTGATCCCGCAGGTACAAGACCGCCTCTCTCAGGCGATCGGAACGATTTGGCACCCCCAGCCCGAACTATGGGCGCTACATCTTTGGCCTCTCAACTATCCAGATGGATAATTGACGCTATTATGATAGCATACTCTTCTTTGGGCCAACAATGCCCCATGGGAGTAAGAGCCCACTCAACTAGAGGCATCACCTCGTCCTGGGCATGGTCTAGCGGTGTGTCCATTGCAGAAATATGTGCGGTGGCCGGCTGGGCGGAAGTTGTAAGAAATGTGATTTTCTGTGTTGTGAGATGTTAACTTGCAACTGCAAATAAAATAAACTTACGGAACAAAACGTCTGAATAGACATAAGAAAAATAAGTCAAAGTTATAAGATGAAAAGTTGCAATTAGCTTTTTTTCTGTCAGAAACAAACTTCCATATACATGATACTGAATGTTTCCAAAAAGAGGCCTCTTAGATGGCAACGTGATTGCTGACTTTAATAATAATGCTGATAACTTTTTAAAAAAGACCTTGCATCTGAGTTTTGGTTGTTGCATTTACAAAATCTTGAAATGCTGTTTAGTGTGTTTGATACGGGTATGGACATATACCTGTGTGTGTGTGTGTGTGAGTGTGTGGGTGTGTGTGTGTGTGTGTGTGTGTGTGTGGACTGCTCTGGCCACCACTAATCACAATGGAAACACCCCATGTGAGCAAAGAAAAGCTGGAACAATCCACTTACTGGCCTCTGTAATCTGGTTAAGCATTAGGAGGCAGTTAAAGCACACACACATGCCTGGAGCCGCTGGGAGGACGGGCACACTTCGTCGAAGCTTTCCCCAGCTTTTAACATGTTAAGCATTTTCTGATTATGTTCACAATTCTTGTTTTACTGCCTTGTGGGGGTTTATTAGTTTAGTTTAATCATAAGCACAATCACAGTCACTCGCACACACAGAGATCCAGCCCTGGAGCATGATGACGGTGCTCCGGCAAAACCAAATGAAATCCCACAATCCAATTAAAGTGATCTGCTCATGCTGAGCTGTGCAGTCACCATCCACAACAAACTCATATCTAATCAGTAGAGCCTCGCTCCGGCCCACTTTTATGGCCATTTGGCGGGGCCGCTCCTGATCCGTGGCTGCGCTGTTTTATGGTCCGAGCGAGGACTGATTAGAGCCGGAACAGCTGCTTATGAGATCCTGACATGACAGACCTCTTTCTGGATTTAGCAGCATTATGGAAATGTGCTTGTCAACACATCCACTTCCCCGTTTAGATACAGCGTGTGGTGTTTTTAATCACTGTCCTCTCTCGTGATCTCTCGCTCTCTTCAAGAGCGGAATAAGCCTTTAGATTAGTCTTATTTCAGTATCATTTACATTTAGTCATTTAGCAGACACTTTTATCTAAAGCGATTTACAAATGAGGACAATAGAAGCAATCAGAATCAACAAAAGAGCAACGATATGCAAGTGCTATGACAAGTCTCAACTTAACACAGTACACAAAGCAAGTTTTTTTTATTTATTTGTATATAATAAATAGAAAGAAAACAGATAGAATAGAAAAAATAATATCGTTTTTAAATGTTAGTTTTTTTTAAGAGAACAAGCTGTTAATAAATGAATAGAGTGCAAGTCTAAAAGGGGAAAATATAATTGCGATACACTTTGATTTTGCTAATATTATGACATGGTTTTAATTTTCATTAGTTTTTTTATAATTATGTCTATAATTTATATTTTAGTTTTGGTTATTTTAGTACAGTCCTTGTTAAAAGTTTGGTGACATTATGATTTTTAAAAGTCTCTTCGGCTCACCAAGGCTGCATTAGTAAAACACACACATTTTGTGAAATATTAGAATTTGTAATTACTGTTTTCTATGCGAATATTTGCTAAAGTGTAATTTATTTCTGTGATGCACAGCTGTATTTTCAGCATCATTACTTCAGTCTTCAATGTCACCTGATCTTCAGAAATCATAAAAATATGCTGATTTGCTGCTCAAGAAACATTTCTGATTATTATCAATGTTGAAAGCTTCCAAGAAATTGCAAGAAATTTTTTTTTTAGCATTGTTAAAAGTAAGAACCATTATTAATAAACCCATTAATTAAACCCATTGCCTTGGTGTTGTTAGTACAATACTGTTTAAGCTACTGGAAAAAAATCATGGCTTTTCAGGTAGACCTACATTAAACTACTGTATTTTTAAGGAATACACAAGGCTTCAAGTTAAGCTTTTCGCTGTCTGTTATCACAGTAAATCATTTTGCCAAAGTCAAAGCAGGACTTTTATTTTGACAGTGATAAGAATGGCCCATTCCTGAGCATCAGCTCTCCTGTACTCCATTAGTTTGTTGTCTCTATTTCAAATTATTACACAAAAATATTGACCAAAATTGTTAAATGTTAAGAAAAAATAGTGTTTGCTTTTCAGTAAGGCAAGTGCTTCGAATACTATCCCATCTACTGTCAGCATTCAGCAAATATGCTTTATATAAGTCTCTGAATATCTAATAAACATTTCATAAACCTTAAAAACTTTGGCAAATCCAGCTGTGAGTCTTCTGAAGTGTGTGCATTTTGTAGATTGCATAAAAACCTGTGTGCCATTTATTATTATTAAACCATTTATTTATTTAATTATATTTCGGTAATTTATATATTATATTATGTTTATGTATATATCAGTGTTCTGGACGTTTTTTTATCAAATGTAAATGCATGTCTTAGTCACATTTTCTTGGACAAATAAACATTACTTACACTATCATAAAAAGAAAAACATTTTTTTTTACATTAACGATGTAATCAATATTCTATTTATTAAAGCCAAGTATGAATCTCATCACATTTTTAAGCATTTTACATTGATTCCAAAATAACAACTCAAGGCTGTAACATTTTTAAACACTTTATTTTATTTGTGAACTTATGTTAAGCTATTTTTTTAAATGTTAACTTTTCAGATCATCGGTCATCAAAGCTCAGCAGCTTTTTGTCACAGACATTAAATTTCAGCAAGCTGATTACTCAATAAAAACTCCCACACAAGAGTTTTCTCACTTCTTCTGAAGGTGAAGCCGGATCACGAATGATTCGCGCGAACACAGACACATTTAGGTAGATCGAGGGCGCTTTCCCTTCAAAACTAAACGTAATCCTCTTCAGCCGCTCAGATGACGGGAGCAAAGGACTACTGCTATGTTCATTATTACATCTAACAACAAAACAACTCAATCTCTTAGGAGTCATACGTGTCTATGCATCTGCTCTGGCAGTGAAACAACTGATGAGAGCTCACTCAGGGCAGGTCTGAGGTAAGACTGTGCTACAATGCTTCTGTCAATCAAACTATTGTGGGAGGGGCCTCCGTCCGTGTGATGTCACACGGAGATCGGCTCCATTTGAGAAAGGGATAAAGATTTTAGTAGATAAAAAAATAAAAACACTGGGTGGATTTTTCTCATTATAGTGTAGTTGTGTACACAGACTGTTAACACACATTTGAGTTCAAACAACTTTATAAACAGCATTATATGACCGCTTTAAAAAATATGATTTCCGTGCACTTACATGTACCAGATTACTGATTGCACTGTTGGTTACTCCCTATTACTTACTGTTTATATTTTACTTTTTTATATTATAATAGTACTATAGAATCAAGAAGTTGCTATCTAAAGTATAAATGTGTTTATTGTACAAATATTTTTTTTTATGAAGTTCATTTTTTTCATATAATTTATTTTCAAGTTATATATAATTGAGTGAATACTGTGTACAAAATATTTTATTTCAGCAGTGTTAGACGTGTGTTTTAATATCTTGAAATAAAATATTGTGATGTATTTATCGACTTTATATTAGCCACCCTTTTCTCCAAGATATCGGTAGCTGCCATCAAAGAATTTTATTAAAAGTCGACCACTAAATTTGACTTGTACTTAACGTGATTACAAACATGTCAAATGCACTTCATCGCTCTCTGATGGCAGTGATGATGACAAACCATCACATTGCTCACATCTGATCCAGACCACGTATCGCAAACAGATTATTATCCGCGATGACTGTAATGGATTTCATTCGACTGAAGCTGTGTATTATGACGAGCATCGATACTCGTCATAAGGAGTAATAATAATATAATACTGTTCAAAGTATTATTTATTCAATAATAAATAATACTGTTCAAAGAACAGGGGATTTGCCATTTCCCCATATTTTATATCCCCTGTTCTTTGAACAGTATTATTTATGGGTAGTGAAGCAGCAATAACGTGACAATCATCTTTATCTTGTCCGATTGTCCTACTCTCCCTGCTCTTATTGTGTGGCGTTTGATTGAGATGTTGAGATCCATCTTTAATGTTATAGTTTTGATTTCTCTTCTGCTGTTTAATCATGGCTGGTTCTCCCTGTGCTGTTGCTGTACAGATTGTTGACATCAGTCACCGTGTAAGAGCTTTGAAAGCGTACGAGTGTTTGAAAGCTGGTTAATTTGCACGGGCAGGGAAGTGTGTGGGTGCCATGTTTACCATTCAGACCCAAATGAATCACGCTGATAAATTATGGACAAGAGATTGTTATGACTTCCACATCAGTCCGTTTGCTATTTTCACCAAACTGCCCAGTGTAGGTCTTTGAAAGGCTTATTAGAGGTGAAGTAAAAATGCAGCGCACACATTTAACGTGATTGTGTGTTTTCATGTTTTCATTCAGTGTGATGACAGTGTTTCCCGCCGGATCCTGAGAGACTGCCTCATGACCTTTTTGACCCCCCCATTGTCAAAAACAATATTTGATGATATTTATGATACTCCGCTATAGTAACAAAGTGGTTCATTTTTAAACAACAATATAATTAAATGAAGTGAATGGTCTTCATGGTTTTTATTACCAGTACATTTACATGGCTTTCCTAGTTTGTGATTACATGTTTTTTAAATGATCTTTTATTCACAAATAGCAATTTTTGTATAATAAAATATTTTAGAAATTGAAAAAATAAGTATATTAATTTGTAAAAAAAAAAAAAAAAAGAAATTTAAAGTCATTATTTTATTCTTATTTAATTTGTTATTATTTTTTTGGTTGTCCAAAACCAAACTGCACTGTTAGGATTGGACAATATTTGGGTGAGATGCAATTATTGTAAATCTGGAATCTGAGGATGCAAAAAAATCTAAATATTGAGAAAATCATCTTTAAAGTTGTTCAAATGAAGATCTTAGCAATGCATATTACTAATCAAAAAATAAGTTTTGATATACTTACAGTAGGAAATTTACTAAATATCTTCATGGAACATGATCTTAATATCTAATGATTTTTGTCATAAAATAAAAATCTATAATTTTGACCCATATAATGTATTTTTGTCTATTGCTACAAATATACCCCAGCGACTGGTTTTGTGCTCCAGGGACACAAATTAACTATTGTTAAACTGACTGAATAACTTTTTTGTTGTTGCTGTTGTTGGTAAATCATGGTAAAAATGCAGTATTTTCTGCTCAGAAAAAGATAAATGAATAAACAAGCAAGCAAACAAATAGGACATATTCTAATGTATGGTAAAAAAATCTTAAAGCTGTATTAAATTTACTGTTTTGATGCTTGACCCATGGACGGGCGTTAATCTTTGGCCATTTCATTTAACACAGCTTGTCTGAACATAAATCTTTGTTAAATCAGACGGCATATTTTATGTGACATGATCCAAACTGAAGCTCTTTCCATTGCAGATATAAACATGTCATTGTATTTATGCAGGCTATTTCCTTTGTAACTGAAGCACGTATAGCATCAGAAGCCCATGGTTTTCTCTAGCTCTTATTGCATCTCCAGAGAAGCACCTCTCGTCCACGTGTAGTGACAGAGCAGACGCCACACGGCAGCACGGCGCTCCAGGCCAGACTGGATTGTTTTCTGCCCTGAGGAAAGAGAGAATGGGGGTCTTACTGTCCCTTTGAGCAGCGGACAGCCAGAGATAGTCATAAAGGTGGGCTCAGACATGAATAAGAATGGCGAGTCCAGCTCTGATAACCCGCGGGTGGCCAGCGCTCGCGTCCTGACAAAGACGGCTTTGTGAGCACTTATCCTGTCTGTACAGTGGCGGGAGCTCATACGGATAATCGCTCTAATCTAGTTTAGGTTAAAAGAGGGCCATGACTGAGAGCTGGCCTTACACATACAATTATCTGCACGCAAATCCCGTTTTAGGCCCAAACAAGAAAGGTGTCATATTGATTATTCTAATAGGAAGCTAGCAGCGCTGTCAGCCTCCAGACAGATGGAGAGAGAGAGAAAAAAAAACAGATAACCTGGTTAAAGAATGATGTGTATTCATGCACTAGATTCGTATAGTTATAGCAATAGAGCAGAGATAATTAAGTAACATGTTATCTTCTTGTCTTAATGCATCTGAATGCCTTAGTGAAAGGCTTAATGAGAGAATGTGGCAGAGCTCATGCACTAACCACTAAACCATAGCACAAACCTTGCTGTTTTTCCTAAAGATGAAGTAGTTACTGTAAGATAAACTGCCTGCTTTTGCTGTTAGCAGTGGTGTTGTCACAATACCAAAATTTCAGTAGTTGGTACCAATTACCAGTACAATATTTGTACTAGAGATGCACCGATTGACCGGCCAGTGATCGGAATCGGACGATTTTTCGCCCGGATCGGTGACCGGCCGGTCAGTCTCACGTTTTGCCGATTTATTGCCAGCAGCGCAGGCGGAGACTTCACAGCCACACTCGCACTCGCGTGTAAACACGTAGTTTCACGTGAGAATGATTCTAATTTTAATGGCTTTCAGTGTAAACTTGATGCCAGAATGTTGTGCCAGATGAGGCTTGCACAGCCTGTGTGTGTGTGTGTGTGTGTGTGTGTGTGTGTGTGTGTGTGTGTGTGTGTGTGTGTGAGTGTGTGAGAGAGACAGCACACACAAATTAACTCACAGAAATGTATAGATGCGTAATGTGAAAAATAAAGAGATTTGCAAAATATAATTTAGGTAAGCAACATTAGACGGCCATGATGTTTCCGTGAATAACAATATCAGCACGATTGCAATGTGACACTGATTTTATACAGTAGTATTTCAAAAAACAAGAAGTTGAAATTAAGTGACTTAGATTTCAGACAAAATATTGCCCAATTTCGACCGACGAAAATAGTTGCGATCAAAGCCACAGCAGAACTGTTGTGTGTCTCTGAGAAACACAGCGGGTTTCGTTACTGAATGAATCGAGTGAGTCAATGATCCAGTGACTCGTTCATAATGACTCTTGCTTCGTTTCTGAATGAATCAGTGAATGAATAAATGACTCGCTCATTAAAACAGACATTTGCCGCCACCTACTGGTGGTTTAGTCGTGTTTAAAAGTATTATCGCATTTTTTCAAATTTTTTTGTATGTTTAAAAAAATATGTAAAACATTAATCTTATACAATTATTTCTGCATTTGAAATTTAGCAGTGTAAATGCATTTATGGCACCTCAGCTTCATCAAACTCTCTGTGTAAATGCATCTAATACACTTCAGACGCAGCTTCTGTTTCCTCAGCAGTGGAAAGATAGTTTAATACTAACTTAATTTGAATGGTAACAACTCTACAGTTTCTTATTATTCTAACTGAATTAATTGAAACAAGTAAGAGTTTGATGTGAAAGATGACACATTTAATAAGATTAGGGGAAAGAAATGACCATTTCTAAACAGTGGGAAATGACATGTTTTGTTACATAAAGCAACTCATTTTAAGTTAACTATATCTTCCTCTTTCCAGTCACAGAGCACTTTATTTTGAGAGTTGTTTAAGTGAGAGAAAATCTGTAAATTACAGATTGGGGGAATTGTAATTTTTAATAATTTATTTTATTATGTAAAAAATTTTTTGTTGATATTTGCATCGGTTTTTGTTTGTATATGCTGTCAGTTATATTTCTTAGAAAGAAAATCGTAATCGGTGTTGAGCACTACTGTAATGTTAACCCTGCCTGGTTTACATGTTTAAAAATGATTACCAGTTAAAAACACTGACATTTCAAAAAGAAATCAAATGTAATCAGTTACATTACTTTAATAAAGTAATTGAAAAGTTACACTACTTATTACATTTTAAGTAGGGTAACTTGTAATCTGTGACCTATTACATTTCCAAAGTAACCTTCCTGACACTGGTACTCTGTACTACAGTATCATAATTGTTTTTCAAATGTCATTATTGACTTGCTACTGGCATCGATTCCTTTGATAATGCTAGTTATTAGCAGTAATTAATGCTTCGCTTTGTGCCTTAAATGCTCCTTAGCCATGACATATACAATTATTCTGTGTTGAAGGCTACCAGAGAGAATAACTATTTAGTTTGTCAATCTTGAGCTTTGAGTCTAGAGATTTAGGATCTGGGATTGAGGAGATGGAGTAGATGTGTTAGAAGAGGCTTGTGCTTCCCTAAACACTGTGTCTGTATGTGTGTATCAGGTTAAAGGTGATGAAGATGCGTCTCTATTCTTCAGGTCGAGGTGTGATGAACAATAGCAAGGCAGCGCAGCAGATGAATATCTTATTAACTGCTGTGAGGGCACGGCTGCCGTTTGCAAATGAAGACGTGCTCGTTTCTCCATCCTTCTCACTTACTCTTCGATTCTGTTTTTATTTGGTGCCGGCGTCACCTTTTTACATGCTGCATGACAGATGCTATAACATTGTCCGACTACACTGGAGTATATCCATGAGCTGTTTCAATACTGCACCTTGTGCTCTAGTTAAACAAATCAGAGTTTCAGAGTAGGTTTTTAGTTGACAAAACCAAACAAATGTAATCAGTTCATGAAACATGCAAGTCCAGTCTTTTTAAAAGTAAATGCAAACGTACCTGTGTATCCACTGGAACTGGAACAGACCCCTAAACAAGCCATAACATGTTCTTTGTACTATTGTGACATGATTAAGACTGTTTGTATAGTTCATTATTTAATATGTTAGACAGTTTACATTTTCATGTAGGCATTGGTAAAGTAATTGAATATATATTAATAATATAACAGGCTCCCTGATGCAAGGAAAAGCAACTCATGCTGGAGCCTGAGGGCAGAATGTAAAGTTAACATCCGGTCTCCACATTTCTGATCATAACACTGTAATAATGCACTGGTGTATTAGCCTAGTTTTTACTGTCTGCAAAAATTGTCTAAGCAAAGTCATTTTTTATTTATAAAGCACTTTCAATATTACCCAAGATTGCATAAAAAGACCTTACTAAAACAACTAACCTAAATCATAAAACCCCTGATTACATACTCAAACACTGTGAAAATAAAGTCTTAAAGTGGTCATCGGATGCCCATTTTGCCAAAGTTGATATGATTCTTTAGGGCCTTAATGAAAAGTCTTTATCATACTTTAGTTAAAATTTCTCAATGGCACCCTTTTTTACCCTGTCAAAATCTGCTCTGTTTCAGCAAGCTGTTTTTAGTCCATGTTGCTTTAAATGCTAATGAGCTCTGCTGACCCCGCCCCTCTCTTCCATCGGGTGATGAGCAGACTTCAGCCGCAAAACTGGCTATCTAGCACATTATTAGGAAAGGCGATTTGCAAAGATTCATAACTCTTATTCTTACATCTTCTGTAGATGAAGCTGGATCACGAATGATTTGCAGGTACATAGACGCATTTATGTAGATCGGGGATTGACGCACTCACTTTTAAATGAACGTATTGTTAATCCTCTGCGTCTTCAGCAGCTCAGATGTCAGGAGTAAATGACGACTGCTTTATTCATTATTACATCCAACAACTAAACTCCTCAATCGCATAATCGAAGACATTCTTGTCCTTGTTCTTGAGTCGACACAATGGCAGACTGATGACAGCTCAATCAGGGCGGGTCTAAAGGTCTCTGAAAAAGTCTGACATTTCCGTATGCGTTTTTTCGTATTCGTTATCCTAATAAATCGTCATGCGCAGAAACCTTGCACATTGAGTCCGATGCGTATTAATCCGTTGTGAAAACATTTGCAAAACAGTACTAAATGGAGTCTTCAAGCATTGAGGATGATTTTTTTCATCCTCTCGCTTCATAAAAAAAATGAAAAGGAAATAATGAGTCCATCCAATCCTAAAATACAGAGAGGGCGGAGAGTTCCCCTTTATTATCCGAAAATTTCAGAGGCTGTGTGTAAACGTGATTGACATAAAATTGAGTGTTTAATCTTGTCATTTTACATTATTCACACACTATTTTTATATTTTTATATTGTGCAGTTGCTTTGACACAATTTGTATTGTTAAAAGCGCTATATAAAATGGTGACATAACGTGAGGTTGTGTTTATTTTTTAAAATGCGAATATTTCGGACTTGGTGTGCAATGACCTTTAGGTAAGACGGTCTTGTCAATCAACTCTCGTGGGAGAGGCCTGTACTGAACTGCGTCATTCTGACAGGACTCTCAGACACTCAACACTGGGTGGATTTTTATCATTATAGGATGGATGTGTACACAAATGACTTGTAACATTAATTTAGCCTCCGATGACCCCCTTTAAGTCTGTTTTTGAAATCATCAGTTGAGTGGATATAATCTTCAGCGGCAAACCAATCCACTGGAAATACAACATAGTGGACATAGTCTAAGGCAAAGTCATCCAGTATTATAAAAGCACTTAAGACGATGTCCAATTTCTTCAGTTTAAATGTGTGTGAACAATATACATGTTTGTAGTGGCAACCCAGCCTCATTGGAAATATGTGCTTGTGGCGGCATTTCTCGAACACCGATATTATGTACCTTAATGCACATTTAATAGCCATTTAAAAGTGAAATATCTAGTGAGTGGCGCCATAAAATACGTTCAGTACGGGATTGTGGCTGTTGGTACAATATTGCTGTGTTTTTAGTATGTTGCGGTGTAGAATTCAAATATCCAATGAGTGTTGTTAACAGATGATGACTTTTTTTAATTGAAAATCTGGCCCTGTAAATTGTTATTTGTATGAAAAGGAATAAAAGTTGTTTGCGTTTTTCTGCATCTAGTGTTCATTTAAACTGCAAACTGCAGGTTATTGTATGGATTTTTGTCAAAACAACTTTGGGCACAGACTGAGACATTTATTTATAATTTTTTGGAGCATTTAAATGTTTTTATAAACTCTTCTTTTAAATGAACATTTTAGCCAAAAATTCAAAGTCTGTCCTGTTAACTCACCTCACCTTGTCTTTCCGAACCCATAATAGCTCCAGAAAGAAGAAATGAATGCCTCAGTCTGTGGGGCCCAATGTTGTTGGACCATCGCTCTTCAGAATCTCATCGTCTTTGTTGTGCAGTAGACTAAAAATGAAATGAAATATTGCTTTACAATGACATTAATCCCTTCAAACACTCATCTGACACATGAACACTTGTCTGGTCCAAAATCTGCCAGGGAAAGAGCAGCTCTGGCCACACAGGAGAAGCTGAAGAAAGCTGTAGTCTTGTGTTGCCGTCTTTCTTTCTCTCCCTTTGTCTCCTGTGATGGACCGGTGGAGAGTTTTCCTGGTTTGTAATGGATTTCGAATCTCTGCTGTGCTAGGATTATGCTAAGAGCCCAGTTTTGTTGTTTCTAAAGCTCTCTAGCCCACCCTCTCGTTGTCTCTCGCTCTCTTTTTAGGGGCTTGAGCTCTAAAAGAAGGGTTTTGGGTTTTGATCTGATTTAAGACTCACTGACCAGCCTTTGCTATTATCAACCTACTTATGCTGAGATGTGATGGCGGCAACCTTATACCAGCGCACTCTCTGTGTGTGTGTGTGTGTGTGTGTGTGTGTGTGTGTGTGTGTACCCCTCCTCTCCGAACAGTGTAACAGAGAAATCAAAAGGGCCAGCAGTGCTATACACTCAGGAACACAATTTCAATTTCAATTCACTGCCGCTGCTAAGTACGTGATATGGAGATGACAATCAACCTTCTTGTCCTCCATTTTATTGCATAGCCAAGTCTATCAGTCTGCCACGCTCTGCTCGGCTCTCCTGTCACTTCCCTGCCACACAAGAAGCCGGAGAGACATTGATGAGAGGATCATGTGGGTGAAGGATGCATCTGTCCATTATCATCATCTTTAATAAACCCACTATGATTTTCAGTTTTTGTTTTTTAATCAGGCAACATACGAGCACTCACTGACCCAGTAGATGAGACATAATGTGACATGTAGTATTTTTTTTATATTGCTTGCAAACTGTTTATGAGTCCGTCTTCTCTGTTTAGATTGAGACATCTTTATTGGGTCTTTGGGAAAAAAAAACAATTTCCTTAAAGGGACAGTTCACCTAAAAATGAAAATCGTGTCACCATTTACTCACCCTCAAGTAGATCCAAACCTGTATGAATGTGTTTGTTCTGAACACAAAGGAAGATATTCTGAAGAATGTTTATAATCAGGCTGTTTTGGGGCACCATTGACTTCCATATTAGGAAAAACAATACTGCTCTGTGTCCCACAAGCTTCAGAATATCTTACCTTGTGTTCAGAACAAACACATTCATACAGGTTTGGAAATACTTGAGGATGAGTAAATGACAGCATTTTCATTTTTAGGTGAACTGTCCCTTTAAGATTCGCTTAAAATATTTAGGACAGTTATTGTTAAAAAGCAGTCATAATACATCATGTTTTTGACTAAAATGCTCTGTTTTGCAGCTTGCACATTAAAGTGTGTCTGTTTTGGTTTTATGGATATTAAATTCCATGGAGTGTGTCATATAGCTGTTTGTGAATGTAAACGTATCAAAAGTGTCAAAGTTTAAGACATACTGAGTTTTCACCATGTCAAGAAGACTATTGAGAAAATGTAAGAATATTATGAGACAACAATGTTTTTGACCTTGGATGCATGTACAACTATTGAAGGACCACCAAAACAAAACCAGGAACCGTTAAAATAGCATAATGGGGCACTTAAAAACTTCCATGTAATTGGCTCATATCTTTGCAATGAAAATGATTGACACTTTCTCGCCAAAAACTCACCCAGCAGCAAAAATCTAGATGGCTACGGAAATAAATCAGCAAAGTAAAATCAAATCACAAAATCAAGGTTAAATCAAACAACAGATTCCCTGTCTGAGGGGATTTCATAATAGCCATAGACTACTTCTATGAATTATGATCATTATTAAATTAGATCAGTAAAAACATGTCCGTTGATCCTTCTGGCCCAATAATTAGTCATATATTAGTCATATATTTCAAACCAAAAACAAAGTTTTTACCCGATGTGTCTGCAAATCCCCCCCAAAAATAGGGGGGGGGGGGATACTGTACCTCAAAACAGTTCAGATGGGGATATTCTCGCAAATTTCACTGTTCAGATGGAAAATATTTATAAGGGCATATTTAATAAATATGTTAAAATGAGATTTAGTATTGTCAAACGGAAGTAGTAGTAGTATTTCTTTCAATTGTAATTTAAATAGTATGGAATTTGAAGTGATGCACATGTGATTTGCTGTATTAAAGTTCATAACTATTCATTTTACTGACAATCATTTTCCTGAAGATATACATCCGTATTATATAACAAATTGTTAAAGCAAGACATTTTTATAACATGTTCATAGTTTAATGAACAACATGCTTCGTGCATCTATTAAAAATCGCCTTCATTCAAGCTGGTTAAAAGTATTTTGACCCCCAAATAAAATACAGCTGTCTCAAATGCATTCTCTGTGCAAAACAATTGGCTTCCAGGGACCGTTTAGACACCTGTGTGGCGCTGCGAGGGTTAAAGTGAGCCAGAACTGAAGCACTGCCTATTGAAGCTGCACATTAATGCATCTGTTGAGCGCTGGACTGATCGCTTGATCTCTGCTTTTACATTTGAACTCTTTCATTTAAAGAAGTTCATATCTACTCATCGTGGCCATGTCTGATGAAATGACGGAGAGCGGGTCATTTAAAAAATAAATACAATTGAGTATTTCAGGTTTATTTGAAACTCGACCACAAATGAGTGTTGATTTGCTGCTTGGGCTTTAATGTATTCTGCCGTACCTGTGCAGATGGCATGTGCATACCTGTGACCTGTGCATACAAGATGACAGAAAGAGATGGAGAACAGGAGCTTTCAGAGAGAAGGTAATACACATGGAGCGATGTAGCAGGAATAAACACACCCCGTCAGACGGGGCCTCTTGTATTTGACAGATTGATCAGGCGTTT
>CM050417.1:29458309-29673309 GCA_027564155.1 Gymnocypris eckloni scoliostomus
TTTCATTTAATATTCCATCTATGCCACATGCCTTGTTGGGTTTCAGTGCATGTAGTCTGTCTGTTAGCTCATTTACTGTGATTTGGAAATCCAGGGATTCTGATTGTCTTTTTTTTCTTTCAGGATTTCTAATTTGGTTTTTATTTCATTTTGAGCAGGGTTTGTTTCAATTGTTTTGTACAGATTTTCAAAGTGTGTCCTCCATATGTTCTCATTTTGAATGGCCAATTCTTCCCTTTGTGGTCTGTAGAGAGTGTTCCAATTGTTCCAAAAGTTATTGGTATTTATTGATTCCTCCATTGTTTGAAATAATTGTTCCGTATGCTCTTCTTTTTTGCTTTTAGAGTTTGTTTGTACACTTTAAGAGCTTCGTGATATTGAAGGCGGAGGTCTTGGTTGTCAGGATCTCTGTGTTTTTATTTGATAGATTACGTACTGTCGTTCTTATTCTTTTACACTCATCATCAAACCACTTTTCATTGGTATTTTTGGTTTTCTTTTTGATGATTTTTCAAATTGCACATGGATGCTGATTGGTGGAATATATCTGTAATGTCCTTTAGTGCCAGATTTAGACCTACTTTATTTTGTGGATATGTGTTCATTATAAATTTGTCCAATAATAGTTTGATAGTTTGACTTTCTATTGCACTTTGATAGTTTTCTTTGCTGTGTTTAGTCCATTTGTAGGATTGCTGTAGGTTTAGTAAATGAGAGGGCTGTCTGCACACCCCTTGTTTTGAGCTGGTTTTAGGTAGAGTGTAATGTTACAGTGGTCTGACAGAGGTGTTTGAGGACTGACTGTGAATGCCTCGAGACACACACACTCTCTCTCTCTCTCTTCACACACACACACTCTCTCTCTCACCTCTCTTCACACACACACACTCTCTCTCTCTCTCTCTTCTCTCTCTCTCTTCACACACACACACCTCTCTCTCTCTCACACACACACACACTCTCTCTCTCTCTCTCTCACACACACACCTCTCTCTCTCTCTCTCTCTTCACACACACACACTCTCTCTCACACACACTCTCTCTCTCTCTCTCTTCACACACACACTCTCTCTCACTCTCTCTCTCTCTCTTCACACACACACTCTCTCTCTCACTCTCTCTCTTCACACACACACACTCTCTCTCTCTCTCTCTCTCTTCACACACACACTCTCTCTCTCTCTCTCTCTCTCACACACACACTCTCTCTCTCTCTCTCTCTCACACACACACACCTCTCACACACACACTCTCTCTCTCTCTCTCTCACACACACACACTCTCTCTCTCACACACACACACACACACTCTCTCTCTACACACACCTCTCTCTCTCTCTCTCTACACACACACTCTCTCTCTCTCTCTCTCTCTCTCTCTCTTCACACACTCTCTCTCTCTCTCTCTCTCTCTCTCTCTCTCTCTTCACACACACACTCTCAAATTCAAATTCAAATTGCTTTATTAGCATGACGTACATAGGTACATATTGCCAAAGCATTGTAATAATAAAAAAAAATATATATAATATTATACATCCATAAATAAACAAAACAAAACAAAATACATGTAAAATACATCCATAAATATATTTATATATACTGGTACTACTAATGCAGATGTGTTCACTCTTTACTTCTTAGTTTGTGGCATTTATAAATATGAAGTGCTACCAAAGAGGAAGCAGGTCCTTCAGCAAGTAATATTCTTAATTTCTCATGTTCCTGGAGTGACTGGAACTCAGGAATAATCTGCTGTATTTGACTGTACAGTGCGTCTCTTAAGGACGTGTATTTGTCACAGTGGAGGAGGAAGTGTTCCTCCGTCTCAACTGATCCAGATCTACATTCGTTACAGATTCGCTCTTCTTTAGGTAACCAGGTCTTTTTATGTCGTCCTCTTTCTATGGCCAGCTGGTGGTCACTCAGTCTGTATTTCGTCAGTAAATGTCTGTGAGTTATATTCCTGACTGAGACCAGATAATCAGCCAGACTGTACTCTCTGTTGAGTTTCAGATAACATTGGAGACGACTTTGGTCTTTGGTTTGTTCTTTCCAATGCTGTATATATGTCTCCTTCTCTTCATTCATAATTTCTTTGATTCTTCCAGGTTTTTCAGGGTTGGTGATATTGAATGCTTTGTTAGTCAGATCTGACACCATTACACAAAGATTACTTTTTTGGGCACTCATTAATTGTGTTTTTACTGCCTTAAAATGAAGAGAATCTTCAGAACTAGAGTTTAAGTGGATCCAGAACTTTAAAACTCTTTTTTTAATGACTAGGTTTAGGGGTAGACGGCCTAACTCTGCTCTGCAGGCGTTATTGGGTGTGTTTCTGTGCACGTGAAGGATGCTTCTGCAGAACTCTACATGCAGAGCTTCTAAAGGGTGTTTGTGCCAATCTTTATGGCTGTAGTTACTCGTTGGACCCCAGATCTCGCTTCCATACAAGGCAATAGGCAGTATGACACTATCAAAAATCTTTGTCCAGATTCTGATGGGGATGTCTATTTTGAACAATTTAGTTCGAATGGCGTGCAGTGCCCTGCAGGCTTTTACAAGTAATGCTTTTATTGCCAAATTGAAATTTCCAGTGGGAGTTAACACCAGACCAAGATAATTATATTGTAAAGCATGTTGAAGTGTGGTGTTGTTTAAAGTAAATATATGTTTATGTTCTAGATTTCTGGTTTTTTTCTGAAATATCATAATCTTAGTTTTTGGGATGTTGACTTCTAAGTTCCAATCGTGGCAGTACTTAGTTAAAATGTTAAGGTTGTTCTGGAGACCTTCTGGTGTTTTAGATAGAATTATTAAGTCGTCTGCATACAGTAAGTATTTGACTTCTGTGTGTAATAATTGTAGTCCTGGACTGTCTGATTGGTCCAGTAGATCTGCCAATTCATTTATATATATGTTAAATAAAGTAGGGCTGAGGCAGCAGCCCTGTCTCACACCTCGCTCTTGAGAAAAAAGTCTGTCCTTTGCTGTCCAATTTTAACTGCACATTTATTTTGGTTATACATGTTTTTAATTAAGTCATATATTTTACCCCTATGCCACTTTGAATGATTTTATAAAACAATCCATTATGCCAAATGGAGTCAAAAGCCTTCTTGAAATCTATGAAGCATGCAAATATTTTCCCTCTTTCTTTAGGTGTACATGTTCATTTATTAATGTGTGTAGTGTGAATATGGTCAGTGGTTCGATGTTTAGGTTGGAAGCCAATTTGAGATTTGCTGATGACATTGTGCTGCTCTAAGAAAGATGAAATCCGAGAATTTATTATTGAGCAAAATACTTTTGCCAAATTACTGGTTACACATATCCCTCTGTAGTTATTAGGATCTGTTTTGTCTCCACTTTTAAAGATAGAGATGAGTCCTGTGTTCCAGACCTCAGGAAAACACCTGAACTCAAAGTCAGATTGAAAAGTTTGAGTAAAGCCATCTGAAGTTCAGGAGAGCTGATTTTAAGCATCTCGTTTTTTTATGTTGTCAGGGCCACAGGATTTATTACATTTGAGGGATTTCAGTTTTCCATTAAGTTCTTCTAGGGTTATTGGATAATCTAGGGATTTTGGTTGTTTTTGATACAGGATTCAAGAGCATTCAATTTTTCAATGATTTTTAACTGGTTGGGATTATTCAGAGGGTCAGTTTGATGTGTATAGAGCTTCTCAAAATGATCTTTCCAAATCTGACCTTCTTGTGGCTTTGTGTTGTTTAGACTGTTCCACGTGCTCCAGAACTGACCCTGATCAATGGTGTCTTCCATCTTCTGAAGTGTGTTGTTATAATAATCTAATTTCTTCTGTCTCAGGGTGTTTTTGTATTGTTTCAGAAGTTCTGAGTGCTTTAAGCGTAATTCTGAGTTGACTGGATCTTTGTGTTTTGATTTGAAAGTAATCGTAGTTCTTGTCTTATTCTTTTACAGTCATGGTCAAACCACTTTTCAGAAGGTTTTTGTTTAGCTCTATTTTTGAGTTTATATGTGGTAGTTTTATTTAAATTAGCCTTTTTTGCTATATTTTCAAAAATGTCATTAATATGTTTAATTGATAAATTTATTCCTTTCCAATTATTATCATATGTTGAATTGTTAAACAGTTTTATGGAATTGACTATTTCATTTGACTTCAATACTTGAATATATGTTTCAGCAGCATTATGAGTCCATCTATATGGTGTTTTGAGCTTATGTAGATGAATTGGCTTTTTCTGAATTGCTCTTGGTTTGATGTTTTCTCCTTTAATGAATAGATTGATCTGGCTGTGATCAGACAGGGGTGACTGGGCTTGGACGGTAAGTGCACTGAAATGGGAGGGGCTTATATTTGATATGGCATAATCTACAACACTGTTGCCGAGATTTGAGCTATAGGTAAACTGTCCACAGGAATCTCCTTTAATTCTACCATTGAGGATATAAAGACCTAAGGTTTGACAAAGGTGGGCTACCTCTTTCCCATGCCTATTGACTCCAGTATCCTGGTTATTTCTTCTAGGTAGAGTACGGAATAGATCTTGGGGTAAATGTGTGAACAGATGTTTATCTCCCGAGTTATCAATATAGTCTAATTCTGAACCAGTTCGAGCATTTAGATCTCCACATAGTAGAATTTTCCCCAGAGTTTGATATCGATTAATTTCTTCCTGTAAAGTGTCAAATACTTCATCGTCGTAGTATGGGGAATCTGATGGAGGAATATAAATTCCACAGATAAAAAGGTCTTTATCTAGAATTCCAAAACTTTTATCCAATTTGAACCAAATGTGGTTTTTGCCTTGATGTACTGGTGATGTATGAGGGGCAAGGTCATTTTTTATCCATATGACTAAACCTCCAGAATCTCTACCGCGATGTATTGAGTTGAGTTTCCAGGAGGGCACTATGATTTCAGAGTAACTTGCAGGACACTGAGTGGACACATCTGATCTACACCATGTTTCTGTTAGAATTAGGATGTCAACATTTGTGATGCTATTTAAAAAATCAGTGTTTGTGCTTTTTAATCCAAACGTTTTAGAGCACAAACCCTGAATATTCCAAAAACCAATATTTAACATTGTTATATGATCTGCGATTAAGTAATACTGCTGTTTATCTGGAGGCAAAGCCCAAAAAAAATAAAAAAAAATAAACAACAACGTATGAATAAAATAAATATTAAAACAAAACAAAAAATAACTAGGTAATAGTAATAATAGAGCAAGTAAAAAGGTAATCAAACTGATTAAAATAGTTAATTGTGAACAGTGACTAAAGATAATAATAATAATAATATAGTAACAATAAGAACAATGGATAATAAAAATAATCACAATGATTAATCATTGTAGATTTCAGTTGAGCATTTTGTTGCAGAGAAGGCTCAGCAGTCGCCTGATTTCTCCCACATCACTAATGGACAGTTCCTGAGCCGCTGCTGCTGAGGATGTCTGCTGTGATAGTACCTGGGCGTAGCTTGGTCTCCGCTGGGACGGGCCTTCAGTGTACGGCTGTCTCTCGTGCTGTCTGTGACACCAGCCTGAAGTCATGGCTTGTCTGTGAAGGTCTTGTGGTGGTCTTGAGCGAGATGAAGGTCCAGATGGCTCAAACGGTTGTGTTCTCACATTTCTTCTTGCTCCTTTATAGTCGGTTGTTGGGAAGCGTCCGAGGGCAACATCTTTGATGGCTTTGGCAAAAATCCTGACTCCATCCTGATTCAGGTGGAGCCCGTCATACAGATGCCATGGTCTTATAGAGCTGTGATGGACTAAGTGCACGTTGGGCAGATTGGAACAGGAGTGACGGACCTCTTCGTTGATCTTATTAATCACAGAGGGTGGGACGTCGAGCCGTGGGAGCAAGGTGGAGACCAGTACACGTGAACTGGGGAATGTCTGTGAGGCTTTCTCTGCCATCTCATGCATTGCCTTGGCTGTACCTTCATTTAAACTGTGGAGGTCATTCGTACCTGTATGAATGATAATACATTGCGGGCTGCCGAGATCATCACTGGTGAGCAGTTCATGAACATGTCTTGTGTTTCTGCAGTGGAGCGCTAGAACCCGCTGTCTGGGGAAGAGTTTCTTGGGTTCAATGTTCTTTCCAATTGAGTCCATCAGAAGAAGTACTGAGTCCTGAGTCACTGGTGTTCTGTGGGACGGCAGCGGTGTGTGAGTGCGCTCCAGGCCATACACTGTGTCTGGAGCAGCGGAGCTGTGTGACGTCACTTCATGATGGGGTTGTGAACTATTCTCAGTGCAGTTGTTGTTTGGAGATTCACTTTCCCTGTTGTTCAGCTCTAAACACATTGCAGTCTGTTCATTCAACTTTTCTTTTAACTCCTGGATGTTTTTCGTGAACTTTCTTTCACTCTGTATTGAGTCCTGTTTCATTTTTGACATTTCAGCCTTAAGTTTCATGTTGACGTTGTGCAAATCCTTAATTTCAGCCTTAAGATTATTGATGGTAAATTCATTTGGGCGGCTCAGGATTAGCTGCTTTAATTCTGACACCTCCATCTCTAGAAGAGCCATTTTCTCAGGAAGACACCGGAGATAACTGGACACATGTGTGGCCTGCTCAGTCATCAGTTCATCAGATGGGACCGGAGATGTGCTGACTGGAGAGTAGGGCAGCAGTTCATTCTCATCTTCAGACTCCTCTTTAACACTGTAAGGTGATTCCTCCTCAACTGTCTGCTTTAAAAGGGGAAAGGATTTTTCGAAAGCTTGGAGACTAGCTTCATTCCCTTGAATTAAGACCGTTCCACTGTTGTACAGATTGATGGTTTGGAAATGGGAGGAGTGGTCAGCTTGATTCAAAGATGCAGATCTGACTTCCTTTACAGATCCCCTCTTCTTAGTGTAGAAATGTTCATTAATAACACTTTTCCATATGAGGTTCCTCTCTGTATAGAAGATCAAGTTTGTCCTCTTTCTTGAGATGTCATATCAACATAAAGAGATTCGGGATGTTCATGTAACAGTGTCTGTTTAAATGCCTTTCTTTGTCTCCTTTAAAGTCTGCAGGATAAACGATCTCCATGGCAACCGCTGAATGCATCCGTTATTGACAGTTGAGATTTATATGATGCTGGTAATTGTTAATATAAAATTATATATTTATATTATATATAAATCTTCTTAATGCCGTACTGTAATGTCCTGTGTTGTTGTAGGCTATATTCGCTCTCTTCTTGAGTGTGCGCTGTTGTCCGCACTGATAATTGTTCAGCTGTATGTAGTCTCTCTCAGCTGCCGATCACGCTGTATATCACAGTTGCGGCTCTCCAATGAAGTGACTGAAAATTATCTCTTTGTTAGATAAGTCCATAAGTGTTAAACAGGTTTTATGAGCTACCTCAATTAACAGCAGATGTGATTTCCTGTTCAGAATGAATCTGACTCTCTCTCACACTCTCTCTCTCTCTCACTCTCTCTCTCTCTCTCTCACACACACACACACTCTCTCTCTCTCACACACACACACACACACACTCTCTTCATACACACACACACTCTCTCTCTCACACACACACTCTCTCACACACACACACTCTCTTCACACACACACACACACACTCTCTCACACACACACACACACACTCTCTCTTCACACACACACTCTCTCTTCACACACACACACACACACTCTCTCTTTCACACACACACACACTCTCTCTCTCTTCACACACACACACACACTCTCTCTCTCTCTCTCTTCACACACACACACACACACTCTCTCTCACACACACACACACCTCTCTCTCTCTTCACACACACACACACTCTCTCTCACACACACACACACACACACACACTCTCTCTCACACACACACACACACACTCTCTCTCTTCACACACACACACACACACACACACTCTCTCTTCACACACACACACACACACACACTCTCTCTTCACACACACACACTCTCTCTCTTCACACACACACACACACACACACACACACTCTCTCTTCACACACACACACACACACACACACACACACACACACACACACTCTCTTCACACACACACACACACTCTCTCTCTCTCTCTTCACACACACACACACGCACACACTCTCTCTCTCTCTTCACACACACACACACGCACACACACTGAATACATGTTCATGAAACGCTTGTTTCTGTTTTCAGGCCTTAGATACAGAGTCGACTAACAGAGGCGTATCAAATCAGGCCCAGTTCACATCACAGAGGTAAACACATGCTATCAATTTATTTTATTTTCATGTTGTCGATCTAAAAACCTATTCATCTATAAATAAGGGGATGCATGCTACCTCTTTCATACTAGAATATGTCCTAAAGCAATCAGATACTGCACTATAAAAGTATAAAGCCTTTCCTTTAAAATGCGGATTTTAGATGCTAAATTGTGCCTGTGTCCAAATATAAATGTGCCTGACTGTATGTGGGTCAAAAATGAATAAAAGTATAATACAGATCAAAAAATAATTCCATGCATTAGCATGTGTCCTGTTTAATTAAATCGTTTTTGAGAAAAAATACAATCAATAATTTTTACCATGATTTACCGAACACATTAGTTTCAATATAAAATATAGTTTCAGTACAGTACTAAAATTTGTTAGAATAGTCATTTTATAATAAATTCAAAATCCATACCTGAAAACTAGCGGTATTGTGTGATTCTCTGCTGCCATCTACTGGATATAATGGTCATTTTATGTAATTGTCCTCAGAAGCGTTTTTTGGTGTCATCTCGACGAATGAAGTGTTTTTTTTTTTTGGTAGAGGGTAGGTGTCTGTCACCTTTTCCCCCATGATGAGTTTGCATCCCTGTCTTTTTAAAGGTCCCGTTTCAAAAATATGAAAGGAAAGTCTGTGAAGAAGAGTAAAGACTGGATCGTGGAAAAAAAGGAAAGACGGCGCCGGCAGGGGAAGTACGTTATAGCATTTTAATTTGAAATGTTTCACTGGATCGGCAACAAAAACTGGTGATCTGTAGTGATCTGCTGCTTTCTCATACATCGGTTCTTGTCTTGGCAGCTTGTTACTAGTAGAAATCCTGATATCATTAAAAACTGAATTATCAATAATTCATATCCTGAGAATGAATAGAAGTCAAAACGGCTTGCTGTAGAGTTTCTGTGTATCTGTTAGTGATAGAGACAAGTCATAAAGAAGCTGCAAATAATCTCCAATGAAAGAATCCGACACTAATTGGCACTAATTGAGTTGATTTTTATAAAGTGGTCATTGTTTTAGCATCTGTTGTACGTCTGATTTCCAGCTGTGGTATGTGTTGTGTGTTTTCTCCTCTCAGGGATGTAAGGTCCGACACGAAGTACACGGGTCGTCACAGAAAACCTCGCTTTTGATCCCTCCGCTGCCTCATATGAGCGTCTCGCCGGCTCATTCAATATACTGGAGCCAGTTACAACTCCTGTATCTGCATTGACCAATCAGAAGCTTTGAGGAAATGTATAACGGAGGGATGGAAAACCCATATGGAGAGAGGAGAGAGAGCAAACAACGTCTTGTCTTATAAGATCAACATGTGCATTATGTGTGAATTATGAGAAGCCTTAATAAACCAGATTTTATCTTCTCAGCTGTGACTCATTAATACATCTGCATATAAAGTTTGTACTGCAGTGCAGCTTATAGTTCACTTACAAAGAGAGTGTGAATGCATGATATTTGGGTTGTTTATTTAATGTTTTTTTTTGGTTTGTGCATTGATTTAATGTCACGTACAGTATAGAATGGTCAAATTAAGCACTCTGTTTTCATTAAGACGAGCAACATGACAATTCACACACTGTATGAAGCAGTGTACCAGATGACATAATAAATCATGTGTTTCCATCTGAGCTCTTAAAACATGCATTTATGTACTTCAATGTGCATGATACGTGCTCACTATTTGCTGTGCACAAGTACAGTATACTATGCTGTTTAAAACCAGTACGCAGCCCGTGTAGGGCACGACAAGCTACAAGACTATAACATGAAATACCGTTTTAATATTTTTGAATAGCATTTTTTTTTAACTTGGAGTAAACACAATGGCACAATATTGTAGCCTATGTATCACTTTTTTGAATATGCAAGACAAATACAATTATAAAACAATACAAGTAGGATTACATTACATTAACTCATTATTAAATCAGTCAATTCACTATAAAAGCACCCACCGGTCAATGTCTTCTGTTCTGTATAAAGCCCTTAATAATCTCCATCTGTGATTTATGTAGAAGTACACCGAGATCTCCGCCATCATCTCCTTCAATGTTGCTCAATATTCATAATAATGTGAATAATATCCTCGTTTACTTGTCTGATGTTCAGTAAACCTCTTTGACTGAATCCGTCTCTTGTGTGCTGATAGCCTGAGAACTGGGTTGCAGCTATTATGAACATTTTTAATGGAGACTTTGACAATAAAAAAATATTGTTGAAAAGCCAAAAACAAAACAAAAACATGCACAACAGTAGAAATCAGTGTTGCCAATTTAGCAACTTTTCCAACTATTCTAGCAACTCTTTTTTTCAAAAAGAGCCTAGCAAAAAATGTTGCGATTTTTAAAAAGTATTTGGGAACTTTTATAAAGTGACTCAAATTGTAAAAGAGGCACATATTTTAAATTACAAAAAAGAGAAACCATTGAACAGCTCGCCAGCCAAGAATCGCATCAACCTGGAGAGAGCTGGAGAAAGATCAGTACACACCAGACGCGATTTCTTTAAGACTGCAAGGAAGCTCAGCTTCCCTATAATTGTCAAAAATGAATGGTCAAATATATGTACTATTATGTTAACATTTTATTGACTAAAATGCGTTAAACATTCATCTCGAACGAAAACAATTTCGTTCAGAATCAGCTACTTAGGTCGGCTGACTCGATTTCCTTCTCATTCATTCCGTAGCGTACAGTGCATTACTCTGTTGAAGCCCAGCGTCCATTGACTTCAATGGGGCTGCTTTAAACAGTTTTTTCAGTGCTTAGAAACAAGACGGTCATTGGATAATGCTGCGATTATGTCCCGCCCACGGACGCTCAGCGTCTCTGGGATGAATGGAGGAGTGGGCTGGCCCGGACTCCGAGCGTCTGCGTGATGATTGGAGGGTCTGTCATCTCTTTTAATCCACTTTTATGTCCTAAAACGCTGTTTTTGGGGTCGACAGCTTATAAAACGTATTTATTGGTTTTTTTAGCTTGTTTGCTATACACATTGTCACAAATCAGCTTTTAGACATTTTTTTTTTTTTTGTTATAAATAAATGACAAGGAGGCGGCAGCTTCTCGCAATGCAAAGAGACGGTTGGTGTGGGCGTGGCGTGGTCTTCAGATTATGACGCGTATCACTTTGTGTCTCCATTTCCAACTCAGTCCCATCGGATTTTGCATGTGTCGAAAGACAAACTGCTGCAACCTTCATCGTATATTTCACACAATTTCACACCACATTCATTGTTTCAGTTTAACATAATTCCCACATTTCCTCCCGTTGAGTTAAATATATATATATATATTAGATCGTTTGTTCATTAATTCATATAGTCTGAACTAGCCAGCTAGCAAACTGCACACGATGGCAGACAGTGCTAATATTGTCGACCTGATTTTGGCAAAGCCATTAGAAAGTCTTCCTTACGAGGAGAAACTTAGAATTAAACAGCAGGGCAGATCAACACCTAAGATTGATTTAGTGCAAAAGATAGGGAAAAGTAACAGGTCTTTTCAGCTCTCCTGGTATGACAAAGTTAGCTGGCTGACTGGAAGTGCTGTGAAAAGAAAATGTACTGCTGGCCATGTCTCTTGATGAAACCATCTCATGGATGTGTTGTTAGGTCAAAATTGGGGTTTGGAGATCTGTCAAACTTTGACAGGGCATATAAAAGGCATGAAAATAGCAATGAACATGTGAGTGCATGTGCAAGATTAAGTTGCATGGGCAGGATCAGGGTTGAGCATGCAATCAATGAAGGTGCTCGCATTCAAGTGGCTAAACATAATGAAACTGTTAAACAAAACAGGGCCTTCCTAAACCGCCTTATTGATGTGACATCCTTGCTTGGCCGGCAGGAGCTGTCATTTAGGGACATGATGAGAGTAGTGAATCATCCAACAAGGGAATTACAGAGAGTTCACAGAAACATTAGCTAAATATGACTCTGTCCTGTCCACACACCGAGTCCTCAACTGTGTTTTCTGGTATGTCACACACTATTCAAAATTACTTGATCTCTGCTCTTGCAGCCACCATTTCTGATCAGATCAGAGATGAAATTCAGGATGCTCCCTTTTTTGGATGGCAGGTGGATGAAACCACTGATATATCCTGCCGTGCCCAACTCTCTGTCATTGTTCGCTATGTGGATAGTGCAGGTAAAATTCAGGAGCGCTTCATTGGATTTTTTGATGTTTCTGGGGGGCGAGATGCTCAGTCCGTTTTTGATGTTTTAAATGAGAACATGCAGGGCTACAATTTTAAGGATAAGCTTGTGGCACAGACCTATGATGGGGCTGCTGTCATGGCTTCAGCTCTCAATGGTCTGCAGGCCAAAGTGAAAGCAATAGCCCCAGTGCAATGTTTGTGCATTGCTATGCACACAGACTGAATCTGGTGCTGTCACAGGGGGCCAAATGCTTGCCTGAGTGCAGAATTTTTTTTGCATCACTCTCTGGGTTTGCCACATTTTTCTCAAAATCCACAAAGAGGACGTCTTTTCTGGAGTCTGCAGGCTGCTCAAGGTTGCCCAGAAACGCTCCTACTCGATGGAATTTCACATCACGGATGGTGAGCACTGTGGCAAACAATTATGATGGCCTCCTGCAGACATTTGATAACATCATTGCAGACACGACAATGGATGATGATACACTGGATTGTGCCAAAGGCTTCGTGAGGAAACTGGAGGATTTTGAGTTTGTGTTCATGTTGTACACATATGAACAAATCTTCTCTGAGACTGATGTGGTCTTTGATATTGTCCAGCGATGGATGTTCTTTACTGCAAGAAAAGAATTGAGTCTCTTCTTGCATTTGTCAAAGAGAAGAGGTCAGAGGGGGCTTTCCAAGCTGTTTATGCCAAAGCAGCAGATCTCACATCAGACCCAAGAGATGAGCCCATGAGAAAGCGCCGTCTGACCCAATTGCAGGATCCCCAAGAGCGCTACAGAAATCTGTACATGGCCATCCTTGATAACATCTTGGAGCAGATTCCTCGACGTTTTCAAATTTGGAAAGTATGCTTTTCTTAGAATTAGTCAATCCAGGGAAATTTGATGACATGAGACAAGCATTTCCAGAGGAGGCCTTCCAAAGTGTCCTGAAAAGTTATGGCCATCACTTTGATTCAGGGAGACTGAGGTCTGAACTTCAAGTCCTGTATTCAGATCAGGACTTGCAGAGTAACAGGGGAAAGCTGTGTGATTACTTGGTGTTCCTTAAAGACATGGAGTTGGACAGTGCAATGCCTCAGCTTTACAAACTGTTCTCATTAGTGGCAACAATTGGAGCTGCAGGTGTAGAAAGGAGCTTCTCCTGTTTAAAGCGGCTCAAGTCCTACACCCGTAACACAGTGGGCCAAGGCCGTTTAAGCAGCCTAGCTCTGCTGGCCATTGAGAGGACACAGGTCAAGTCACTGGAAAAGACGCCTGGTTGGTACGACAGGGTTACAGAGCATTTTCTTGAAAAGGAACGTAGAGCAGAATTTACATATAAATAAATGGACAATTTTTATAATTTAGGCCGAAAATTAGCTTCCCCTCTTTAAAAGATCAGCAGCCGCCACTGGTACACACATTACATGTGCATTAAGTTGCTCGCACCAGTTGGTCAATAATAAATGCACAATTATGATACAGCATGTTATTAGCTTGTATATATAATTGTTGTTCAGTTAGGTACACTGTAAGAAAAAAATATGTAGAAACACTGAAAAGGTACTAGTTATTTTAATATCCATTAAGTTATAACCATGTAACCTTAAAACACAAAATGCAATGTGAAATTTAAAACACTGTGAAAAATAAATACGTATTGTTCCTTCATATTAACGTTACAATTTGTACAGACTTTGTGTAGCACACTATCTAACTACCGATACACTGCTTAAACCCATAATTGTTCAGCATATGCAGTTTTACTAGTTCATAAGAAAATCCATAAAATGTGTAACCGTTCGATAATTCAATGTCATAAAAAATCAGATCATATAGATGTGTTACTTAGGTTACTTTAACAAATTAAAATATTTTATGTTTATATTTTTATGAACAAATGACTTTAAATATATTTTGAGTAATCTTTCTGCGTATTCTACGTAAAGAACGTCTGGTTTGTGTAATGGTAATGCAATGATGTCATCACGCACGTCTTGTAGCAACAGATCCTGAAAATGAGTTGGCAACACTGGTAGAAATCTGAGATCGGTTGGTAGGATATAAATTGCTCCTTAATCTCTACAGCACAAGTCAAATGGCTTTGTTTACGTTCAGATCAAATGTATCTTCAGAAGGCCGAAGCCCTCTCTTCACTGCCCCATTAACATCAACGGTGAGAAAGTGAAGATGCTGCAGAGCTTCAAATATTTTGGAGTTCATATCAGTCGCAATGCTACGTGGACCGTCAACACATCACTGATGGTAAAAAAGGACTTCAAAGACTTGATTTCTTGAGACTGTTGAAGAAAGCGCGACTCCCACACCAGCTGCTGGTGAACTATTATAGATCAGTCGTTGAGTCAGTCATCACCTATTGCATTGCAGTGTGGTACTCTGGCTGTACCTCAGAAAATAAGAAGTCTCTCCAGCGGATCATTAAAACAGCAGAGAAGATTACCGGCTCCCAGCTCCCTGGTCTGGAGGACATTTACAGGGCACGTTGCATTCGGAAGGCCAAAACATTCATCAGAGACCCTTCTCACCCGGGTCACAACATTTTCACTTTTCTACCATCTGGGAAACGTTACAGAACATTGTATGCCCACACAACAAGACTTAAAAGTAGCTTTTACCATATAGCAGTTGATTTCTTGAACACCGCACCTTCTATAGGGACTTATAGACCCCAATCATTTCCTTATTATTGACTTTTAATGTAGTGACAATATTTCATTGTATAAGTCTATCTATGTCAATATGTCATTATACTACCTCGGCACTTGCCACTTTTGCTTAATTGCACATAATGACTACACGTTTGCACATACACATAGTGTTTACATGAATGCACATTTGTCGTTATGTGCTATGTGTCCCTTGAGGAATATGTTGCATAGCACAATAAGAAAAAACATATTTTGTATATTGTTTAAATGTATGTGTATATTATATTGTATTTATTGCATATTATGTATAACAGTGATGTTTTTGTTGTGTGGTGGGTGCATGGTGCATCACTTGTTTGTGTGTATCGGGTGGGCGCTTGGGGGGGGGGTGTTGCTCCACCAGAGTTTCACTTGTACATGTACAAATGACAATAAAGTACTTACTTACTTACTTACTGTGTACATGTGTTGTTTACGTATGTGATACTCATCAAAATGTTGCTGTAGGGTGATGGAGACAAATTGTTGAATAAAGTTGTTTTTGTTTTCTTTGTGCACAAAAAGTATTTTTGTAGCTTCCTAAATTTAGGGTTGAATGGCTGATGTCACATGGACTATTTTAACGATGTCCTTGCTATGTTTCTGGACCTTGATCGTGGTAATTACATTGCTGTCTATGGAGGGCCAGAGAGCCCTCGGAAATCGTTATATAAATATTAGGGCTGTCAATCGATTAAAATATTGAATCGTGATTAATCACATGATTGTCATGAGTTAACTCGCGATTAATTGCAATTAAATGTGCGCACGCTGGGAAAAGCAAGACCTTGCGCTCACGCTGTAGTAACAGCAATTCTCAGAGACTAAATAAGCGCGTTTTTAAGGGAAAAAGTCGCTAAAGGGTCTGCAATGTTGCTAGGTTGGCAACACTGTGCATATCCAGTTCTCCAACTACGGGTTGGGCCATGGGTCAAACAGTAAATACGCGATGCGTTAATCGCGCATTAATAAAATTAGTGTTGTTAAAATTAATTTGCGTTAACGCGGTATTAACTTTGCGTTAACCGAAGATGAACGAAGGTCTTACGGGTTTGGAACGACATGAGGGTGAGTAACTAATGACATTTTTCATTTTTGGGTGAACTATTGCTTTAATAATAGACAGGTAACATTATTAAAGGCTGGAGATCCCTGCCCTAGAGGCATGGCATCCTTGGTATGTTTGTTTGGGACATTTGCCTAGCTGAACATCAATCTTCTCAGAATACCTTCACTTGGTTTTACAATTAGTAAACCCCCTCTTTAGCACCACATGTGTTGTCATTCAAGCTAGGCAGCTTTTGCATATGCGTTGGCCACTTTTTGTTTTAGACTATGTTGTATAGTGCTAAAACCACGTTTGCATGCATCGCGGACGTGTGGAAATGTTATCTGCTGGGAGCCAAGTTTATAAAGTGTGTGTATGCTCAGATTTGATCTTAGATTGTGCATTTGAGAGATGATCATAAGATCAAATTGTGCATGTTTTCTGTGCAACATTTTACAAATGAAGCCCTGGATGTTGATGCTATGTGGAGAAGCAGCTGATCGAATGTGTTTGCTTCAGAATAATAAACATGAGTACACTATTCTTGTTTGCTCGTCACTGAGGCTGACATTGGAGTCTCTACTTTGATGCCATTGTGTTAACACCAGCGTGGCTGTCGTCATTATTTATTGATTGATTTTAATATTTGCCACTCTTGTGTTGCACCAACAATGCTGCCATTTTCATTTTGTATGCATGCCCAAAGCAATGCTTGTTTTATGTGAGTTTAGACACCTCTGTGTTCTCGCCAGACTCTTTGCTCTAGTGGTTTCCAACAGGTCTGCTTGAGTCTTCACATGGGTGTTTGGTTTATCCTATGGTTGACCATCTTTGACAAGTTGCTTTTCTGGTTTATATTGCAACTCCTCCCTCACTTATTAGTCAGGTGGTTGCTGTAACACAGCGGGATTTTATACGATCCCCATAGCGTCAGCTTCTAGTGGTAAGATTCACAGATTCGCATCGGTGCATCAGCATAAAAGTTAACAACACGATGCATCGAAAAAAAACTGTGCATTGGATACAAGTTGGTATTTGTATCGTGATGCATCATTTCTAACATATTTGCATCAGTAAAAACTATTTATTTATATATAGCTATTAGTATATATGCTATATTTGTATTATTTAAAAAGTGACCAATAATTTGTGACCAACGAACCAGACGTGCGTTACCTTGTTCCAGTCTCCAGAGTCTTACAGAAGCAGCTGCTTTTTCAGAACGATGAATTGAGACAATGACGGTCCAGTGGCATGTTATATAGCAGATGGCTCCAAGTGCTTGATTGTCATTGGCAGTGGTCAAATTGTAAAAGAATTTCAGGGGTGATGGTGTGGTCTGGAGGTAATTTTACACAATGATTACAAAATTGGTCTCATTTTTAAAAAGGGTTCTATTTAAGGAAAAATTTGCCTTATTAAATTAACTATTATTTATACGTTTTTTTTCCTTCTGGGGCCTGAAATAGAGGATTTTTGGAATTTATTTAAATTCTATTCAAGGAAAAATCATACCTTCTGTTGTCTTAAAAATGTCAAAAGTTGCACTTTAATCATTTTCGAAAAATGGCGAAATTGCTTCTTGTGCGCAGCTTGTTACAGTACCACATTCTGATTGGCCAATCGCTGTTGTTTAGTTCGTAAATGATCATAAGTAGAGAATTTTAACATTTAATGTGCATGATAAGTTTTACATAATACACAAAATTAATAATATAAAGGGGATGGTAAGGGGGGATGGTGGGTTTACAGAGGGGATGCCTTTTGTCATTTTTTTTCCACCAGGGGGATGCCGTCCCCCCACATCCCCCTCAATTCGAGCCCTGGTTATTGGTCTGTAAGTTTTAAGGCATGATGCAATAGGGCAGTGGTCGGCAACAGGCGGCCCGCGGGCCCGCATCCAGATTATTTTCATAGCGGCTGGTTCTGAAATAAATCTGTCATGACAGCAACAGTTACTCACAATAAGAGTATGTGAGTGGAGCAGTGTGATTTTGACTGGAGCGTGGAGCGTCTTTTTAAAAAAGTTGGAGCGTCGTGGTTTTCACTCGCTCCACCACCGCTCCATCCCGAGTACAATTCATGCCAACAGCCTGTAACATAACTGAATATTCAGCAAGAATTCACATATTTAGCTCGCTTGATAGAGAAGCATCACTCAAATCAGAACTAATGTGAAGGCTATGATGACTGTAGCGGACATGATCCACTACAGTTATAATAAGTTAAGTTATAATAGTCCTCAAGGAATTAATTTGTTCCTTCTACATACTGAATAATTTCAGCTGAAAGCATGATTTATTAAACAAGTACTATAACACTTATTCACATGCAATCGCTCTCTCAATTATGCATTCAAACAAATGTAGCCTATCTTACAGCGCTACTTCATCTGTATCCGATCTCAAATGAGGAGAAATCTGTAAGAAATGCATCGATCCATAGGTAAAATAACTGATGAAAACATACCGTTATTTTCATGACAAACACAGTTATACCCTTTAATGTTGACAACCATAGCTTGTCATGTGGTAATAAAAAAGTTTTAACACTAGTGTTCCAATAAGCCACGTTGAAACTCTCCTGTTATTTTTTTTTAATATATACTGAACAAAATTATAAACGCAACACTTTTTGTTTCTGCCCCCATTTTTCATGAGCTGAACTCAAAGATCTTTTTCTACGTACACAAAAGGCCTATTTCTCTCAAATATTGTTCACAAATCTGTCTAAATCTGTGTTAGTGAACGAGATAATCCATCCACCTCACAGGTGTGGCATATCAAGATGCTGATTAGACAGCATGATTATTACACAGGTGTGCCTTAGGCTGGCCACAATAAAAGGCCACTCCATGCACTGTAAAAGTCTGTCACAGGCAATTCTAGTTGAAAAGAGGTTTGCCCACAGTGTCAGCTACCGATGCCATGTCTTGTTCCCCTCCTCTCAAGGAAGGACCCAGAGCGTTATTATATGTTTAAATTGCATTAATACAATTGGAACTAAAATATTCAAAGATTTAATAATACAAGAAAAGGCAACTGAATCAAACGCTTTTTAAAAATCAATAAAAATAAACTGTCATCAGAGAGCATATCTGATCATAAAAAAAAGATTACAAATCATGACTATTATTAATCGTTACTTAAGAGGCTTATAGGTAACCAGTTTTCAAATGGAGAAAACGCTCCGGTTACTATCGTAACCTCGGTTCCCTGAGAGCGGGAACGAGACATCACAGAGAATTTCTCCGTTATGGGAACTCTTTCCCTCCAACATTTCCTGAAAACCTATTGGCTCACGCCAGTCCAAATGACTGGCCACTTGACGCGAAGCATGCAAATACGAGCTCGAGAGGCAGTATAAATGCGGCGTCCGCGACAATTACGTCAGAATCTGATACTGAACGCTGCTTGACTGAACGAGCAGCGATCACAGCGATCACCGTGATATCTGGTTCCCGCTCTCAGGGAACCGAGGTCACGATAGTAACCGGAGCATTCCCTTTCAAGCTTTCACGAGACATCACGGAGAATTTCTCCGTTATGGGAACGCTATTCAATCCCGCCGTGAGAGAGGCTTCGGGCAGCCTGTACCAGCTACACAGCGAGGTAGAATTCCCATCAATAACGGCGCTCGTAGGGCGGGCTCACAGCTGATAGGTGGAGATAAGCCAATGAGCGCCTACACCTCAGGTATTCTAAATTTGCATATCTGGCAAGTGACTACATGGGCTGCGCTGAGAGCAGGGCAGAACACATTCAGCAATAGCAGTATTATAGGAGCTATACAGAGTTAACTGTGTTTGAGCAGCATACCATAACATGACCATGTCCGCGGCACTGAACTCAGGGCCGACAATAACAACCACCTCATAGAGGGCTGCGTAATGTACTGTACAAACAGCACCTCCCAAAAAAAGGTAATGTTAGCAACATGAATTAGTTACTCACCGACCGCACTTGGGAGGCTAAGGACTGAACGTCCAGCTTGTAAAACCTGGCGAAGGTATTCTGCGAAGACCAACCGCCTGCCAAGCAAATATCTTGAATACACATACATCTTGACCACGCTCAGGTGGAACGATAGCCCTCGTTGAACGGCCCCTAATGTGCAGAGGGCATTTTTTCCAAACCTTGGGTTGTACATGCCTCCATGATAGCGTCCACAATCCAGTGTGACAGACTTTTTTTCGATACGGCTCGGCCCTTCGTACACCCACCATAGCACCCAAAAGCTGGATCGATTGCCGAAAACTGGCTGAACGGTCAATGTAAAATCTCAAAGCCCTGATGGGGCAAATTGCAGTCTGGGCGTCCGCACTCTGTGAGGGCGATGATTTAGTAGCAAGGGCTGACGGCAAAACCGTCTCTGTCCTTTCGAAGGGGGTAACTTAGACAGTGATTTAGGCACGTATTCCAATCTCGGACGGAGAGTGACACTGCAGTCCTCGGGACCGAATCGAATGCAGTCGCTGTCCACAGAAAAAGCGTGTAAATGCTCTATGCGCTTAGCCGAAGCGAAGGCCAGAAGGACTGTAGTTTTAAGGAATAGCTCCTTCAAACCTACGGATGTTAAAGGCCCAAATGGTGGCTGTGAGAGAGCTCTTAACCCACTTCCTGGTCCCAGGGTGTAAACGAAAGTGGACATGGGGGATGTAGCCTTTTTTACCGAACGATTGCCCGCTCTGCGGGGAACAAACGTGGCAATGGCCGCGACATAGACTTCAGTGTCGATGGTAACGATCCACTATCCAGTCTGTGCAGCGGGAAACTCAGAACATACGATACGGTGCAAGTAGTCGGGTCGATATGAGCCTGACTCTTTCACAAACACTCCCCATTTTGAAGCATACAAACGTCTTGTAGAGGGTGTTTGCGTTCCCATGAGCGTGCGAGCATGCGAGACTGTAAGGCGCCCATCTCGTCTGATACCCCTGAAGCGATCACACATGATGGCTCCATAGTTCCAGGTTCGAGTGCCGCACTGAGCCGTCCTGCTTGGATAGCATATACTTCCTGCCGGGGATCGGCCAAGGTGGTGCCTCCAGCAGTTCCGTCAAGTCTGGGAACCCAGGCTGGTTCGGGGCGATGAGTATCACTGATGCTCGCTCCTCCCTGATCTCTCATAACACCAGTGGCAACATTTCTTGATCGGAGGAAATGCATACGGCCTAGCTGCTGGCCAGCGTGATGTCAGCGGGGAGTGAAGAACAACGGGCAGTGCGTGTTCTCGCTCTTGGCGAACAGATCCACCTCCGCTCTCCCTTAACGCTAGCGGTTCCAAATCATCCGAAACGACTCGGGGTGCAATCTCCACTCTCCTTGAGGAATCCCCTTCCTCGAAAACATGTCCGCCCCTCGGATCAGGAGACCGGGGATGTGCGCAGCTCTGATGAAGAGGAAGACAGTCCGTTGCCTTCTTGCACAGCGCCCTTGAGCGAATTCCTTTCTGGTGATTTATATACGAAACAACAGACGTATTTTCATTGTGAATCAGTACATGCTGCTGTTCCAGCTGTGGCTGAAAATCCTTTAGAGCTAAGAAGACTGCTTCCAGCTCCAGGCGGTTTATGTGCCACCGGCTCTGAGATTCCAGCTACAGTCCCGAAGCTGGCATTGTTACACTGCACCCCAGCAGTGAGTCGATGCATCCGTCGTGACCATCACGCGCGACGCTACCGAGCACAGATGAACTCCCCAGCTGAAGAGATCTGGGTTGCGTCAGAGCTTCCATGTGGCCGCGATGCGCAAACATCCCGAAGTCCACGCCGTCCACGGGACTCGAGATTTCAGCCATAGTTGCAGCGGGCGCATGTGTAATAATCCAGCTTGTCAGCTTGTGAGTGTCTTTAATACTTGTTCATAGATCTGTTGTTGAAATTATTTACTTGCTGCTAGGAAGGAATATTTCGTTTCCTACCTATTTGTAGTCTGCATTTTCGTTGGTTTATAGTTTTGATTGCACTTACTGGTTATTATAATAATTTGTGCCTCCATTGCTCCTTGGGCAAGGTGTTAGTTTCGTCTCGAGCTATTAGCACTCTGTTAGGCTTACTGGCTGGGCTAATCAGAAGCCGTTCACAGCAACTGTTAAAGTATGTAAACTGCTTGGTTACTGGTTTAAGTTGGGAGAAGCCGATTAGTCACCAGAAGAAACGGACGTCAGCTTGTGAGTGTCTTTAATACTTGTTCATAGATCTGTTGTTGAAATTATTTACTTGCTGCTAGGAAGGAATATTTCGTTTCCTACCTATTTGTAGTCTGCATTTTCGTTGGTTTATAGTTTTGATTGCACTTACTGGTAATTATAATCATTTGCGCCTCCATTGCTCCTTGGGCAAGGTGTTAGTTTCGTCTCGAGCTATTAGCACTCTGTTAGGCTTATTGGCTGGGCTAATCAGAAGCCGTTCACAGCAACTGTTAAAGTATTTAAACTGCTTGGTTACTGGTTTAAGTTGGGAGAAGCCGATTAGTCACCAGAAGAAACGGACGTCAGCTTGTGAGTGTCTTTAATACTTGTTCATAGATCTGTTGTTGAAATTATTTACTTGCTGCTAGGAAGGAATATTTAGTTTCCTACCTATTTGTAGTCTGCATTTTTGTTGGTTTATAGTTGTGATTGCACTTACTGGTAATTATAATCATTTGCGCCTCCATTGCTCCTTGGGCAAGATGTTAGTTTCGTCTCGAGCTATTAGCACTCTGTTAGGCTTATTGGCTGGGTTAATCAGAAGCCGTTCACAGCTGTTTTCACTCTATTCTCTTAATTAGACTGTGTATTTATTTGATGTCCGAGGCTGACGCGGAAGCGTCTGCGGAAGCGTTCAGCATCCTCGTGTGAAGACAGACGAGTGTAAAGATAAGCGACTTTTTCCTGCGCGACTTCACCCGAGCAATGACACCGAGCAACACACTTAAGTATCATTTCTATCTTCCCTCACACACTCTCCTTTCCTATCTTCTATGATGTGTTTCAAAACAATTCCGGTTGTCTCTCGACCACGCTCTAACATCACACGCAAACGGCAAAGTAATCCTGCTAACCTGCACCCCATCTCTACATCTTCTACTACACCTCTTTCTTTCTCTATGGCTCTCTGGAATTGTCAGTCAGCTGTCAACAAAGCAGACTTAATTTCCGCTTTTTCTTTGCAATCCACTCTCAGCATCTTGGGCTTGACTGAGACCTGGATTCGTCCAGAAGACTCAGCAACCCCAGCTGCCCTCTCTAACAATTTCTCTTTCTCTCACACCCCACGTCAGGTTGGCCGGGGTGGGGGCACTGGTCTGCTCATTTCAAATAATTGGAAATACTCAACCCACTCGCCCTTATGCAATTACAACTCATTTGAATCTCATACAATTACTGTAATGGCTCCTATAAAACTCCAGATTGTGGTAATCTACCGTCCCCCTGGCCAAATTCTAGCCCCCTTCCTAGAGGAGCTGAATGGGTTGCTGTCCTCTTTCATGGAGGATGGAACTCCACTCTTAGTTTTTGGCGATTTCAACATTCATCTAGAAAAACCTTATGCTACAGACTTTCATTCGCTCCTAGCTTCATTTGATCTCAAACGCCTTACCGCTACTAGCACTCACAAATCAGGCTTCCAACTTGATTTAATTTACACACGCGATTGTACTGCAGATAACATTCTGGTACAACCACTACATATCTCTGACCATTTCTTCATTAAATTCACATTACACTTTGCTACCGGGTGCCACCAACCCCCTTACCGGTTACTTTTAGACGAAACCTACGCTCCCTTTCTCCCTGACATCTTTCCTCTGTAGTATCCTCCTCTCTTCCCTCACCTACCCATTTCTCATCTCTGGATGTGAATGCGGCTACTGATACTTTATGCTCTACTTTAACCACTTGTCTAGATGACATTTGTCCTCTCTCCTCCAGGCCAGCACGAACTGCCCCTTCTAACCCCTGGTTATCTGATGTTCTTCGTGAACATCGGACCAGACTCCGAGCGGCAGAGAGAAAATGGCGAAAATCAAACGAGCCGTCGGACCTGAGTATGTATCAATCGTTTCTTTCATCTTTCTCTGCTGAAGTCCACACTGCCAAATGGTCATATTTCCATAACAAGATCAACAATGCTCCAGATATGCGTAATCTCTTTAGAACATTTAATTCTCTCTTCTGTCCCCCTTCACCACCTTCCACCACGTCTATAACAGCTGATGACTTTGCAACTTTTTTTTACAAACAAAACTAAAACAATCAGTAGTCAGTTTTCACCTCCACTCACACAGGACCCTCAACCAACTAGATCCACTGCTTAAACTCCCATCTTCTCCTTCTGTCCGCCTCACTGAGGCGGAAGTATCCAAACTTCTCCTCTCCAGCCATCCTACAACATGTCCTCTAGACCCTATCCCCTCACACCTTCTCCAAGCAATCTCTTCCACACTCTTACCAGCACTCAAACACATTATCAACACATCTCTCCTCACAGGCATCTTCCCCACTGCATTCAAGCAGGCTCGGGTAACCCCACTGCTCAAAAAACCTACATTAAACACTTCTCTTTTAGAAAACTACAGACCTGTCTCTCTCCTTCCATTCATTGCCAAAACACTTGAACGAGTTGTCTTCAACCAGGTCTCATTGTTTCTTTCACAGAACAACAAACTGGACGCTAAACAGTCAGGTTTCAGGAGTGGCCATTCAACTGAGACTGCGCTACTCTCAGTCACTGAAGCCCTGCGAATTGCAAAAGCCGATTCCAAATCATCAGTCCTCATTCTGCTGGATCTGTCTGCAGCTTTTGACACTGTCAATCATCAGATCCTCCTGTCCACCCTCTCATCATTGGATATCACTGGGATTCCACTTCGCTGGTTTGAATCCTATCTCACTGGTCGGTCTTTCAGGGTGGCCTGGGGGGGGGAGGTATCCAAAGCACATCAATTGGTCACTGGGGTTCCCCAGGGCTCGGTTCTTGGACCCCTCCTCTTCTTCACATACACTACATCACTGGCTCCCATCATACAGGCACATGGCTTCTCCTACCATTTCTATGCTGATGACACACAGCTCTATCTCTCATTTCGACCAGATGATCCAACGGTAGCTGCACGGATCTCAGGCTGCCTGGCGGACATCTCGGCATGGATGAAAGAACACCATCTACAGCTCAACCTGGCAAAGACTGAGCTTGCCTTCCTGCAACTCCAACTCTACAGCATGATTTCACGATTCAGTTAGGTTCATCAACAATTACCCCATCAGCTTCGGTCAGAAATCTTGGTATAATCTTTGATGACCAGCTTACCTTCAAAGAGCACATTGCAAAGACTGCTCGATCTTGCAGGTTTGCACTACACAACATCAGAAAGATCAGGCCCTTTCTGACAGAGCATGCTGCACAACTTCTTGTCCAGGCCCTTGTCATTTCTAGACTGGACTACTGCAATGCTCTTCCAGCTGGACTTCCATCAAACACAATCAAACCTCTACAAATGATTCAGAATGCAGCGGCACGACTGGTCTTCAACGAGCCCAAAAGAGCCCATGTTACACCTCTCTTTGTCTCCTTGCACTGGCTACCAGTTGCAGCTCGCATCCAGTTCAAGACACTGATGCTTGCATATAGAACAACCACAGGCTCAGCACCCACCTACTTCCACTCACTATTACGAATTTACATCCTCCAGAAGTCTGAGATCTGCTAGTGAGCCTCGTGGTACCATCACAGAGAGGCTCAAAATCACTCTCCAGAACATTCTCTTTCACCGTTCCTGGCTGGTGGAATGATCTTCCCACCCCCATCCGGAAAGCTGGATCCCTGTAAATTTTCAAGCAACAACTGAAAACTCATCCCTTTCAACTCTACTTGACTACTTAAAAAAATTAAAAAATAAATAACTTTCACTTTTTCAAAATCTTCATCTTTCTCTTTATCTTTCTCTCCTTCCCTTGCTAGCATGTACTTATTTGAACAATGCCTGAGACTTGGTGTTATTGGCACTTCCTCTGTATGCTTGCCTCTTCAAGATTAATCGCTTTATGTACTCCCCAATTGTAAGTCGCTTTGGATAAAAGCGTCTGCTAAATGACTAAATGTAAATGTAAATGTAATCCCAGATGACATACAGCTGAATCAGCCGCCCTGAGTCCGAGCAGTCTCTGAAAAACCTTCAACTGAACAGAGCTGCCTTGCCTGAAAAGGCGCAGGGAAGACAATTGGCCGCGGCTCGATCTCGCGAGAGGCGGGCTTCCATCTCCACGCGATCTCACGAGAGGCAGGCTCTCATCCCCACGCGATCTCGCGAGAGGCGGGCTCTCATCCCCACGCGATCTCACGAGAGGCGGGGGCGAGAATGCTCTCTGCATGTTGACACATAGCCGTAGGGTCTCCAAGTGAATAAGCAACGAGTCTATGTGGCTGATAAGCGTATCCAGGGACTGAGCTAAAATCAGCCAATCGTCCAGACAGTTGAGGATGCGCCTTCCACTCGATCTAAGGGGGAAGTGCTGCATTGATGCACTTTGAAAGTGCATGGGGCCAGAGCAGCCCAGAAGGGAGAACAGAGTATTGGTACGCTGTGCTTTTCCTTGACAGTTGACAGCATACAGCATACCTCAGAAAACCGTCTGTGATGCGGTGCTATCTGAATGTGAAGTACACGGACCTTTAAAATCCTTTAAATCCTTTAAATCTTTAAATCCTTTAAATCCACGGACGCAAACCAGTCCCCGGGGCGAATTTGCGCCAGGATCTGCTTTAGCATTAACATCCTGAACGGACGCTTGCCAAGCGCTCTGTTGATGGGTCCGAGATCTAGAATCGGGCGGAGTCCACCCTCTCTCTTAGGCACCCCAAATAGCGGCTGGACAAAACAGCCGTCCCGCCTGCTCGCTGAAACTTGTTCTATCGCTCCTTCTCCGAGCAATTTGCATAGCTCTTGTTTAGGATAAGGGCATTTCGAGTCAGTGTTAGAGACTACGCCACGCCATTGAAACGGGGTGGTTTGCGTCTGAATTGAAGGGTGTACCCTCACTCTTATACAGAGCAACCAGTGTGAGATTCTTGGAATAGCTTCTCACGCGCTCAGGAACTGACACAGCGGCTATAGCGGCTTGGCAGCTATAACCCGTGTGGGCAGTGGGTACGGTCGCTCAGGGGAGGGGCGGGCGGCGTTGGTGACTGAGTGAGGAGAAAAGAGCTCCTCGTGCAAACGTATGTTTTTAATGAACATACGTCATCCCACACATTTTTACAATTTTGAGACAGCTTGAGGGCTCCTGCACTGGTCGTGGTGCCTCTTCCCGGGTCTCTTTAAACTTATCCAAGAAGACCTCGATCCCGCGGTCTGCTATATTATAACGGCTGTAATAACTACAGGCTGACTATGCTATACGACCTAGTTTAACACCACGTGTAGGGGCGTAAACAACTGGCATAATAGTCCGGCAAAATCTGGAAGGCTGATAGGATGCGCCCTTCAGGGCATCAGGTGACTCCTCACCTTCGCAGGCTTTTCCGCGCAGGGGTGTCATGTGACTCCTCACCTTCGTGCGCTTCCCGCGTAGGGGTGTCATGTGACTCCTCACCTTCGCGCGCTTCCTGCGTAGGGGTGTCAAGTGACTCGCCTTCGCGCGCTTTCCGCACAGGGGCATCAGGTCCCATCGCCTTCGCACGCTTTTCTGTCGAGGTGTACTTCATGCACCGCGAGGGTGCCCTATCGCCTTAAAAGAGTGACAGAGCGGAGTCCTCTACACACGGCAGCCACTGATGTGGGGCTGTTATCATGTGAATTTGAAAATGTCCTCTACACACGACAGCCGCTGATGAGGGGCTGTTATCATGTGCATTAGAAAAATGTCTTCTACACACGGCAGCCACTGATGAGGGGCTGTTATCATGTTAATTATAAAATGTTCTCTACACATGGCAGCCGCTGATAAGGGGCTGTTATCATGTGAATTATAAAAATGTTCTCTACACACGGCAGCCACTGATGAGGGGCTGTTATCATGTGAATTATAAAATGTTCTCTACACACGGCAGCCGCTGATGAGGGGCTGTTATCATGTGAATTATAAAATGTTCTCTACACACGGCAGCCGCTGATGAGGGGCTGTTATCATGTGAATGAGAGGTTGTCCCGTACACACGGCAGCCACTGATGAGGGGCTGGTATCCTGTGAATGAGTGAGGAGCTAAGTGATTGTGCTCTGCACACAGCAGAACGCCGCTCTGAGGCGGGGGCTGCATGCTTACACAGTGGGTTTTTCCGTGCGGCATCTGCGGTGACGTGAGAGCCCTTTGCTCCCGCATCTGCCTTCGGCTCTCCGCACCGCCATGGAAGGGGGGCGTGAGAAGCCGGGCTGATGTCTTGTCCTGCAGGTTCGACAGTGAGAGGAATGCGGACATTTAGTCGGCACGAGCTCATCACCTGAGTCCCGAAGGTCCACCGCTGATCAGAGGGCAGACGGACTACCTTTAAGAAATGTCATACTCACCTGAACGCTGCAGAGGAGCAGCCATGAGGCCTGCCCTCGAATGAGCAAACCTTAACTGTGAGCTGTAACAGTTTAAGCCATAACCTAGGTTCAGCAAAGAGAAGAAAAAGATTCTGATGTAATTGTCGCGGGCGCCGCATTTATACTGCCTCTCGAGCTCGTATTTGCATGCTTCGCGACAATTGGCCAGTCATTTGGACTGGCGTGAGCCAATAGGTCTTCAGGAAAGGTTGGAGGGAAGGAGTTCCCATAACAGAGAAATTCTCCGTGATGTCTCGTGAAAGCTCGAAAGGGAACTGTCTTTATGACCTCATGGGGTGGGGCAGAGCCGGTCAACAACTGCACGCAATCACAGATGGCACGCTTTGCATCCTCGGTGTCACCCTGGCTCTGCGACTCGCCATCTCAATCCTGGGCTCTTCTTCCACCTGCTCCATCTCCGTCAGTTGGCCCCCTGTGTCGTCGGTCCCATCTCCACCATGGCTCCTCCCGCCATCGACTCCATCGTGGGCCGCTATCCTGGCTGGCCTTTAGTACTGCACCTAGCTCCTCCTGCTCCAGGCTCCTCCTTGGCTCCTCCCTCCATCTACTCCGCCCTGGCCCTATGAACTATGTTTCTTTCCCATTGTCTACTCCACCCTCCCTTACTTTTTGTGGGTGCGAGGACGTGCATTTCTGGGAGCCGGGCGATCTTTGATAGTTATGTTTTGTTTTGGTTTAGTTTTACCTGTGTTTCTGTTTCCTAATTTGGTTCCTTATTACTTTCTATGGTCTTTGATTAATTAGCTCCACAACTGTTTCAATTCTCCATAATTACTTCTCTAGCATTTAAAGGAGTGCCCTGATGCTAAATTCACATTTACATGTTTGAACATAAATGTGTGTTGGCAGTGTGTACACAACCACCATATAATGATAAAAATCCACCCAGTGATATTTTTTAATCCCTATAAATAATATCCCTTTTTTCAAATCAAGCTGTTCCCAGATGCTTGTCTGTGTGACGTCACACAGACCCAGGACCCTCCCACGATTGTAGATTGACACGGCCGTTATAACCTAGACCCGCACTGAGTTAGCTGTCATCAGTCCACCATTGTTTCGATTCCGGAGCAGAATGTCTCCCAAAACATACAACAACAAAATACAAATTAAGCTCGGATGAGCTTTATTTGTCACATACACAATTATACAGAGTATAATGAGGAGTGAAATGTGTTCTCTGCATTTAACCCATCCAAGTGTACACACTTGGAGCAGTGGGCAGCCGACTGTGCAGCACCCGGGGAGCAGTCGTGGACTTCCTGCCGGAGCCGGGATTCGAACCCACAACCTTGGGTTACCTCAGGTTTCAAGTCCAACGCTCTATCCATTAGGCCAACAACTGCACATTCTATTGTTGGATGTAATAATGAACATAGCAGTCATCATTTACTCCCGACATCTGAGCCGCTGAAGACACAGTGGATTACATATGTTTTTGAAGGTAATGCCCCCCTCCCCCGATCTACATAAATACATCTATGTTTGCTCGAATAATTCGTGATCCAGCCTCACCTATAGAAGAAGTGAGAATAAGGTTATTTTATGACTCTTTGCAAATCTCCTTTCCCAATAACTTGCTAGATAGAAAGTTCCACGGCTAAAGTAAACAGTATCATGAGAATGGCTCTTCGCCCCATGGAAGAGAGGGGCGGGGTCAGCAGAGCTCATTAGCATTTAAAGGGAAATGCACCAAAATGGGTCGCTGTGAACGGAGCTGATTTTGACAAGGTAAAAGGGTGTTGTTTGAGAATTTTTAACCAAAGAACATTATAGACGTTTCATTAACACCCTAAACTTGTGGAAAATGGGCATCCGATGACCCCTTTAAGCTCTGTGTTTCCTCAGTTCCGGTATTATTGTTGCTTGTGTTGGTTTCATGTGATTTTCCTGCCTGTGGACATTTTATTAATGGAAAATAGTTGCTTTTCTACTCCTGTGTCGTGTGATTTATGTAGCCAGCACGTGACATAAAATGTTTTACAAACGATTACAAAGGGTGTTGCATATTAATATTTTCACTCACACAGATTTGTATGATTTTGTCCCCAAATTGCATTGACTGCTTTAAAATATGAGACACCAAAGTTTCAGGAGTTTAGGACACAGAATAGGACACATGCTTATTCGATAATTGTTTTATTTCTTATTTGTTTTACCTGTTTTATATGTTTCTAAATAACCAACAGTTGAAAACATTCATTAGAAATGTATGTAATCAAAAAGCAATCAAATGTAATCAGTTAGCTACATTACTTTAATAAAGTAATTGAAATAGTACATTACTTATTACATTTTAAATAGGGTAAGTTGTAACCTGTTACCTATTATATCCACACTAACCTTCCCAACATGGAGATTACCAAATGCAATTTGTTTTTCGTTTTTCGCCTTTTAGCATCTCCTTCTTGAACGAACAACACAAGTTATGTAACGCATTTAGGTGGCTGACTTTGTCACACAGGTGCTCTAACTTATGCATTTCAATATTTGAACTAACTTGTGCATTTCATTATTTTACTTATACAATAAAACAATTTTAGAATTAATTAAAATAAAACACTTACTGAAAAAGTGATATTTTTGTTTTGTTTATCTGCATGTCATGAACGTCACAGAAGCATGAACATACAAATGTGATATTTCATTGTTAAAATATTTATTTTACAATTTCAGGGGTACTTCAAATACAAATATATTAGATGATCAGATGACAAAACAAAAGTGCATTTTAATTTGTTTGAAAGACAAACGCCTTCCAATTTATTGCATGGTAAAATAACCGACTGAGTGATAATTAAAATACAATTAGTGTGTTCATTAGTTGATGCAATATTGAAACTCTGATGTTTATTGTTTAGTTTTTTCCTCTGTATTACTGTTTGATGCTTTCCCCACATTTCTGATGTTTATTGTAAAGTGTCTTTGAGCTCTGGAAAGGCACTATATAAATAACTCATTATTATTATTATTATTATTAAACTGTAAATCCAGTGGTCAAATGCAATGTAGTGTGAATGTCCACTAAGCTTGACTTTCTGAGTGTATACTGTAAGCAGTACACAATTAAAGAAAGGAACATTTAAAATATGGAATTATAGAGAATCAATAAATATAGCTATTGTGTAAATAATATGTAATCATCCATAAGTGTAACTGCAGTCTGATTACGAGTATTTTAAAATATAATGTAATCTAACTAAAAGTCATTAATTTTAGGAATCTGATTACATTACCCAGATTACATGTAATCAGCTATGTATATTGATTAGTGCTCCGTTTATTGAACCTAGTGATGCAATAATTTGACTTTGTTATGATGCGCTTCGGGATCACTTGAAACACACTGGCAGGCGTGCTGAAGCAGGTTGGGAATAAACGTTGCATCACCGGGAGCAGGGTTGAGGATCTCTATGCTCGTGCACTATGTAGTGTGGAGTGAGGTGAACAGGCGTCGCGCGCTGCAAGGGTTAACGAGCGCGTGCGTCACAGACCGAGCGGATCCAACTTTCAACATTGATCAGCGAGCGACTGACTGAATGAAACATGAAGGACCGCACACAAGAGCTCAAGCATGTGAGTATTCAGTCAGGACAAACTTTATATTGATGCACTTGGAAGGACAGATAATAATCATTATACTGTCACTCTAATCGACTGCGATGATAGTTGGATTTAATGTGCAAAGTTGGCACGGAAACGAGTTGTTTTCATTGTTGTATTAATTTTGGACATGCTATAATTTCCTTAATTTGAGTTGGATAGATTGGAAGAGGCTCGTGCACACAATTCATGAGGTTGCCTGCTCGTGAGACGTGAGACTGAAATTAATAATGTTAAAGGGTTTTGTGCATATACAGCAAATCATTGTGTTATTGAGCATACAACTGATTTATCATCATAAAGTTCACTGAACAGATGTAATCGATTTGGGTCTTATATAGGGTTGGGTATCGTTTGAATTTTATCGATTCCGAATTCCGATTCTTTTCGATTCCAATGTGATTAAATAATGATATCAACCATTTATCCCGTGTCTCTTTTTAGCAAACCATTGCACGAGAGCCTATATTTTAGTATGCATTTGAGGCTAAAAGCCACAGCCTCTAGCGTCAGTCGCTAGAGCGCCTCTTTTTGAGGTCAGGGGAGTGAGGTTTACATGCAGCCCTTACTGGCATACATCCGTTACACATGCATGCACAGTTTGCAGCTTTAATCGCCTTTTTTGGTAATTTCATGACTTAATTGAAGACAGACTCGTATGCAGTTTCTCGTGCACCTATTTATGATGAAGCGATCAGAGCGTGCGCCATGAGCACAGTGACGGCTGACAGGACAGGAAAGTTTGTTTTACTGACATATAGTCTAACAGCATCTCATTGCTCAACCGAAGCTCATTTGGCTGGTGTACCTTTTCTGCGCTCATTTGACTCGCGCCTGGTGCTGAGGCAAAGCACGCGTCTGAAAAGTCTCGTTTGAATTGGATGCAAAAAAATACACAGGTTCCACGTCTTAATAAAGGCATTTCTTGTCAAGAAAAAGGGGATAAACTGCAGTTTTGAGCAGGGTGGCCAAGCTTAGATCAGTGGTGGCACTGCTGCACGGATGAACCAAGTGATCACAACATTGTGATCGCACACCTCAAAGGTTGAGGAATGAAACAGACAAATCATTTTCATTTAGGAATAGAATCACGTTTGTGTTTGAGTCATGTTCGCGATCTTTAACGATATATTAAATTAATGTCAAGTTGGCGGTGACACCTCTCTTGCAACATGTTTACGTTAGCTATCACAGATATTATACTTCTTCACAGATATTGCAGATATTAGGTATCTTATCGCAAATGCAGGCAATCTTTGGAGGCTTAGATTAGCGAGCTAGATCCTGGTAGATCGCTAGGTCACACCGGTCCTCACAGATGAAGAAAAAAAAGCGCATAGGAATCGAAATTTTTATTTGACAACAAGTATCCGATTCCTGACCTTAATCATTCTTAATCATTCCGATTCTGGAATCGGAATCGATTTTCGATTCCCAACCCTAGTCTTATATTATATGATGCTTTGACTGTGATTTTCTACATGGAGTGATTTGAGTTGAGCACATAATCACTATCCTCACTGTCACTGAACAAACAGAAGACATGAGAGTGATTCTGTCCTGCTGTGTGTCATGTATTGACATGGCTTTAGCTTTTTCACCAGCATCAACCCACTGCTCCACTGTTAGTATCCAGGTGTTTGTGACACAGGTGTCCAGTGTGTGACACTATGACCCAGGCATGATGAAAGTGAGTTGAACTGGCTGCTGAGGGGTAAAACTGACCCTCTGTAGTCTGTGATGCTACAGTGTGTTGACAAGTGAAATGAAAAAGCCTTATTATCGAGCACCTGCACATGAGGTCCGAGCAATTCAGCCTCCGGCTCTCTCTCGTGAAGCCAACATAAAACTGCAGTTCATTGACTGGCCGCTGGAGGCTCCATAGACTCCCCATGTTAAAATACCCAACTTTACAGCAGAAAAAAACAGTTTACAGCCTGGTGCAAAAAGTGGTTTTGAGGTATATAGCTAATTTTGCCCTTCATGACAACTGTAAGGAGGGTGATTTTTTAAATTACTCATCCGTTTAAATTATATTAAGCCTTAAAGTTCTGCATAATTAAGGGCGTGGCCACTTGAGTGACAGGTGGCTTGCCGGTGCCGTCACCACTGTCACGCTTGGTGGGCGTGGTTTCAGCATCCAGCCCCTCCCACATCCCGCCTTTTTTTTATTTAATAAATAGTTTTTATTAAATGACAGTCATATTACAGCCAATTGAACATAACAGCAGTCATTCCAACATATTGTATAGAAAAATATTAAACACTACAATATGTAAAATATGAGAACATACATAAAGAAATAAAATAATTAAAAACAATAATTAAAAAAGAAAAAGGTATGAGACATTTATACAAATAGCGCAAAAGATTCACATATAGACCTAGTGCGTTTTGCCTTACTATTTTTCAACCCTAGTAGTAACTCAATATAATGTTTCATATCTATCTGAAATAACATATCCCGCTTTTTTGCCCACTTTCTATTATCCGGGAGTGATGCGAAGCCAAGATGGCACCGGCTGGCTCCGCCCAATTTGAGCTTCAAAAAATGCTCGTCAGAAACCTACGGGTGACGTCACGGACACTACATCCATGTTTTTTACAGTCTATGGGTCCGACGCTAAAGTGCCATTGTCTGTGATTTCTGCCGAGGCTAGAGGTGTGCGATATGAAGATTTTTGATCGTGGATGATAAAATGTCTGTACATACGGTACAGCGCCACATACATTCACATCAGTGTTAACTCAGCAGTAGAGTTAACTTACTCTCACGGGACAATACACTTATTCACAATCACAAAAGTACATGATCTGCTTTAAAGCTTATCTTTAAGTTAAGTTATGTTTTAAGCTAATACTGTCAAAACACATATAGTTGGTTATGTCTAAAATGAAAGTTAACACCTGAGAGAACCCATTTCAGGTTCTCTCAGAGATAATCGGGGCTTCCAAATAAATCCCATATGTCATCACGACATAACGCCTCCATCAGGGAACGGGGGTTACGTACGTAACCTAGACGTTGTTTTATGTGTGTTCAGGGCATATGGAGGTTGTGTTCTAAATAAAGACTCATCTGTTTGTGAGAGTTTTACCACATATAAAGTTACCAAGAATTACAGCAATTAATTATAATTAATTAGTAATTAGTAGTCTTCTGTTTTCATTTCTTCTGTTTATATATATATATATATATACACATACATGCATACATATGAAAATCTATTTTAACACTCTTAAAAGTTTGCACTAACCCTGTTTAAAGTACTCAATATGATACTTATAAGGATCCTTATCCATTAGGAATAGAAGCCTCTAATGAAATTGATGAAGATGAGGTAAGATGTTGGTAAAGTGTAGGGACAGTTGTTTTTAAGTGGTCTTTGTTAGGGTTGGGTGATATGGACCAAAAATCATATCTCTGTATTTTTAGGGCGAACTGCGATACACATGGTGTGATTTGCCACAGGGAAAGAATTTCCCTGCCTTTTTTCCCTCTTCTGGTCATTAATTTTTCATCACTGGAAGCAATGCATTTCTAGTAAAACGTGCACAACATTACAACTTATTATGGACTGAGATGGAATGAAGATAATACAAATTTGTCAGGATAGATGGCTGAAATGGGTTCAAAATGTTTGACAGAATATCTCAATACCCTTCAATCAAACCTGTAAACTGTGTAAATAAATGTATAGCTAGTAAGGTATAGTATAACATTTTAAACACTTTTACTGTTCATTTATATTACATGGTATTTCTACATTGTCTAAAATTGCAAATTAAAAATGTCAGTGGTAATGACATTCTCGTTCAAATATTTAAAGTTAGTCATTTAGCAGACACTTTTATCCAAAGCGACAACAAAAGAGCAACATATAAATGCTGTGACAAGTACCGTTTAGTCTAAGGCAGTACATGTAGCGTTTTAAATAATAACAGATCAAACCATGCAACCATTGGCGCTTTTCCACTGCATGGTACGGCACGGTACGGTACGGTACGGTTCACTTTTGGGGGGTTTTCCACTGGGTACTGTACCTGGTACCTGATACTTTTAGTACCACTGGTCGAGGTTCCATCGAGCCGTGCCGTTACCAAAGCGTGGCGTGTAAACTCTGCTGATCACTGAATGGCGGAGAAAATCGTCATTACTGCGTCACTGAACTTGCGACACGAGACCCTCCTCTACAGTCCTACCCGCTAGATTTAAATCAGCACAGCCAGCGAAGGATCGGACGCAACTTCTGTTTAAACAAACGCACATTTTTGCATCAACCACAAAATAGCAGTGTCGTTGTCTGTTGAGGAAGAACAGACGTTCCTCTCGTTGATAGCCGAGGAGCGGATCCAGTGAGAGCTTGATGGCGCGACGCCGAAGGAAAAAGCCTTATATATAACGTTACTTTTGAACTTGCTATATTTTCAGAGTATGTTTTCTGTTTATATTCTTACCTCTGTATCTGTGTTTTGCTTCAATTAAAAACAATCTGATCGAATAAGTGTACGTCCAGACTATATTAAATATGTATCATTGTATGAGCACGTAATGAACCTCTTGAAAAAGACAAATGATTAATAAACGATTATAAAAACCATCACATAAATAAATAAAAACAAGGGATACATTGTACATTTTGAAATATTCAAAAGTTTATTGATAATTCACTTTACAGAACACGCTGCATGAATAGTTAACTAATCAAGTAACGTTAACGCAGCACACCTGCACGAACATCCCTGCTCTCCTCATCTAACGTTACAGCCCGTGTCACTGTCACCACAGTCTCTGCTGCTGGGGGTAAATCACAAGCATTCTCATACTCATAGACCTCTCCATTGCTGTTAAAAACATCCACATGCCGAGAGTGAAGAACACTATTCCGTCTCCTTTCTTTGTTGTGAGTTTGTTTGTGGCGCGTTTACGATGATGTCATGGCAGTAGAGGCGGCGCAATTATAACGACGCGTGAATAATCCCGCCCACTCTATAGCAGTACTAAACTGCGGTGGAAATGCAAACCGACCGTTCGTAAACCAGTGTTGAAAACTCTGTTCTTCTAAAGTGTAGAAAACTCAGAAGAGAAGACCAGGAGACTTCGGATTGGATTGTCAGCAGAATTTCTTTATTCTATGACATGTCATTGGTATCTGTGGTCATCTAAAATCTCCTCTTAAGTCATTTTTACAGGGTATCTTATAGACAGAATTGGAGGAGGGGCTTTTGGAGGTTGAGACAAAACATCAAAGAATGCAAACATCTGAGGGAGGCGTTAGTTGGTTACGGGAAACTTCCCGTGGTCCAATAAACCTAACAAAGGTTGAATCTCTCAGTAGTCTGACTCATTGATCTTACCATTATCATAGAGACAAAAAGCACAGCTGTCCCAAGCCCAAATGGTCAGGAAACGATCTCAAGCACCTTTGCCCCGACACCTCTTAGTCAGGAAGTGAATTCAAATCAAACATAGAATAAAATTTGTAATCCTTCACCAGCAACCCGCTCTGTATTCCACTGAAGAGGGAAGGATTTCGTTCGTCTGCTCTCTGCTTACCGGAAGTGCACTGGAATGGATGACAGCGGTATGGAGAGGCGGCAGGGTTCCGTTCCGTACATTCGACGAGTTCCTACAACGCTTTCGAGAAGTGTTCGATCATCCCCGGGATGGAAGGAGCCCCGATGAACTACTGCTGACGATATCACAGGGAAGAAGATCAGCAGCAGAATATGCTCTCGCGTTTCGTACACTCGCCGCACAGACAACATGGACGGAGGATCCTTTAAAGGTGCACTACAGAAAGGGGCTGAATCACGATCTTCAGACTGAACTCGCATGCCGCGATGAGGGAAGGTCCCTCGAGAATTACATTGAACTCTCGATCCAGATTGACAATCTCCTCAGAGCTCGGCGATCCACGACCCGTACTGCGCTCAGAGCACCCCCTGACACTCAGGAGCTTATGCAAGTGGATACTCACCACATCTCGCCTGAGGAAAGAAACCGTCGCATCACCCATCACCTCTGCCTGTATTGCGGGGAGCCCGGTCATTTAAGGAACGCTTGCCCCGCTCGTTCCAATAGTAATCCAGTTACCAGGGTGAGTGTAACCTTGTTTGTTCTCAATGACGATCACTGCTTGACTGTTCCGGTTACACTGGAGACCCCATCGGGTGCCGTACAGATACCAGCCATGATAGACTCAGGGGCAGCGGGAAATTTTATGTCACAGAACTTTGCTCAAGAACACGACATTCCTCTTATTTGTTGTCTTTCTCCCCTGGCAGTCGAGGCGGTCGATGGGCGCCCCCTGGGTACCGGCAAAATAACTCACCTGACGTCACGACTCATGCTAACCACCGGCGCTCTTCATCAAGAATCAATACAGTTCTACATCATACCCACTGTGCACGCCTCAGTTATCCTGGGGCTTCCTTGGCTTCGCAGACACAACCCAAGTATTTCCTGGCGAGATTCTCAAATTATCAGCTGGGGCACGAACTGTCTCACCCAATGTATATCCCAGGTTAAACCTCAGACTGTGCTATCGACTTACTCCCCGACGACGTACCCCCTAGGGGCCACATCTTTCCGTTGTCTCAACCTAAATCCAGGGCCATGAACCATTATATTCAGGAGGAACTAGCCAAAGGTTTCATTCGACCCTCTACCTCACCAGCTTCCGCGAGATTCTTCTTCGTCAAGAAGAAAGGGGGTGACCTTCGGCCATGTATTGATTATAGAGGACTAAATGAGATCACCGTAAAATTCCGATATCCTCTACCACTGGTGCCGTCAGCTTTAGAGCAGCTAAGATCAGCCCAGTTCTTTACCAAGCTCGACTTACGCTGTGCATACAACCTCATCAGAATAAGAGAGGGTGATGAATGGAAAACTGCTTTCTCAACTACTTTCAGGGCACTACGAATATCGGGTCATGCCGTTCGGTCTCGTCAACAGTCCATCCGTCTTTCAGTCCTTCATCAATGATGTCTTCCGGGATATGCTTGATCATTACGTCATAGTTTACATCGATGATATTCTCGTTTACTCAGAAACCCTCCAAGAACACGTCCAGCACGTCAGATCGGTACTCCAATGATTAATCAAGTACCAGTTATACGCCAAGCTTGAGAAATGTGAGTTTCATACCACCTCGGTAGCCTTCCTAGGTTATATAATCAGTCAGGAGGGGGTTGCTATGGACGAAAGCAAGGTTCATGCGGTACTAAACTGGCCTCTACCTTCTACTATTAAGGAGCTTCAACGCTTTCTGGGGTTTGCGAACTTTTACCGTCGCTTCATCAGAGGTTTCAGTTCCATTGCCGCTCCACTCACCAACATGACCAAGAAGGGTTCGCGTCGTCTCCAATGGACAGCCGAGGCTCACAAGGCTTTCGAACAACTAAAACGTCAATTTACCACAGCACCCATCCTTCATCATCCGGACCCCAATTCACCTTTCGTAGTGGAGGTGGACGCTTCTAATATCGGAATAGGGGCCATACTATCCCAGCGACAAGGTGATCCCACTAAGTTGTACCCCTGTGCCTACTATTCACGGAAACTAACCTCCACAGAACGGAATTATGACGTGGGTGATCTTGAACTTCTAGCCATCAAGTCCGCTCTTGAGGAATGGCGTCATTGGTTGGAGGGGGCAAATCATCCTTTCACGGTATGGACAGATCACCGTAACTTGGAGTACCTCAGGACAGCCCGTAGGCTTAACCCCAGACAAGCTAGATGGTCACTGTTCTTCTCTTGCTTCGTCTTCACAGTGACATATCGCCCAGGCACCAAGAACATCAAGGCCGATGCGCTATCTCGACAGTTTGAAATAGGTTCCGAACCCACTCAGCCCGAAAATGTGATCTCTCCTACGATCATCATATCCCCCATCCAGTGGGATATCATCACTGAAATCGACCAAGCCAACAGTGAACACGTCATACCTCCCGAATGTCCCCAAGATAAACTATTATTGCAAACGCCATAAGCGTACCATCGATCAGGTCCACACGGCTCTCAGTTCTGGCCATCCAGGAATAAGCACCACTATTCAGCTCCTGCAGAACAGATTCTGGTGGCCCACGCTAAGGAAGGACACCATTACCCAGGTTCGTCAATGCCAAGTTTGTCAGACACAAAAACCCTCACGCCAATTACCTGCTGGTCTTCTCCAACCTCTACCCATACCACACCGCCCCTGGTCTCACATTGCCATTGATTTCATCACTGACTTACCCAATTCTAACGGCTACACCACCATTCTAACTGTCATTGACCAATTCTCCAAGGCCTGTCTTCTCATTCCTCTACCCAAGTTACCTACCGCACTGGAGACGGCTGAGCACCTCTTTAATCAGGTCTTTCGTTTCTACGGACTGCCCGAGGACATTGTCTCTGACCGAGGGCCCCAATTCACCTCACGGCTTTGGGCCGCCTTCGTTAAAGCTCTGGAAGTGAACATCAGCCTCACCTCTGGGTATCATCCTCAATCCAACGGTCAAGCAGAGAGGCTCAATCAGGAGCTCGTTCGATTCCTTCGGTCGTACTGTAGTACCAACCAATTGAACTGGAGTCGTTACCTTCTGTGGGCAGAATACGCCCAGAACTCCCTCCGGAAACCGGCCACTGGCATCACCCCGTTTCAATGCATCCTGGGCTACCAACCTCCACTATTCCCTTGGTCAGGAGAACCTTCCAACGTCCCAGCGGTGAATGACTGGATACAACGCAGCGAGGAGACGTGGAACCAAGCACATCTTCACCTTCGACATGCAGTCAGGCGGAATCAAGTACAGGCCGACAGACACCGAAGACACAACCCCGAATACCACGTCGGACAGTGGGTATGGCTGTCTGCCCGCGACCTCCGACTACATCTGCCATGTCGCAAACTCAGTCCCAGGTACGTGGGTCCTTTTCAAATTACCCGTCAAATAACCCCTGTATCTTTTGAATTGAACCTACCTAATCATTATCGTATTTCTCCCACTTTTCATGTCTCGCTTCTGAAACCCGCCAATGGTCCCGGGGAGGGACCCGAGGAGCCGCTCGAGGATGCAGACCCCCTGCCCATCTCAAGGGAGGAAGAGGAGATATATCAGGTGTGAGAACTTCTCGATTCCAGACACCGGGGATGCACTCTCCAATACCTGGTCGATTGGGAGGGTTACGGCCCGGAGGAAAGGTCCTGGGTCGACACAGAGGATATTCTGGATCCCAGTTTGGTGGAGGAGTTCCACAGAGACCACCCGGAAAGACCGGCCCCCAGACCACGTGGTAGACCCCGGCGTCGACCACCTCCTCGCTTCCGGAGCCGCTCGCAGGGGGGGCTCTGTCATGCAGAGCGCTCCTACGGCTCCCTCTCCTGGTCATCGACGGGAACCATCACCAGAGTACTAGTTTGACTACATCTCCCAGCAGCCCCGTACCTGGTACTCATTATCTGTCACACCTGTCGCCTATTACCTGGGCTATTTAACCAGTCTTCTGGCACTGGCCCAGTGCAAAGTCTTGTTTTGCCCTGGCTAACATTTCCGAGCGTTTTCCCTAGTGTGTTTATCTGTGTACTACCTGGACTGTTGACTCTCTCTCCTGATCGTTTGCTGCCTGCCTCACTGACCCCGCCTGCCTACTGGTTATCCTCTCTGTCTGCCGCCTGCCCTGACCCATTGCCCTGCCTCTGTTTACGAATCTGCCTTGTCTACGTCGCCCTCGATACTACTGTTTGATATTTGCCTGTCTGACCTCCGCTTTGTATTAATAAAGCTGCAGATGGATCACAACGTCACTGACCCATCATTACACATACAAAGTACAAGAACAGAAACTGAAACATAATGTGACAGATGTCCAACAAGACATATTTTAGTACAATTTATATTTTAGTGAGATTTATTACTTGGTTCTATTCTATTGATGCTGTGCCATTGAGTAGTCCTCATTGTCGAACCCTGGTTGTACTTATCTGGACAAACATAAAACTTCTCTGAACGTGACATTTTAAAGGATGGAGCGAGATTACAGGAATCAGTGGATAGAGACTGCATGTATTGCATTAGGCGCTCGTTAGTTTCACTGTGCGATTATAGCTGTTAGATCACACCTCCATGCCAGAAATATCAGATCCAGCCCCGGACACCAGATCCTGTCAGAAAATATCAATTTTGTCTGGTAACAGAACAACAAGTTCTGTTTTTGTTTTTTTTTCCGCTTGTTTTTTTTTCCGCTTTTGACACTGTCAATCATCAGATCCTCCTGTCCACCCTCTCATCACTGGATATCACTGGGATTCCACTTCGCTGGTTTGAATCCTATCTCACTGGTCGGTCTTTCAGGGTGGCCTGGGGAGGGGAGGTATCCAAAGCACATAAATTGGTCACTGGGGTTCCCCAGGGATCGGTTCTTGGACCCCTCCTCTTCTCCACATACACTACATCACTGGCTCCCATCATACAGGCACATGGCTTCTCCTACCATTTCTATGCTGATGACACACAGCTCTATCTCTCATTTCGACCAGATGATCCAACGGTAGCTGCACGGATCTCAGGCTGCCTGGCGGACATCTCGGCTTGGATGAAAGAAAACCATCTACAGCTCAACCTGGCAAATACTGAGCTTCTTGTCTTCCTGCAACTCCAACTCTACAGCATGATTTCACGATTCAGTTAGGTTCATCAACAATTACCCCATCAGCTTCGTCAGAAATCTTGGTGTAATCTTCGATGACCAGCTGACCTTCAAAGGAGCACATTGCAAAGACTGCTCGATCTTGCAGGTTTGCACTACACAACATCAGAAAGATCAGGCCCTTTCTGCCAGAGCATGCTGCACAACTTCTTGTCCAGGCCCTTGTCATTTCTAGACTGGACTACTGCAATGCTCTTCTAGCTGGACTTCCATCAAACACAATCAAACCTCTACAAATGATTCAGAATGCAGGCACGACTGGTCTTCAACGAGCCCAAAAGAGCCCATGTTACTCTCTTTGTCTCCTTGCACTGGCTACCAGTTGCAGCTCGCATCCAGTTCAAGACACTGATGCTTGCATATAGAACAACCACAGGCTCAGCACCCACCTACTTCCACTCACTATTACGAATTTACATCCCTCCAGAAGTCTGAGATCTGCTAGAGCGGCGCCTCGTGGTACCATCACAGAGAGGCTCAAAATCACTCTCAGAACATTCTCTTCACCGTTCCTGGCCGGTGGAATGATCTTCCATCCCCATCCGGAATGCTGGATCCCTGTCAATTTTCAAGCAACAACTGAAAACTCATCTCTTTCAACTCTACTTGACTAAAAAAAAAAAAAAAAAAACATTCTTTCACTTTTTCAAAATCTTCATCTTTCTCTTTATCTTTCTCTCCTTCCCTTGCTAGTTTGTATTTATTTGAACAATGCCTGAGACTTAGTGTTATTGGAACTTCCTCTGTATGTTTGCCTCTTCAAGATTAATCGCTTTATGTACTCCCAATTGTAAGTCGCTTTGGATAAAAGCGTCTGCTAAATGACTAAATGTAAATGTAAATGTAAATGTAACAAGTCAGCAAAGTTGTCTAATAGCCAAAACCTGTTAAAAGCAAGTCTTGTCTGGTACCCAAAGTCATTTAGACTAAATTACTAAATGTACCCAAAACTGCATTAACATTCTTCTATCAGCCACAAAGTTGACTGAGAAAAGCAGTGAAGAGCAGAAGCCTGAGACAAAGTAATGATGATAAAACAAGAGCTTATTGATTAACCTTAGTTGTGAGTGTTTCAATGATTCGACTTTGTCTGACCAGCACAAATCCAACAAGTGTTATTATACCAACAAAAAAAAAACAGCAATGGAAATTACTGCTTTACAATATCATCCCGTGACATTAAAAACTTTGATACGAAGAAATGATCTTATCTATTATTCATGAAGACAAATAGCCCTTGAAGCCACACATAAGAAGACTAAATAACAATGGAAAAATTATATAAAAAATAAATACTATTATTAAATTATAAATTAATGAATAATACATTTACAGTATATAAAAGAAAGAAAGCAAAACACACAGTTAGCATTTTAGGATCCTTAGATCCTTCAGAGCAGTTTCTTGCAATGGTAGTTTTATTTTAGGCAGTTTTACAAAGAATAGTGACTCACAAACAACTCAATTCACATGCCAGCAATGACACTGAAGACATTAAACTGAAGCTTCTGTTAAGTTAATTCAATTATGTGCTGACTGACTGATATTTATATTGCTGTTTTAGGAAGATACTCACAGAACTAACAAATGTAAGTGTACAACTTGCAGTCTACATTCTCCTGGATAGCCTTGAAAATGATGTCAACATTTTCGAACAGGTATTAGCAGGGTATTTATCTATCCAGTTGCTATCAGTTTCTTTGTGTTACTGACAGTATGTCCGACCAAACACAAGTTAAGCATGGAGTGCCACAGGGCTCAATATTAGGTCATCTGCATTTCTCATCATATAGTCTTCCTTATTGTGGTCCCATGAATGCCAGGTCAGTCTTGCATGTATTACACAAGGCAGGATTGGAAGTTTTATAATTTTGTAAAACCTTTGCACACTTTACTGTATCATCTCTATAATGACTTTCTATCATGTCCTTCTACCCGGCTCTATACATGGCTCTGGCACTCATGTGGTCAAAATGTTTCATTGCCAGATCAAAAGACTATTTGCTAACTAAAATATCAGTGGACAATTTTTTGTTGTCGACATTGAGTGATTCGGCCCTAATGAATGTATGGGCACTAACAAATAGCTTGAATGAACTTTTCTTGAAGTCAAGTTGGATAAATGCGCTTGCTAAATAAATACATTTTAATCACATTACAACTGTTCATGCAATTATTACAATGACAAGTTAATTTCTTTAATGATAATGAATCACCTAAAAATTATTGTATTTCTGTTCATCAGGGAAAAGACCCAGAAGAGGTGGACGAGGTGGCTGTCAGCATTGAAAATGGTTTCATGGACGAGTTCTTTGAGCAGGTTTGATATTAACATTGCTTTTTCACTAATAAACCTCCTCTGGGATTGCTGTTTCTTAATCAGCCACACACAGAAAGATACTGCTGCATAATGCTCTATAATGACAGAAGATGAACACGTCATGTTCATAAAACAGATTCACAGAAGGACAGAGTCAGCACTAAATTTGCAGTCGCGATACATACGCAAAAATACACAATACATACTGTATATAAATCAGCATTCGACAAATGCACAGGCAAACAAATGTCTGCTGATCAGATTTGTGTTTGAAATAGGAAAACATTTTGATAAATATGAATTATTAACTTTTTGTAAAACTCTCTGTATTGTTGTGACTCTTAATCCGTTTATTTGTGAATCAACTATCCGTGTGTGAATTTATTTGAAAATGTGGTAACACTTAACATAACATAACTGTACTAAATCATTAGTTAATCATTAGTAAATAGTCAGTTCATCATTTAAAAAGCATTGTTCCGACATTAATAATCATTAGTAAGCAGTTTATAAATACAGCTATAAATGCCTTGTTCTTGAGCATATCTATAATGTTTAATAATTGTATTTTCATACTTTATTACTGCTCAATGTATCATTTGTAAATTATTAAGTTATTTACAAAACAGTAATTTTATGAGTTGTCAGTGGTTCATTAGATAATTTAGGAAGTGTAAGTAAATGATTAATAAACAATTTAAATGTATATTTATAATGCTTATTATTTAGACCCATGTGTCACGGTCGTGTAGCGGGAAGGACACGGGAGACGAGAGGTAAGAGGAATAATGGGATTTTAATGAAGGAACAGGATACACAACTACATCGACGTACATAGACGAGTTAATGGACAAAGACTCAGGGGAAACTCAGGGCTTATAAACACATAACGTAATCAGGGGAAACAGCAACAGGTGAGGAGTAATCAAACACAGACGGGGATTAATGAACTAATGACAGGAAACAGGAAGGACCATATATGGGTGTGGAAACACTAGGAAGAGGAAGACAAAGTCTGACACCATGATAATAGTTGCTCAGTGTGTTAATAAAGGCTTTATTAAGACATATTCCTGCTGTTATTCATGATTAAGTCAGGTAGTTATAAAACATTTAGCAGTTGCTCGCCATATATTTGTGTGAGCTCATCTAAAGTGAGGAATATTAATATCGTATAAAGCATATTTAAAGGCTAATTTATCTCCAAAACAGAAAAGTTAAACAAACACAACACAGAGGGATACAGAACACAGAAATATGTTTTTAAAGATGCAAAATATTAAACTGTACACTTGATTAAAAAATGACAAATAAACCTCTGCAATTTTCTTTAAATAATACAAAAATGTAAGCATACAGTTAATTTTTTTGCATTTTGAAATCAATATTTCTGTGTTCTGTATCCCTTTGTGTTGTGTTTATTTTTGTTATATTAGGAAGATAACCAAGCCTTTAAATCTCATTTGTAATCAATATGCCTTATAAATAAAGAAGGAATTTATAGCTGTATTATAAACTGCTTACTAATGACTATTAATGTTGGAACAATGCTTTATAAAGGATGAACTGACTATGACCATGATTCATAGCGTGCCGTTATTATAAAGTGTTACCGTGAGTCAGGCCTATCCCTACAGAGATGTGTGAAAGAACAACATGTATTTGATCCATTCTGATCTTCCTCTTCTCTCTCAGGTAGAGGAGATTCGAGGGTTCGTTGACTCTCTGGCACAGAAAGTAGAAGAAGTGAAAATAAACCACAGCGCCATCCTTGCCTCTCCAAACCCGGACGAGAGTAAGACTCTGCGACACATAAATCCTTTATAAACTCACATGTAAATGATCATAGTCTGTCGATCAGCTTTACCATCATATAAATCATTTGTGTGTCAATAAGAACTTAAGTGAACATTTAACTAGATTCCAGGCATAACAACAGGTCTTATCTACATGTTTAGTATATTTTTAATGCCGAGAGTATATTACTGCATTAGTTGCATTCATTTTATTGTCATTCTCTGACCTTTTTCATATTGTGATATATTTGCAAGACATTTAAATCAACATAAAAATCAAAACCGACCAAAATGTAAGATTAACATTGTTAATACACAATCCCTTTCTGATTGGCTGCGTTCACACAGCTACAGAATATCTTTGTCAGTCCTGCTTCAGATGTTTGATACACTTCTGTTTACACTTGCTTCACTTATTAATAAAAGAGTGACTACTTCATCCAAGAACCAAAGTGGCTCCTTAAACCCTCAGAGATTTACAAGCCATTTTACCATTTTGGTTAATCCTAAAGTTAGTGTTGTTACATCCAAACCACCATGGGTGTTTATTTCTGACCCTTACCCAAAATTATATATGACTGGTTACACTTCATCTTTTGTCATTTCATTATTGTTCCTGTAGCTTGTGGGTTTGATTCTGAGAGAATGAATGGAGCTAATAAAATGCATACCTTGAATGCAGTGTAAGCTGCTGTATAGAAGCCTTTGCCAAATGCAAGCAAAGTACAATATGTTTCAGTTGGCCTGTGATCTCTTTCTCTCATGTCTCTGTATAAAGCACAAACACACTCTGCTCATGTGGATTGCAATGTCAGTCTTCACCGCTCTGACCATTGTAATGATAACATATAATATATATATATATTGTTATCAGGGAAACAGGTCAATTTAGCTCAAAGGGAATCATTAATGATTTTATAGGGAATTTGAACAGACTCACTGTTTCACGGCGATTCACAGAACAAGCCTGTAGCAAAGTTCGTAGGAAGGAAGGAAGCAGACAGGGTTGGCTCGTGAAGACTCAGGTATTTTTATTTAAGGCAGATAAACTCACACAGGTGCGCACTCTGCGTCACCCGGAAACATCAACTCTCCGTTCGTCTCGATCACTCTCTGCATTCGTTCCGACTGTTTCTCTCTGACAGCTCGTGCGAGTCTTCACTCCGTCTCTCTCTCTGAACTGCCGTTCCACGCGGCTTTTATCCGGTCTCCACGCTAATTGCAATCAGGCACAGGTGATCCTCATTTTGCACTTGACCCACTTACCGCTGTCTCCTGAGTCTTTCTCCCGCTGCAGACTTGGCTGAACCACGCCCTCGCCACATACCCCACGACTCAGACCGGGAAGCCCTCCGGCCTGCAGCCCCATCCCATTCCTGGAGAGGAAGTCGGCTACAGTCATCTGCGTCCCGGCCTGTGGATCACCTTAAATTTGAAGGGCTGTAATGCCAGATACCAGCGGGTGATCCAGCGTTGGTATCCTTCATGCGGTGGAGCCACTGCAAGGGGCGTGGTCCGAACAGAGGGTGAATTCCGTCCCAGGAGATAATAGCGGAGGGTGAGGACCGCCCACCGGATCGCCAAACACTCCTTCTCAATGGTGCTGTACATCTCTCTCTTAGAGAGCTTCCGACTGATGTACAGCACCGGCGCTCTCACCCCTATCTCCTGGGTCAGGACAGCTCCCAGGCCCCGGTCCGGCGTCCGTCTGCAGCAAGAAGGGAGAAAAGTCAGGAGAGTGTAATAGCGGCCCGCCACACAGAGCAGCCTTTACCTGGGTGAAAACCTGCTGGCACCGCTCCGTCCACGGGACCGTATCTGGGACCTCCTTTTTAGTGAGGTCAGTCAGCGGGCTGGTGAGCTCGAATAGTCAGGAACAAACCTCCTGTAATACCCGCCAGCCCCAGGAACTGCCTCACCTCCTTTTTGGTCTTGGGTCTCGGGCAGGCCGCAATAGCTGCCGTCTTATCAATTTGGGGACGCACCTGTCCGTGACCCAAGTGGAAACCCAGATAACACCTCCACCCGCCCAATCGCACACTTCTTTGGGTTGGCCGTTAGTCCCGCTCCCTCAGCGCTCTCAGCACCTCCAGCAGGTGCACCATGTGCCGCTGCCAGTCCTGACTGTAGATGATGATGTCATCCAGGTAGGCAGCGGCGTATGCGGTGTCGAGGATTTTGTCCATGAGGCGCTGAAAGGTAGCGGCGCCCAACAACCCAAACGGAAGCGTGACAAATTGGTGCAATCCAAGCGGCGTTGTGAAGGCTGACTTTTCTTTGGATAACGGTGATAAGGGGATCTGCCAATATCCTTTAGTTAAGTCCAGCGTCGCGATAAAAGCAGCGGTACCCAGCCGATCAAGCAACTCGTCAACCCGCGGCATTGGATAGGCGTCGAATTTCGACACCGCATTCACCTTGCGATAATCCACGCAGAATCGGACCGAGCCGTCTGTTTTCGGTACCAAAACGATCGGGCTCGCCCAGTCACTGCGGGACTCTTCTATTACTCCCATCTCTAGCATCGCCTCTAATTCTGACTGGACCACCTTTTTCTTGTGCTCCGGTAAACGATACGGCCGGCTGCGCACTACCACGCCCGGCTCGGTCTCAATATGGTGTTGAATAAGGTTGGTTCGACCGGGCCGGGGCGAGAACACGTCCGCAAATTCTCTCTGCAACCGGGCTACATCGGTGAGCTGGGAGGGTGAGAGGTGATCCCCCCCCGGGGCCAGAGTGAGTGATGGAACTTTGAGGCTCGCCTCTGGCCCGAGATCTTCCTCGTTACCTACTACCGTCGCCAGCATCACCGGCTCGACCTCGTTCCATTTTTTAAGGAGGTTGAGGTGATAAATCTGACGTGCCCCGCTCCGATCCGTTCGAACCACCTCATAATTGAGATCCCCTACCTGCCGTGTGACCTCAAGCGGTCCTTGCCACTTGGCGAGTAATTTGGAGCTAGAGGTGGGAGTAACACAAGTACTTTATCTCCGGTGTGAAATTGCGTAATCTGGCCCCGATTGTATAGCGGCTTTGCTTGTCCTGGGCCTGTAACAAATTTTCCATGGAGAGCTGCCCCAACGTGTGGAGTTTTGTTCTCAGGTCCAGCACATGCTGAATTTCATTTACTCTCCGAAGGTCCCTCCTCCCAAGTCTCCCTCAGGACGTCCAAAACCCCAGCGGGCTGGCGGCCGTGCAGGAGCTCGAAGGGAAAACCCGTGGAGGCTTGCGGGACCTCGCACAGCGAACAAAGGGGTTCCAGCCATTTGTCCCAATTTTTGGCGTCTTCGTGAACGAACTTTCGAATCATTGTTTTCAACGTACGATTAAACCGTTCCACCAGGCCGTCCGTTTGTGGGTGATAGACGCTGGTGCGAATCGATTTAATTCCCAATAACTCATAAAGTTCGCGAATGGTTCGTGACATAAGCGCCGTGCCCTGATCGGTGAGAATCTCTTTCGGGATTCCCACCCGGGAGATCATACTAAACAGAGCCTCCGCTACACTCTTTGCGGAAATGTTGCGGGCGCCACTGCCTCCGGGTATCGGGTTGCATAATCCACTAGAACCAATGCAAACCGATGCCCTCGACCATTCAATGGCCGATGAGGTCCATACCAATTCTTCGAAGGGACCTGCATTAGCGGAAGGGGCGCAAAGGCGCTTTTGGGGAGGCCGGGGATTCACTAACTGACATTCACGACAAGCCGCACACCACCGGTACATTCTCGTGAATGCCCGGCCAAAAACCGGGCCATTAAGCGGTTCAGTGTTGCTGCTTGACCCAGATGCCCTGCCATGGGATTACAGTGAGCCGCCTGGAAAAGCATTTCCGGCGGCTTTTTGGTACCAACAACTGGGTTGTATCTTGTTTTGACTGGCGTCCTCGTCACTCGATACAACCTATCTTTTAATATAGCAAAATAGGGATAGGAAGGGGCCGTGCGGACTGGAGGCCGGCCGTCAATGGAACGGACCTGGTCGAACGCGTTTTCAGCGACTCGTCCTGGGACTGCTCAGGGGAAAATCATCACGCTCCGTGAGGATTAGCCTCTCGACCGCGCTCCGTTCCCCTGGTGCCGCCTCAGCGGGTCCTGGCTCAGCCTCTCCCCGGCCGCCTCCCCTCCGGCTTCTCTTTTCCGCAGGAGGCATCCACACACAAAACTCCCAATAAAATTTTAAACGCTGGCCAATTGGTTCCCAAAATCAGCGGATGCGGAGGCGGGGTTAACTGCCACCTCCACCTTATGCTTTTGCCCCGAAATTGGATGGTTAACAGCACTACTGGGTATGTCACCACATCCCCATGTACACACCTCACCCGAACCATGCAGCTCTTATCCAATGCCTCGGGCTGAATTAGGCTTTGATGGATCGAGGTCTGGTTACATCCTGAATCCACCAAAGCCCAATAAGTACCCCCTAATACTCACAGGTATTTGGTACCCGCCAGCTTGATCGGGGCAGCCTGTGGGGCGTCCGGAACCCGGACCAGTGTCCCCACCTCCATCACTGGACACCGATCAATGAAGTGGCGGGTCCCGCGCCAACAGGCGGCCCAGGCTTCCCGCCACCCTAGTGGCGGAAGTGGGACAAGGATTGGCGTGGAGACCGGAGGAGCGGGAATGTGAGCTCGGGCTGGCTGACCCGCCTCCTGGCGTGGGCTCTCCGGCCGCCCGACTCGGTGCGGTCCTCCTCTCCATCGAGGCTGGGCTCGAGGAACCACGCCGGCACAGGACCTGGGAAGGAAAATTGGGGAGACACAGAAGGGAAGAGAGAGAGAGACGGATGGTAGGGTTTCGCCAACCCCATGGCATGCCACCATCTGGTCCTCGGCGAGTTGGATGGCCAGATCCAGCGACGGGCGGTGGCACTGGACCCACTGCGCGTCGCCTTGGGAGCCGCGCAAACTGCTCCAGCACCACCTGGTCGATGACATGGTCGACGCCGCCTTCCCCGGCCAACAGCCATCTGCGGCAGGCGTCCCGGAGCTGGTGAGCCATCACGAAGGGCCGGCCGTTCTCCCCCAGCTCCAGTGAACGAAAGCGCTGGCGGTGCTGCTCGGGGCTCCGGCCGACCCGCTGGAGGATGGCTCGTTTCAGGTCGTCGTAGACCAGGAGGTTCTGGACTGGCAGCTGCTGCGCCGCCAACTGCGCCTCCCCGGTTAGCAGGGGGATGAGGCGCACTGGCCAGTCCGTTTGTGGCCACCCACATGCCGCCGCGGTCTTTTCAAACAGGTCGAGGAACGCCTCCGGGTCATCCTGCGGCCCCATCTTCTGTACCGGCATGTGGGTGGGCGGGGCCGGGACCGTTGGATTCTCACCGGCCCGAACCTCCCGGTCCATCCAGCTCCGGAACAGCTCGCGGTCCTCCCGCTGGTTCTGGACGAGGGCACAGAATCTCCTCTCCTGGTCTTCCCTCATGTCCATCAGCGCTTTGTGATGTTCTTGGTGGAGTCCCGCGAGCGACTGGATGACATCCGCAAATGGCGATCCCGATGGTGAGGACATGATGGCAGCGGCGTTCCGGCTTCCTTCCCGGGTTTCTGCACCAGTGTAGCAAAGTTCGTAGGAAGGAAGGAAGCAGACAGGGTTGGCTCGTGAAGACTCAGGTATTTTTATTTAAGGCAGATAAACTCACACAGGTGCGCACTCTGCGTCACCCGGAAACATCAACTCTCTCGTTCGTCTCCGCGATCACTCTCTGCATTCGTTCCGACTGTTTCTCTCTGACAGCCATGCGCGAGTCTTCACTCTGTCTCTCTCTGAACTGCCGTTCCGGCGGCTTTTATCCGGTCTCCACGCCCCACTGCAATCAGACACAGGTGATCCTCATTTTGCACTTGACCCACTTACTTACCGCTGTCTCCTGAGTCTTTCTCCCGCTGCAGACTTCGCTGAACCACGCCCCCCTCGCCACAAAGCCGTATAACAAACTCTGCACTGGATATTAAAATCCCAAAATATAGTGAAAACACTATTAAATAGCACGGTAACAAAATCGACAGATTAAGACATTAACTTGTGAGCACAAAACACAAGATATTTCTCTTTTCAATATAAATAAGACTTTATTTATATAAATCTAAGACATGTAAACTAATCTACACAAGCATTCACACATTCACGCGTTGCAGAAAGGGAGAAAGTGAGGAAAGGATTAGATTAAGAGAATGAGAATTTGATATCCCACGTTTACAGCAATATGTGCAATTGCATAAACCTGAACAACCATCAATCACATATTTAACACTCGCATTGACTTTTCAATGAGGCTAAAATCTATATTAAAATTACACCAGCTTCAGCAAGAATCTGGGGGTTTGTACTTGCAGCTTTTGTGTTTAAGGATTCCCTTTTTGTCCTCCGTCTTTGCAGAAAAGGGTTTCTCCGAAGTCGCTGATTGGCTTAGAGTTCAGGAGTCGTTGAAGTGGGTGTTGGTTCTTGGCTGGGTTTGCAGAGTTTTGGGGCTGGTTGTCGTTGGCAAACGTAACTTAGCACACAGACTCAACGGAAAGAAAATAAACTAAAGTCAAAGAATAAAAGGATGTACAAAGACTAGGTGGTTTTTCTTCTCATCATGGTAGCAACTGGCTGGGTTGTGGTCCAGAGCACATGGCTGGAGAGAGAGTTAGATGGCATTTTCAAGAGAGTTCATTTTTCCAGAGAGAGAGGGCGTTCAAGGGAGAGAGAGAGAGCGTTCAAGGGAGAGGGGGAGTATTTTCAGGAGAGAGGGTGAAGAAGTGTGTCCTGGGTATTTAACCTCGGCTTTCAGGCACCACCCCAATGGTTGTCTTGACCAATTAGATCCTATGCTGGCTATGGGTGCTGCTTTGTTTCTCCACCCAATCAATAAATCAACATGTCATGTTTAGTCACATTGCCCGAATTTTACATTCTCTTGCAAAGTATCCTTTTGAATGTGATTTCTATAACCAGAATATGATACATTTGACAGAGAATCACTTTGAAGAAATGTTTAAAGCTAGAATGATCACGCTCATACGTACCAAACATGACATTAACCCTTAAGGCTTAAGCTAGTCAATACTAATTAAAAGCACAATGATAGTCAAATTTGTGGGTCACATACATAATATGCAGTTATGCATATACATTTATCAGACGCTTTTATCCAAAGCGACTTACAGAGCATTCAGGCTATACATTTTTTTGTCAGTATGTGTATTCCCTGGGAATCGAACCCACAACCTTTGCGATACTAACGCAATGCTCTAACCACTGAGCCACAGGAACACAGGAGCATATAAATTATTATTTTCATTAACAATGAGAATGAAAGTCCTTTAAGATGATTTTACAGTCTGTAGCTGTGATTTCTATCACAGATTTACATGTAATGGTCACATGTTGCATCTCTTTGACCATCAATATTTATTCCTCAAATGTATTACCAAATTCCTGCATTGGAATTGTCATTAAGTGTTCCTTTGGTTTTGATGTTGCAGGCTGTATTCAGACGGGCTGGCGCTAGGGGTCTGATTCATGACTTCCTGCTGTTGTCTTGTGGAATTCGGCTCCTCATGTTCCAACCATGCTTGAATCGAATCTTGATTTGTCTGATTCAGTCCTTGATATACTACACCATGTTTGGCATCATGCAATATAAGTTATAACATATTATATTGCATGATGTCTATAGCCACAACTGCACCAAACCATTGACTGGACTCTGATGGAGTGAGTCACGAAAGAGAAGCAGATGTAAGACATCACACTGAGTTCTTGTCTGGTTGGGTTTTGTTACAGCCTGATGACGACTGACTAAAAGCCAGTGTTATTCCACAATGACAGCAGGTCTCTTCTTTAATTTACTCACAGTAAATGACTCTACTCTGTACTGACACCGGATGTAGTAATGGATTGATAGATCTTGTGGGTAGTGGTGCATCAGATGCTAAAACAGTTCCTTAGTTTGAGAAAAAGACTGATGTGAGCTGGGAGTCACGTCTCTCAATACAAAGCCAATGACGATCACAGCCCAGAAGATAGGCTATTTTAGGTGCAAAAAGGTTTTGGTGCTAATTCTGAGAAATCAAGATTAATAAAAGTACAACATATAGAAATACCAAAATTATTTCACTGAGTTGAATATCTCTGGTTGTGAGATGACAGTCAGAACTGACAGATGTGAACTCGATAACTTGTTGTGATGAACACAACATATATACTTACCTTAGAGAAGAACGTACTGTAACATTAAGTCCAAGAAAGATGAAGAAAGTTCAAAAACAGATCCAATAAATCATTTTAAATCATGCAACAGGAAAGTAATAAGAAACAAACTAAAAGCCCATGAAATTGAAACTATCAGAACCTAACTGTGATGTAAGTGCATGGATTGTATTTCGTCATTTATATTAATCTTGATTTCTCACAACTTGTGTGCCTTTCCTGGTCATAGTGAACTGCTGCGCGACTCTCATGATTTTTGCAGTCATGCACAGAAACCGACGACCAAGGTTTTGTTAAATAACACATTAAATGTTGGTTTGTTTTTCACCAAACCTTATCAAATATCCCCTGGACACTTGGAATATATAGTACGTGTCGGATGGGACCATTTGGCCATACTTGCATCTTTTTATTTTAAAGCTTGATGTTGATGGTTATCCACTTCCATTATTATACAGAAGAGCACAAGCAGGATATTTTAGAAAAACTCTGCTTTTGTGGTCCAAATCAGAAAGAAGGACATACAGCTTTAAAACAACACCCGGGTGAATAAATAATAACTTTTAACCTATGGCGGTAAAACTTTACATAAAGCTTTTATGTATAATGCATTATAAAAGGTCATTAATGGCTGTAATGCATTATAATTATTTATAATGTGCATTATAGATTATATATTGTAATATTTATAATAGAGGTGGGCATAGATTAATTTTTTTAATCTAGATTAATCTAGATTAATTTTGGAATTAATCTAGATTAATCTAGATTAAAATGGCTCATTTGAATTCTGCCGAAGGCATTCAGAATATGTGTGCTACCCAAATAATGACTAAAAGTAAGTCTTTGAGAACGGGTTTCTCAAGCCAGGTGGCACATTAGACCAGGGGCTCATCTCCTGTTTCCAAAATGCATCACAAACTTTAATCTCTTCCCGTCCCAATCCCACGAAAAACTGGAGGAAAATCCCGTTCCACTTCGGAAGAATGACTCCCATTCCTCCCACTCCCGTGTTGGTTTGTTTTGTTTTTGCCGATAACTGTCAATTACAGTAAAAATATAGTACAGATCACAGCGTGCCCACCTTATTAGTTGAATAAAAACCCAAAATGTCATTTTTTGTTATTATATTGAACTGAAAGCCATCTTATTATGCACAGTGTTGCACAGATTAAATTTCATGTAAATCATCCATGCTAACACACACGTCTTCTATTTTTTTAGACATTTCCTCTCTATAGATATATTTTTCTATGTACTGTATTTTTAGATATATTAAGTTTCTCGCTCAAGTTCACATGAGACCTAAAGCGCATCCTGTTTGCTTAAAAGCAGCGTTTCGTTGTTATTCTGAGTGCACACAAATAGAGTCTTTACAGATTCGAAAGATGTATTAGGCTACTTTTATCTGTATGACCAAAATGAGCGGAGATTTTAAGAGGAAGTGGCGCACGAGCCTGTCTTGCAGCAGCTTCCACACAAACACTTCAATAGCGCACATTTCTCTAGGTTAACATCATATTGGCGACCATGTAAAGTTGCTACTACATACATCTTTCAGATGAAAAGCCATATTTGAGGTTGATGAATGATAGGTGAGCGTTTGGATGTCCTGCCCGATTGTATTACCACACAGACCAGCCGTTAACAATCTGTCCATCACGGACTGCGAGCCTCTAGTTGAAGACTCTTCTCTCGCCCCTACAGTGCAATTCGGCTAGGTATACATCCGGCTAAAATATCAGGGTGAAAGTCATCATAGCTGCGTAGTATAGACCCAGCTCCCAACCCAACTTTGAGAATAGATTAGGCGATATTTTTTATCGCCGATAAGAGTCTCACGTTAACGCAGCACGTTAACGCCGATAACGGCCCATCACTAATTTATAATCACATTCAAAATAGTGTAACAATGTATTGATAAGTGTTATAATGTATTAACTGTGGTTACAATTATTCATGAGACTGTACAGTAAGGTGCATTACAGGGCATAATTAATGTATTATAACTACTTTTATAATGCATTATACATAAAGGCGTTAAGTAAAATGTGTCCCCTGCCACTTTCAGAGGAGCTGACCATAAATCAATATACAGACAGTCAAAACACTGTAACTCTCGGTAACACTTTAGAATACTGTTCCATCGTTAATGAATAGCTACACAGGAACAGGTGACTAATGCACTCTTAACATTCTAGTAACTACCATTAACTATCAAGGAACTCTGATTAACGATTTAGCTCAGTTGAAACTGGTACTTCATTATTCAATCTAATCAATAATTACTATTTTATTTTCATATATCCTGGAGAACTCCTAGGAAGTACCGTATAGACTGTTTGATCGGACCGAAGGTAATTCTGGTCTGTGTTTGTATATCGGGCTGTTAGTGGCACCGGCTACAAACACAGTTAAAGTGATGATTAATGAAGTTGGGCTCAGGTTGTTGTGTTGTGGGATGTGTTTCACATACATACATTTATTTGTGGTGACCCGCCACAATATCAAAACTTTTCCAAAAGGCTTTGTTGAATAAACATGAGCACGTAATGCACGTTTAAAAATCAAAACGTGATATATCACTGTATTTCTGAAGGAACACTGTCTTTAGAACATGTTTTCATTTCATCTTGCTATACAACATCATGTTATATGTCTGATAAAACGGCGTTTGTAAGCTCAGTTTACAGCCATTACCAGATGCAAACCTCTAACTTTTAATCGTCTCCTGCTGGCAGAGATTGAATTTCCATATTTAATAAGTCCGTCCAAGTAGTTATCGCTGCATCTCAGTCCGTCTGATTTACAAAGGAAACATATTTTGCTTGTTATCAAACAATAATCTACTCCAGAGGGACTTAGCTGTTGTTATTGATTCTATTTGGATGTCTAACGGAAGTTAAAGTTAGGGCCACAAACACGTGCACACGCAGTAACGTTTATTGCCGTTAAAACCGTCGATACAGGTTAATAATTAATGGGAATTATGCATAATTAATAATTTATTCTAAAATAATGGTAACCCACTAGTAATAACTCAAGTATAACCAAATCCATCTAAAGAACTACTAATAACTTAGATCAGTATTCTAAAGTGAAAATCAGCATAACTCGCTAATATTGACTGACGTCATTAAGAGCTTGTGCGATGCATGTAAGGTTTTGGATAACAGTTTTGTTTGGAATTTTCACTTCTTAGAAGCAATATGGAAATATTTACTTTCTCTGCAATTCAATTATTTTGCTTGCAAAATATTTTATCCACAAATGCAAGGTTATGCAAAGGCTTTCTTTCAAAAAGATATTAAAATGTATATTAAATCTTTATCTACCTCCTATAACAAAAAGGCAATCAAAACTTTAAATGTATGCTCACTTTTTGGTGTTTTAATATAATTTGTATTTGATAATTTGTGTTTTGAGGGAAGAGTATGTTAGTTGCTATGTGATCTGTTTATACATTTTATTTGTCTTAATTGTTCTCATTTATTTATCTCCTTTATTTTTCATTTAACATATTTTTGTCTTCACTCTTTTGATTTGTAATTGCTATGTATTGTTTGGCTATCCTTGAACCCCTGGCTCTTTTCCTTGGCATATGTTCTGTTACATTTGTATTTCTGAGCAATTAAAAAAAAGGTTTTGGATAGTAATGAGTCAAGTGTTACTACATCCTTCTGAAGAAACGAATTATTTGGATCAGTATTCTAAAGTGAAGATCACGGTAACCCACTAGTAATGATTTAAGTGTTACCAAATCTAGCAAAATTAATTACTTAACAAAACCTTACAAAAACTGCCATTTCAGTCATTAAGATAATTAATCATGTTATTCACTTTAGAATACTGATCCAATTAATTAGTGAAAAAATGTGGTAATGCTTGAGTCATTACTAGTGGGTTACCATGACATTTACTTTATACATTATGCATTATTCATATTAATTACAAACCTGTATACAGTAGTTTTTGGGAGGTATGAAAAAATAGTAGTTAATGATTAGCTAATAGTGAACTACCATATTCGACGAAGCAGTATTACTTACTATTTATAAATCAGTTTCTTGTTAGTTACTAGAGTGTTAATAGTGCATTACTCATGTGTTCTTCATGTAGTTATTCATAAATGATGGACCTAACTCTCTATTATGACATATAAGTTTATTCAAAGACTGCAGATAATTACTAAACATGCATTGAAATAAATGAAGGACGTCTTATTCCTAGAAGGGTATAGTTGGAAAATAATGTGTATGTCTGAGTATATGCTGAATACATTACATACAGTAGCTGGAGATGTTCATGTAAACTTATTTTTTTTTACCACTGGTGGTGTTTGAGGAAAGACCCTCCCCACATGATTGTAAAGTGCTTTGTGTGTTCAGCAATACACAATAAAGCGCTATATAAATGCATCATTCATTCAGATGTTCATGTAAACATGTTCTGTGCTTTTGTCTTCAATTTTATAACAGGAACAAAAGCGGATTTGGACGAGTTGATGACAGATATCAAGAAGTTGGCTAATAAAGTGCGCTCCAAATTAAAAAGTGAGTCCAAGCAGTTACATGTTGAAGCATTAGAGAACCCATTGGCTCTCAGTCACATTTCAATCAATGTCCTACAGACCTGCTTACTTCAGTTTAGACTTAAACTGAGTGTGTCTGGATCCCAATTCTATTCCCGAGTTTCTGCTGCAGATTTTCTGATATTCTGGAAATTATCTGGCCGGACTTGTGCTATTGCAAAGACTGGGATGAACTGTAGTGAGATAGGAGCTCACTTAAAGCTTTATAATTAGCTAGCAGTATGTGTATGAAATGTAATCAATCTATTGACAATAAAATAGTCTGATTATGAGCATGCAGGCTTCAGTCGGCTCAAAATGCAGCAGCTATTTTAATAACCGTCCTCCCAGTAGTGCATTACGATCATCTAGTCTTGAGGTCATGAATTCATGAATAAGCTTTTCGGCATTAGAAATAGATCATGATGATTCCAGAGGGATTTGGGTTTGTTTATCATTACCCTCTTTAGCACTAATAAGTAATTAACCACAGGAATATTTTTATAGATATCCAGCAGACCGTTGAAGAGGAAGAGGCACTAAACCATTCAAAAGATCCATCAGCTGATCTGAGGATACGGAGAACACATGTGAGAGACGACTCGATTACAGCCTGTTACTCACTGATGACTGGTGGATATGTTGTTGTATGTTGTATGTTGTTAATGTAAGAGGTTTCTGTTTTTTTAGCACTCCACCCTGTCACGTAAATTTGTGGAGGTGATGATGGAATATAATGCAACGCAATCAGATTACAGGGAGAGCTGTAAAGGACGGATACAGAGACAGCTGGAGATCAGTGAGCACACACACACACACACACACACACACACACACACACTGGTAACACTTTAGTTTAGGGAACAGTTCTCACTATTAACTAGTATGCATGAGTGACCCTGGCTCCTAAAACCAGTCATAAGGGTCAATTAAAAAAAAAAACATCATCTGAAAGCTGATTACATAATCTTTCTATTGATGTATGATTGTACAATATTTGTAAATCTGGAATCTGAGGATGCAAAAACATCTGAATATTGAGAAAATCATCTTTAAAGTTGTTCAAATGAAGTTCTTAGCAATGCATATTAATATATAAAAAAATATGTTATGTATATTTATGGTACAAAATATCTTTATGAAACATGATCTTAATATCCTAATGATTTTTGACATTAAAGAAAAATGTATAATTTTGACCCATACAATGTATTTTGGCTATTGCTACAAATATACTTATGCTGCTTATGACTGCTTTTGTGCTCCAGACTCACATATTACTATCACATTGGCTGTTTAGTAATACTTATAATGCTCATATTAATGTCTTATTCTGCATGACTATCTTTTAGATCTCTTAAACCACCACATACCTAAATTTAACAACTGTCTTACTAACTATTGATAAGCAGCTAATTAGGAGTTTTTGAGGCAAAAGTCATAGTTAGTTAATAGTGAAAATCGGTCCCTAAACTAAAGTGTGAGATAAATGTTTTGCCAACTTCTGGATTATGTTTGTGGATGATTTTCACAGGGAAGAACAGATGATCCCCATCCGTCTGCTGGTATTTGTGTGTCATAGGCTTGAAGCTGGAACCATAATAATCATCCTGCCAGCTTGGTTTAAAGACCAGGAACATGTAGTAAAGCTGCCCTGCCGGGTCACGCCACACTACATCCACAGTGTAGCTCTGGATTCAGTGTGTAATCAAGTCTGAGTCATGATACATACAGATCACAGATGTGTGATCACTCCACACAGTTCATTATTAACTCAATGAGCCACTAATTACAGACTGTCAGTGGGGAACAATGGTGCATGTCACCTCACTGTTTCAGGCTAGTGATTCTCTTTTCTCATTTCAGAAAGCGCTGTAGACCTTAGACCTTTAGAGAAACATTTCCTCCATAATGGATTTCCTCGTAACTTTTACAGTTACGTACAATTGTACCCCTTTACAATTTCAGTGAAGGTAGACTATTACTAGCAGTATTGTTAACAGGTTTTGATTTGGGCTCAGTCAGACTGTCCTTACATCACAGTTGTTGCATATTTCTGTTGTTTGGTGAAAAACATGGTAAGACTTTAGATTAGGGAGCACACACAGTATGTATCCCTGGACCACAAAACCAGTCTTAAGTGGCCATTTTTGGAAATTGAGATTTACACATCACATGAAAGCTGAATAAATTATATTTCCATTGATGTATGGTTTGTTATGATCAGACAATATTAGAAAATCTGGAATCTGAGGGTGCAAAAAAATCTAAATATTGAGAAAATCATCTTTAAAGTTGTTCAAATGAAGTTCTTAGCAATGCATATTACTAATCAATAATGAAGTTTTGATATATTTACGGTAGAAATTTACAAAATATCTTAATGGAACATCATCTTAATATCTAATGATTTTGGGCATAAAATAAAATGGATAATTTTGACCCATACAATGTATTGTTGGCTATTGCTACAAATATACCCCAGCGACTTATGACTGGTTTTGTGCTCCAGGGACACATATTCACTATTAACTTTTCCTTCAATAAACTCCTAATGTGTTGCTTATTGGTAGTAAGGTAGTTGTGTCAGGAAGGAGAGGCAGGATTCAGATGCGGGTACAGCGGAGGTTTTATTGGACAGCAAATAACTAGACAGGTGAAGAGTGCTTCCACGGGCAGTCAGAGAGGAGCAGAATCCTCTGCCACGCAGAAGGTTCGATCGCCACGGCGGGACGAGCCGTAACAGCGGCAGAAGCAATGAAGCCGGCGAGGCTGCTCGCAAATCCGAGCGAGAGGCTGAGCCGTCCACAGCGAGTCCGCAGATAACCCGGAACGGCAGGTGTCGGGGGGAAGCCCACGGTATCTGGACGCACAGAGGGGGTGCAGAGAAACACAAAAGCAGCTACGAGCACTGGAGCCTGACAAGACAAAACGAGAGGTGAGTAATACAGTCAGTGCAAGCGGAAAAAAACACAACAGTCTGACAACGGACAGAAAAACACAGGGAGCTATAAAGGGGAAGTTAAGTAGATAATGAGAACCAGGTGAGGAACAAGATTAGCTAACGAGCAGAGAAACAAGGAGGAGGGGAAACAATAAGGTTGACAAACACATGTGGCGAGCTGTCAAAACAAACCCAGCACATGACATCACAACACAGAGACAGCAAGAACAGGTGATCAGACCTGAGACCCGACAGTACCCCCCTCCCAGGAGCGCCACCAGGCGCCCCAGGAGGAGGCCTACCTCGTCGCCGACGGAAGTCCTCGATCAAGGAAAAGTCCAAAACGTCCCGGGACGGCACCCAGCATCTCTCCTCTGGACCATAACCCTCCCAGTCCACGAGATACTGAAACCCTCTGCTCGCCGCTCATCGAGTAATCTCCTAACCGTATAGGTAGGGGAGCTATCTATGAGACGAGGGGTGTGATCGCCGGCAGGGTTGAGGGGAAGAAAACGGGTTTGACCTTGGGGCGTGAAACACAGGGTGAACCCAGCCAAGAGCGGGAAGCTTGAGGCTGATCGCCACGGATTAACCACCTTGGTGAGCGGTATAGCCCAATGAATCTGGGCGCCAGTTTACGAGAAGGCGACCGGAGGCAGATCCTTGGTAGAAAGCCATACTCGTTGACTGCACACATAGGTTGGAGGGGACGACCGGTGACGATCGCCTGCTGCCTTGGTTCGTCCAGCGGTTCGGAGCAAAATCTCCCTGACTCTCTCCCAGGTGCGGCGGCAGCACTGAACGAAAGCCAGGGCGGACGGGACAGCAGCATCGGGCTCCTGTGATGGAAACAGAGGCGGTTTATAACCAACAGAGCACTCAAAAGGGGACATACCTGAGGCCGCCACTGGAAGGGAGTTACGAGCGTATTCTATCCAAGAGAGCTGTTGGCACTGTTGAAAACTCTGTTCTTCTAAAGTGTTGAAAACTCAGAAGAGAAGACCAGGAGACTTCGGATTCGATCGTCAGCAGAATTTCTTTATTCTATGACATGTGTTGTTATCTGTCATCGAAGATCTCATCTTAAGTCATTTTACAGGGTATCTTTATAGTCAGGATTGGAGGAGGGACTTTTTTTAGGTTGAGACAAAACATCAAAGCTGAGGGCAATAAACCTAACGAATCCACATCTGGCCAGGACAAAGTCATTTGCAGAATAAAGGTTCAATCTCTCAGTAGTCATTGATCTCATTGACAAAAGGCACAGCTGTCCCAAGCCCAAATGGTCAGGAAACAATCTCAAGCACCTTTGCCTTGCCCGACACCTCTTAGTCAGGACGTGAATTCAAATCAAACATAGAATAACATTTGTGATCCTTCAATCCCCTCTTTGAGAGTTCTAATAACTCTCACAAAATACAAATTTAGACACTTAAAGTTAATTCTTGTAACTTGTAATCGTTACAGGCACATTGTACATGTTCTGTGTTGTTATATGTAATTGCATGCTGACACAGAAACAAAACATGCAATTAGGGTCCGTGAAGATTTTACGGGTAATAATCTTTTCTGGTTGGAACTGTCATTTCCTTGTGAGAGGCGGGCGTCATTTGCTGACAGAAACACTTGATACTGTGGATGCATAGATAGTACAAAGTAGGAGAAACAACAGCAGAATTGCTATTTCCTTGATCCACAGCCAGGGTTTACCTAACAAGTTTCGAACCATGAAGAATTATCTTCAGTCATCTGGTGTAATTTTGCTGAAAGACCAAGAATGTCTTGTTGGATTTTGTTCAAGTTCTCTGTTGGATCCATTAACCCGGTGCAGCATTCAGGACCGATAATGGTACAGGCTCCCCCTTGTGTTGCAAGAATGTAATCCAAGGCCACTCTGTTCTGTAAGATCATCATCTTGTGCGAGGCAAGAGTGTCTTTGATGTTGCCCAGGGCCAAAACCGTATCATTGGCCAATTTCTGTACTGAATCCGACAGGCTTCTGACTTGATCGAGAGCCTGCATGACACCATACGATGGGATTAATGCTCCAAGAGTTCTTGACCACCACGTTTGTACACAAGTGAGTCCTGGAATGCAGCCATCTTTGTTGGTAGAAGCTGAATTTTGTAGATGTGGAGAACTTGAGGTGGAGTGTGTATTTTCTCTGATGGCTGGTAGGACATAAACCAGGGTGCACCTGCCATTGAATTGGCTGGGTAGGATGCTGTAGACAGAAGTCCCACATAACCACAAAGTGCCAGTCGGTGGAGGAATCATACACCACTGATTTATGGCAAAAAGTTTCGGTAGGGATGGGTTCCCGTAGAGACACTCTTTTAATTCATTCTCCTCTTTCGTATCTGATGTAGTAACGTACACATCGAATTCGGTTCTTCTTTCAATCACAAAGCTGCAACGTTCAGGAATTTCACCCAGTGTAGTCGATGCTGGAGCATGATTTTCCATGCACCAATAGAACATCCTTGGCATGAGTAGATCTGTCATGATGGGAGTAGCTGAAGTTAGGTTGCAGGATGGTAGTCAGGAATGCAACACGGCGAAGCTGGAGGAATTGTTACGTTGTGACATGTATCCTTGTTGTGTAAATCCACTGGTATGATGATCGAATAAGGTACACGTGTCACATTTGGAGATAGGGTGTGCCACCCATGGGATTCCTGCTCCTACTGAAGGTGCGTGCGGCATGCAAACGTTCTTTCCAGCAAACAAGGCATTTCTTGACATATTCATCAGCTCTACGAATATGTTGTTTCTGGGGTCTACACTTTGCGTGATGTCCATGATGGTTAATAGTACGAAAATCTTGATCATGTTGATGGATGACTGAAGTTCCCGTATGTGAGTCTCTGCGTTGTGTATTTTTTTTTTTTTTTCTTGTGTGATAGTTGGCTCGGCGATGGGTCTAGTTGTTTTCTAGAGGTTGTGGCTTTATCCGCAGGTGAGAAGGGTGGTGCATATGGATCTCAGGACAGCCATCAAATGGTATCTGCACAGAGGAAGAAAGAAACACAAACAAGAGAGAACAACGGTACAGAGCAGTATTTGTAGAGTCTGATCCTCTGTTCAAAATATAGTCTGCTATGGTTGTTCCTTCTTTCCCTATTTCTTAATTCCTGCGACACCTAAAGAACAGTGAGGAAGGGATGGACTAATGGAGGGGAAAGGCCTATGAGGAAATCTTCACCGCAGGGTTGGCCCCCGAAGCCTGTTGCTTTCGGTTCTTCCCTGGGCTCCTCACTGGTTCTTGTGTCTGCCCTATCCTATCCCTGCAGGGGGAGGAACAACCTTACAAGGTGACACATGAGTAGCTGAACCATCAACAAACAACTCCAATTCTGCGTTCTCTATGGGAGTTTCTGCTATTTCACTTGTCGCTGCATATGTAAGCGTGACACAATCATGAGTCATTTCGCCTTCATCCTCTAACACAAATTCAGTCATTGCAGACATCATACATGAGGATGGGTTCGTGACTGGTGCACGCTGTATAACAATATTCGGGCTGTGAGAGTTGCTAACCAATTTCCCCAACGGGAGGAGGTGACAGAAGTGACTTTTGCTTGATTCATTAGTGCGGACACTGCGTGTGGGCATTTTACGTTTACAGTCTGACCTAACACCATTCCTGATGAAGCCTGAAGCGCTAGATGAACTGCCTGTACTGCTCTGAGGCATGGGCCCATACCTTGAGCGACTATGTCAAGTTTACCGGAATAGTAATGAATTGGGCGTAAGCTGCCCCATGATCTTGCATTAGACATGCAGTCATAAAGCCTAAGTGTTCATGGACATAAAGCACAAAGGGTCTATCAGATTGGGCAATTCCTAATGCTGGTGCTTGACATAGTGCTCTCTTCAAATCATTAAAAGCTTTGAGATGAAGTTCTTCCATACAAACAGTATCTGAATCTTTACCATGGCCTTTCAACAAATCATAGAGAGGCTGAGCCATCGAGGCATAGTCTTCAATCCAAGGTCTACAATAACCTGTTGTTCCTAAAATGAGCGGAGTGTTTTAATGGTATTAGGCGGAGGTATGGCTTTGACTGAAGCCGCTCGATCCTGTGTAATGGATCTATTTCCTGTACCAATTGTTTGACCCAGAAATGTGACTTGCTTTTTAGCGATTTGAGCTTTGTGAAAGCTGCATTTGTGTCCTTTTTTATGCAAATAGTCCAACAATGATGCCAATTCAGTTTGATGTACCTCATGATCTGTTGAGGCAATCAAAATATCATCGACATATTGGATCATAGTGGACTGTTTTACCGGACATTCTGGGTCACACAAATCACGCCTGACAGCCTGATGATATATGGTTGGGGAGTTTTGAAATCCCTGTGGCAATCGTGTCCACTGGTATTGTTCATAGTCAACTGTAAAGCTAACCATGGCTGGCTGTCAGAGTGCAACGGTACAGAAAAGAATCCATTAGACATATCAATTACTGAAAAAATCTTACAATCTAATGGTAAGCCATTACAAATTGTAGATGGATCTGCCACTAGGGGGGTGATTTTTTCAATATGTTTATTGGCTACTCTGTAGTCTATTGTAAGTCTCCATGTCCCATTAGATTTCTTGATGGGCCATATGGGTGAATTACATGGACTGTTGGTTTTAACTAGCACTCCTTGCGTCCAGCAAATTTTCTAATAAGTTTGATTCCTGTATAGCTTCCTTATTAATCGGATATTGTTTGGTGACCGGAGGTGGAGTTCCTGTCAATTTAACTGGTTCTACACCTGTCAACAACCCACAATCATCCTTGTCTTTAGCCCAAATTGGATGATTCTGTAAGAAAGCATACTCGGAGGGGTTGCATTATTGGTAGAAATCTGTGCTGAGGACATTTTATGCTAGTAGATTCTGAGGACATGTCTAAAGTTAGATTTATTTGTCTCAGAAGATCCATGCCTAAAATTGCACCTGTATTTAATGGAGCGCATAGCAATTTTGTAGTCAGAGTTTTTGGGCCAAATTGTACCTCTATGGGCGGAGTTTCATACAAAACAGAATCTTCACCTATTACACCAGTTAAACAAAGTTTGGTTTTCTTGTATGGGATGTTTAAACCTTGTGCCAATTTTGTAGGAATTACTGTAATTTCTGCACCTGTATCAAGCAAAAAATCAATCTCTTTCTCTTTTATGCTACCTTTCACAAAATTCTTTGGTCATTGTGTTGGATTACAGGGAAAGGTAGCTACCACAGCCCCAATAATTAGTTTTTTTCCTGGTCTTGTTGTGCTCTTAGAAGAGCCTGAACTATCTGTACCACAGTTTCAGTGGTCACTGGCGGAACTACTTCAGGGTTGTGTGCAGGCTGAGAAGGAGCAGAATTATGCATAGCATTTCTTTTACTATCTTGCAACTTCTTCCTACACTCTTTCTCCCAATGTCCTAATTTTTTACAGTATTTGCATTTGCTTTCTCTTTTAGACCATCTATTGTCTTGTTTCGTTGTGTTAAACGTAGCTGCTGCTACTCTTACTTTTGCCTTGACATCAGCTCTCTTTCCCATGTAGTTAACCTGTCTAGGTTACTTCTGAGAGTTCTGTTAGACCAAGTTAGATCTAAGAATGGTAAAGCTTTTCTGTATTCGGCTACAAGGCCATCTGACCAGATACTGAACCAAGGGTCCCTTGTCATCTAGCACACTTTCAGGGTCATCACAATTCCACTGTAGATTACAGCTGACTGACAAAATCTCTCAGTATATTCACTCACAGTTTCTTCTTTCCTTTGCACACAGGTAGTAATTCTAGACCAATCTATTTTGGGTCCTAAGATATTCTTTAGGATTTTCAAAATACCTTCTCTTAAATCACCCTTACTGGCATTTCGCAGTTCAGAAGTGACAGCAGATTCAAAACTGTTGAATTCAGATTCAGTTAGTATTTGTGACATCAGCTGCGTGACTTCTGTCAACGACATGTCACAAAAGGCGCATTTTACTGATCAATGTTCTTCTAAATTCAGAAAAATGTGTGCGTGCTGACGGTAAACTCTGAGATAGTCTCTCTATATCTTTAGGACATAAAGCTTTGGCAGCAGTTTGTATTTGCACAACAGAAGAATGGAGAGGAACACCATCAGTGTCCTCAATCCCCTGAGATCTTCTCCTAGCCCCACACACATGGACGGAATTTACAGGCACATCAGTTACTGATTGGAGAGCTACATCTGTTTCGGCCATTTTTGACCGTGTGACTTTGTGCAATTTTGTACAAAATTAAAGCATTTAAAAGAAAACTTCCTGATTAAATATTAAAGCACACTAGTGTGAGAAACAGTGCAAATTTTCATAATTTTTTAACTCATATTGTGAATATTATTCATAAAAAATGCTTTTTTCACTCAAAAAATGAGGTGCCTACTTTCGGATAAATGAGGCTAAAGATTAATCAGATGCAAATAGAAACACAAAACCAGTCCTAAATGAAAGAAAACAAGTTGAAAAAAAGATTGAATCCAATATTTAGTGATAATATAGCATAATGACAGATTTATAAGCAATTGATCGGAGTCTGGTCATTTTTGACCGGGAACACCACAAGTGTGACTTTTTGCAATTTTGTACAACATAAAAGCATTTAAAAGCAAACTTCCTGATTAATCATTAAAGTACACTAGTGCGAGAAACAGTGCAAATTTTCATAATTTTTTATCTCATATTGGGAAAATTATTCATAAAAAATGTTTTTTTCACTCAAAAAATGAGGTGCCTACTTTCGGATAAATGAGGCTTACGATTAATCAGATGCAAATAGAAACACAAAACCAGTCCTAAATGAAAGAAAACAAGTTGACTAAAAGATTGAATCCAATATTTAGTGATAATATAGCATAATGACAAATTTATAAGCAGTTGTTTGGAGTCCGGCCATTTTTGACCGGGAACACCACAAGTGTGACAGGAGTCCGAACACAACCAGAGGGTTAAATCCAAAAGTATTGTTTAATGTAAAACCTGTAGGAGATTAGCATATAGGCTATCGATTTGTTAAATTATAAGCAGTTTCCTCTAAAAAGCTGTTTATTCTGCATAGTGAAGCCTCTCCTCCATTGACATCCATTAAAAAAAATGGCCTCTGGTCTCCTTTCCCACATACTGCCAGACCGGAAGAATTAGCTTTAGCCGCTACGCTTTTTCGGCTAATGGTTGCAAGCTTGCCTTCTAGTGGCTTTGGCCAAAATCCAGAATGGCGATTGTTAAGTTTATCCACTTCGTCTCGCAGCACAAAGCACTGTATATAGATCCTTGCACATTGAGTTCACAGAAATTTGTGGTCTTCTTTTTAATATGTGGCTCTAGTATCGCTAGCAAAGTATCAAACTGAGCCACTGACATCCTGAAGTAAACTTTTAATCGCCCGTGATAATCCTCTCTATATTTTAGGATTGGATGGGTGAAACCCCAATATTTCATTTCTTTTTCTTTTTTTAAGAAGCGAGAAGACAACAAAATCATAATCAATGCTTGAAGCCTCCATTTAGGGGACTACTGTTTTACAACTGATTTTTTTCGCAACAGTTTAATTAATATGCATCGGACTCAGTGTGCAAAATCTCTGTGCGTGATTAATTTGTATGATTATGAATATGAAAAAACGCATATGAAAATTTTGGACTCAGTGTGCAATGACCTTAATACTGAGAAAAGCTCAGAAAACTGATGACGTAGACACGTACTCTCCAGCCACAGAAGCCAATCACCACTCCAAATTAACGCATATACGCCACTTTGCTTTTTGAACCGGAAGAATGGAATTTAAAATAAAACAAATTCTCTTAATAATAAACATACTAAGTGCTATTGTTAGTTTCACTGTTGTGCAATCTGTTCATATATGTTAACATCTCAAAAAATTAACTAAACTAGACACAGGTGAACATAATGGGATAACCAAGGAAACAATTCAGGGCATAATCAGGAACCAAAGAAACAAGAACACAGGAATATAGGAACAAAAGAACAAAATCAACTTCAAAACCCATGACCACTCCATTCGATCCCATTTCTTCTTGTTTTTCAAAGACCTGTTTAATACTCTAGGATTGGGGTTCTCAATTCTGGCCTTCGAGGTCTACTTTGCTGCAGAGTTCAGCTCTAACTCTGATCAAACACACCCGAACAAGCTAATCAAGGTCTTCAGGATCATTAGAAAGTTACAGGCAGGTGAGTTTTCATTAAGGTTCGAGCAAAACTCTGCAGGAAAGTAGACCTCGAATGGCAGAGTTGAGAACCCCTGCTCTCGGACTTATTGCTCAGCCTATTATCAATTGCTGATTTAAATATTCAAGCGAATTGAACTCTCTTTTGTGTTTTATTGTAACGAGGAGGCTGAGGCGGAGTTAGAATCCATTTGCAAAGGTTTATTGACAGCAGACTTCAATAACAACAACGTGAAGACAGGCAGTGAGTCAAAACCAGAGTAGAAGTCCAGTCCGTCAACGTACACAGGGGTAATCCAAAAAAAGCAAGTGTGAGCAGGCCGGCAAAGGGTCCAAACACAAACATCAGTCCAAATTAGGCAACCAAAACAAGAGGGATAATCCAGGCAATCAAGAAACGGGTAAACAGGCAGAATCATACACTAGAACAGACCTGGGCATTCTATGGCCCCCGGGTCAAATCCGGCCCTCTGGCTATCCTTGATATCTGGCCCGCATAAGGTAATTTGTGAATCGTAAATTAAAATCAAAATGTATTCATTTTGCAGATGCTTTTATCCAAAGCGACTTACAATTGATGAATACAACAAGCGATACATTATAAAGAGGCAAACAGTCACAGGAAGTGCTTGTCATACAACATTTCAGGCATTGTTCAGAGCAAAAAACTAGCTAGACAGGGAGAGGTTAAGGAAAGAGAGCAAGGTGTTTTAAAAAAAAAAAATATGAAGAAGCAGAAGTCAAGTGAATACGGAAGAGATTAGTTTTCAGGTGTTGCTTGAAATTTTTCAGGGACTCAGCATTCCGGATAGGGGTGGGAAGATCATTCCACCAGACAGGAACGGTGAATTAAAACGTTCTGGAAAGGGATTGTGACAAGGTTCATGTGAAAGAAGGAAGAGGGCAGGGTCAGCTTATGTAGACTCGTGCTTTTATTCCAACAAAAAATAATTATGCAACACAACGTTGCGCTCTCTGCGCTTTACACAATCTTCACTCTTCCCAATGACTCAGTTCCTGGAATCTCCCTCTGGTTTTCCAGCCGCTGTGCACGCACGAGTTCTACGTCCCGCCTCTCTCTCCCACTCGTTCTTCCGACGCTCTCTTTTATCCGGTCTCTCCATGCTCATCACTGCAATCAGATACAGGTGTTATCACTTTGCACTTGACCCACTTACTCACTGCTCATATCCAGAGCCTCTCTCCTACTGCAGATCCCACTGAACCACGCCCCCATGCCACAGTGATGTAGAGCCTCTCTGTGATGGCACCACGAGGCAACGCTCACAGATCTCAGACTTCTGGAGATTGTCATCATTGAGTGGAAGTAGGAGGGTGCTGAGCATGTGGCTGTTCTATATGCAATCATCAGTGTCTTGAACTTGATGTGAGCTACAAACGGGAACCAGAGCAGGTAGACAAAAAGAGCTGTGACATGGGCCCTTTTTGGCTCGTCCAGTCAATACCAGTCATGCCGCTGCATTCTGAATCATTTGTAGAGGTTTGATTGTGTTTGATGGAAGTCCAGCTAGAAGAGCATTGCAGTAGTCCAGTCTAGAAATGACAAGGGCCTAGACAAGAAGTTGTGCAGCATGCTGTGTAAGGAAGGGCCTGATCTTTCTGATGTTGTGTAGTGCAAACCTCCAGGATCGAGCAGTTTTTGCAATGTGGTCTTTGAAAGTGAGCTGGTCATCAAAAATTACCCCAAGATTTCTGACTGAGCTTGATGGGGTAATTGTTGATGAACCTAACTGAATCGTGAAATCATGCTGTAGAGTTGGAGTTGCAGGGAAGACAAGAAGCTCAGTCTTTGCCAGGTTGAGCTGTAGGTGATGTTCTTTCAGGCAGCCTGAGATCCGTGCAGCTACCGTTGGATCATCTGGTCGAAATGAGAGATAGAGCTGTGTGTCATCAGCGTACAAATGGTAGGAGAAACCATGTGCTTGTATGATGGGACCCAGTGATGTATTGTATGTGGAGAAGAGGAGGGGACCAAGAACTGATCCCTAGGGAACCCCAGTGACCAATTGATGTGTTTTGGATTCCTCTCCTCCCCAGACCACCTTAAAGGACCTGCCAGTGAGATAGGATTCAAACCAGTGAAGTGAAATCCCTTTGATGCCCAGTGATGAGAGGGTGGATAGGTGTAATTAGGTGTATGCAATACAACCGCACTGCTTTTATTTTCAAGGCAACAGCTTTGTTTCCTGATAATGAAACAACTTAATTAGTTTGAAACTGATTTTATTTCTGTAAACTCATAAAAACAACAAAACGCCAAAACTGCCATCTCTGAAGCTGGAGCGCGTCAGAAAAAAACCCCGAAACTCACTGTCTCACAGACATGTGAAATAGGCTATATCTATACAACATTTTAAATGTTTACTTTTAAATGAACCAATTCAAAACCAAATATTTCCTGATGATTGTAATCTGTATGAAGGTTGCATTTCTCTCTAAAGGCATGTCCAGTACTCTGGAGATGAGAGAGAATGAATAAATAATTTAAATATGTCCTTTTTTCCAGCACACTCATAATCATTAGGCAACCTTTATACGTGTGCTTAAGAGCGGAAATAAAGCTAGTTGGATTATTAGCTTTAATATAAACATGCGATTAGTTAATAATGACTCAAATGAACGATTAGTTAAGTTGTTGGGGGCAGCCCTATTAAATACCAGCTAGACGTCTGTTAAAGTTTTTAAAGCATTTTAGCTACGCGTTTCCAGAACCGTCACGTCCATAACAGAGATGTCTGTCCGTAACATTGATTTTTCCTCTGAAAATGTAGGCTATGTATGTAGGCTATATTTTATGTTGCCAACCCTTTCCATCCAGCAGATATTATTTATTCTTGGCTGGGCATTGAAAGTCACAGAAAGTCTATAAATAGGCCTACGTTGTCTCCCAAAAAAGGTATTTTTTTGTCACGTCTGTAACGCATGTGTTAGTGTTAGAGGCCTTTTTTAATAGAAAATTTTGATTTTTTTGTTCAAAATTGTAATGCTAGATTTTGAAACGCTGCAAAGAAATTCTCATTTTCAAAAGTATTTTTGTGAATGTTCATTAGCTACTGGTATAATTGTGTGCTCCACATTTTCATTGTATGATTGTAATGTTCCATTTATAGAGATATATAAAATATATTGGGCAGAACTTAGTTGAGCGTATTGGTCCGGCCATCTGCAACCACCCAAATTTCTCATGTGGCCCTTTGGGGGGAAAAATTGCCCACCCTTGCACTATACAGTCAGGCAGATAAACAGGGAAACTGCTTGGTAAGGCAGTGGACTTCCCAATGAGCACATGAACAGTCTCTGGCTACAAAGCAACCAAACAGGAAATTAGTGTAAAGGAAACAGAGGGAGCGGAACACAGTCAGTACTTAGGTGAGGGTTCCCTCTGCTGGATTGGCATTATACTTATTATGATTGAACAGACAAATACACAGAAAATTCTAAAAATTACCATCTTGGCACATATCCTCATAAGTGTAGTTGGTTATGTCTTAAGTGGATGTAAACAGTTAGGAGAAACTCGGTTGTGTATATTAGAGCAGTGCAAGAGGTGTCAAAAACTCTCTAGATTGAGAGGAGACCTACTACACTCCACACGCTTGACATCATGTAAGTAGGCTCACTAGGGTCTACCACTCACATAACTGCCCCAACAGAGCTCTGGCAAACGGAGGCCTCGAAAACCCCCAGCCTAAAACCAGGAGGCCTACAACGCTTGCAGTGACCATTTCAAAGGGAAGAATCCGATAATGGTAAGCGTTTTCCCCGAAGCGAACCTCAGGAACTCCCTTGCTCGAGAAAATTACCAGAGAAAATCCATGCACTCCACCGTGAGGAGGACATCGTTCCACAATTGCAGTTGCCGAAGTGCAAATGAAGAAGCTCAGCGAAAAAAACAATGTGAACATCAGGCCAAAAAAATGAAACAGAAGGGCTGATATGGCCACTTTGTGAAGGCAGAGAAATCAGAGAAAGGCAGAGAAATCTGAGGAGCAGATGGCGAGTTCACCAGTATAAGGATGGCGACATAAGAATGTCGAGGACGGCATCCGCGCCATCAGCCAATAAATTGGCGTGATTCTATATGGGCTTCAGACAATCGGCACACCCTGAGGGTGTTCCCAATACATCATAGCTACGCAGCGTTGAGTGAACCTATGAAAGAGTACAAGTATAGTGCAAATCTTAAAGGGTAAGAAAAAAGTTTTTTATACCAAAAGAACACTAATAGATAAAATAGATTTAGAAAAGAGAGTTAGAGGGTCAAATAAAAATGGAAGAGGTGTGTTTTTTTAGCCATTTCTTGGAGACAGATAAGGATTCAGCTGCTGGGATTGAGTTAGGCAGGTCATTCCACCAGGAGGAACAGTTAATGTAAAAGTATGTGGAAGTGATATTGTGCCTCTTTGGGATGAACAATAATGCACAGTTCACTTGCAGAACACAAGCTTCTAGAAGGCACATAGGTCTGAAGTAATGAATTTAGGTGAAGGGTGCAGAGCCAGAGGTGGTTCTGTAGCCAAACATTAATGCCTTGATTTTTATGCGAGCAGCTATTGATAGCCAGAGCAAACTGATGGACAGAGGTGTGATGTGCATTCTTTTTGCTTACCACAGTGTGCCAAAAAATTATAATAACAAAGAAATGGTCATGTTCATTCAGTAAATAGTATTTTGTGAGCTGTACTTTCCTGTTTTCTTTCAGGGAGAGTTAATAAACAATATAGAGAAGAATGTCTGCAGTGCTCAGGAATATGTGGAAAAGGCCAAAGAGGAAACCAAAGCAGCTATTAAAGTCCGGAAGACTAGCAGGACGGTGAGATAGAGCAACCAATCCATTACACTCCTCTTAAATCACCTTTCTCTTTTTCTTTCTTCTTTCTCTGGTGCCGTCCGTCTCCTGCTCTGGTCAGGGAGATATGATAGACCGTATAGAGTATAATGTGGATCATACAGTGGATTACATTAAGGATGCCTTGTTAAACACCAAGACGGCTGTAAAGTACCAGAGTAAAGCGCAAAGGGTGAGTGAAGGATACGTCAGTGCCTGCTGTATGTCCTGCTTGAGCTCATTTCTCGCCTTTTTCCTTTCCCACTCCTTGTTATGGGAAGCTTTGTATGTGTGCTGTCATATGGAAATCATTGACATAAAACTCGCCAACAGTAGTTCACCCAAAATGAAAATTTGCTGAAAATGTGCTTACTCTCAGGCCATCCGAGATGTAGATTAGTTTGTTTCTTCATCAGATTTGTAGAAATGTGTTTCTGCATCAGTGTCTCGGCATTGGATGCTCTGCAGTGAATGCGTGCCGTCAGAATGAGAGTCTGATAAAAACAATAATCCACACCACTCCAGTCCATCAGTTAACATCTGGAGAAGACAAAAAAGCTGAAATAAATCCATCACTAAGACGTTTTCAACTTCAAACTTCAAATAGGAGCAATTTTATTCATAATATGGCTTTCTCCATGGAAAAGAGCAGTGCAGCTGAGCTCCAATCTCATTTTGTGTTTTACTGTAGGGTTTGTAACAGGAGGTATTGATGACCAGATTTTCATTTCTTTGTATTGAATAAATCATTTTTTTTTTGGAAATCTTGCATTTCTTGACTGCTCGGTCCTTCACATATGGTTCCAAAAACTCATCACCAAACACCCATGACTTGTACATATGTGTACATTAATTTCATACACTTCAAAACTGTTGCAACAGAGGTGGAAATAAAATTTTTAAGTACATGAATTTCTTTGTTGCCACAGTTTGGAAGTGCCTTTTTCTCTTCTAAAGAAGGGGTGCCCGTATTTTTGTCCATATAATGAATGTACAAGTCATTGGTGTTTGGTGATGAGTTTGTGGCTCATTTAAAGTCACACCAGTGTTCAGCTGCTTTCTGCAGACCAGTCAAGTTCTTCCACACTGACTGAATCATCATTTCTCTTTGATTCTTGTCTTATACACAGATACACTGTCATGTTAGAATTGAAAAGAGTCCTGCCCAAACTGTTGCTATAAAATTAGATTCCCTAGTGTAAGCCTGGTGCCAGTATGTCTGCCCCCCCCCCCCCTCGAGAGGACAAAAGGCCCTCCTGAGAATCAACAAAAACTATCTTGCAAAAACTCTTGCATATGTAACAGCAGCATCCGAGACGCAACACACAGTGCAGTTCACACCCTGTACTTACGTTCTCATCATCTTCCCTTGCTCCCCCTTTTCTTCCCCCCTCTCCTCCTCACCTAGAACTCACTGAAAACCCATGCAATGTAATGTATGTACAAAAAAGTAACTATACATGTTTGATATCATTTAAAATGTCTCAGTGCGCCTGGTAAAATGGTCTCATTCTCCCAAATCATAACGAAAAGCTAAAAGAAGTTCTAAAGTATGAGAAGTGTAGTGTACAACTTAAAGGTGTGCCCTCCCGCTGATCTTCTATTCAAACCACCTCCTCTATGTAAATAAGTATTCTCTGCCACAGGATACCAAGAAGCCATTTGGTTGCAAATTATAAAGTCTAATTATAATAACAAGATACCACCATTTGGTGGGCTTATTGAATTATCTGGGTTTATAAGGAAACGTGACACAAAGTTCTAGGAGTCTGTAGGTTGACTGCCCACACAATCGCTGTGTGTAATTTTCATTGCCAGGTAGTAATTTCTACAAATTCTTCAATTCCTGAATTATTGTTATGTTATGGTTAACTGATGATTCTATTCTTGTAACATTGGAGTTTTGAATTATTGCTTGATTACCTGGTCAATAAATTGTAACGTTGATTCTATTCTGACTGCCTCTAAGATTGCTTTCTCCCTAATAGATTAGTGGATTCGTATATTTCCATAAGCCTCGTCAGTTTTAGCGACGGCTAATATCCGGCATCATTTCAAGTCTACTTGGATGCAGAGGCGGGTAAATAATTCCGTTTAGGGGACGAATGCCGTCTGGTCAGACTAAACTCGGATGCGCCTTCTGACTTTTGATTTAATGTTACTTTAAACAAGTACTTGACCAATCCAAAGCTATTACAAGTGTGGTACATTGATCTGCTAACATATTTAATAGTGGCCAAGAAACCTTTACTGAAGTAAACGATTGAACTAAAGTTCTGAGGGGCTCCAAGGGGTTATTCGATGTCTCTGATTGTGTACGTGTGAATTAACGGCAAATCTTAGATACATAACCATAATTTATCTCTGATTGATGACCGGGCCTGACGAGATTGTGTCCGTGAGACCTGTGAAAAACAGGGCCTCTAAGCGATATAGTTTCCCTACATCTGAGCGGGTAAAGTATTAAAAAGAGCTGAAAAGAATAATCAATCATTCGTTCATATTTTAATGATGCACAGATATCATTAAAACCTTTTCATTTATGGAGTCAGATGAAATAACGAGATAAAATATATAAGAAAAAGTGTTCCATTTAATCTTGTTGTGTCATGAAAAAGGAAAGACAGTAATACGCAAAAGGCCTTCACCCGCTGAACGACTGCCGTCATTGGGTCGATCGAGCCGGGCCTTACACTAGAATATTATTATATGCTTAAACATTAAGATTTGTACTCATGGAAATTACTAAAGTAGTCAAACCTTTCATTAGAAGGGGGTGCCAATACTTTTGGCAATATACTGTGTGTAGATCATGGAGATTTTAAACTTTTCCCTTGACATATCCCTGCCAAACCCCTCATGAACACAGCTTTTAGACCTCTAAAACTTGTTCAGCCATGAATGCCATCTGAGTTATTTGTAGTGTTAACCGTCCTCATGGTGTAAGTTTGGCCTCAATGCCTAACCTTCCAGACAGAGGTGAATCTACACAGTGGCTAGACTTTGATTACATGCATATGATCGTCATTTAGCTATATATGTCACTGATATGAAATACAGTTCTTGCACCAGTGATATTTTAGGTGCTCCATACTACTGAGGGTGAATACTTTTTAAGCACTTTTTATTTCTTCGCCTCTGTTAGTGTTGTTATGTACCGCTGTGTGTCACATGCATGCTCAGCATTGTGGCATGATTGTAAACAGTGTTATGCATATGCTACACTCCTTACCTTCAACATAACAACATCATGGAGAGCAGTGTTGAGCTCATAGTCATTTACTCTTAGAACATAAACCCTGACCGTAGACAGCACCGGACCAAACAGATTACACGTTTTGTAAATTCATCTGTATTATGATATGACATACTGAATGAAAAGCACAGCATCCTCAAACTGCTCTCCACAAATCTTTAGGCATGCAATAATATTTCTCCCTGGGTCATAATAGTAACTCCTCATTTCTGCTTTTCATGCTGCCTGGAATTTTTCTTAAACTTGTCCAAATGCAGAAGAAAATCGTTGTCGTTATCTGTTGTGTGCTGCTTGGAGTTGTTGTTGCTTCTGTCATTGGTGGTGTGTTGTCCTGAATGACACACATAGAGCGTGATGTGTTTCAGGTCATGTTCTGTTCTGTGTGAGTTTTTGCGGTGTGTTAAGGCTGGAATATACTACACGACTCACACTCTGTATCATACACGTACCGATTTTGTAAAGGTTTACAGAAAAACTGAGCATCATACATTAAATGTCACACTACCTTTCAAGTCGCTCCGAACACAGTAAACTGACACAAAGATGTGCGCTTCATTGCTATGCCATGCAATACATGACAAAATTGCTCAGTAAGAGATTTTCTGTTAAATATGTCAACTCCAACTGTCCAGCATCTTACTTTTTACTTTACTTTTTAGTCATTTAGCAGACGCTTTTATCCAAAGCGACTTACAAATAAGAAAAAGTAACTAAAACTATAAGTTAAAAGTCTATAAATACTATATATACACATTTAAGAAAATGGAGAAATTAAATAAAATGACAAATGCATACAACAACATTTCAAAACTAAACATTTAAATGAAAACAAAAAATAAAGCTAAAAAATTTACAAAATTTTAAAACAACAAAAGGTATGAGTATAAAAATTATTGTAATATGACACTAAGCCAAACACCGTATATATATATATATATATATATATATATATATATATATATATATATATATATATATTTCATTTCTGTGTAGTATGTTGAAGTTACGTTACTAAAATAAATACAATTTATTAAAACTAAAACTAAAGAAAATACCTATAAAGACATAATAAATTCATACATAATTTATCTAAAATTAAAATAGATAACAAATCAAACGGCAGTAGTTTATCAGTAATCCTAAAAAAATAACACTGCCAAACACACATGCTAACAAACAACTTCCTTTCACATAGTAAGAATTGGTTATAAAAACTAAAACAGAAGTGAAACAAGCAGTAAGAAAGAAGATAAATAAAAAGCGATACTTATATCCCTTGCCGGTGTCCCTGTCCGGTGGAGTCGCAGGGTAGAGTCGATGGTCTTTACACTCTTCGGTCTTCTCACAAGGAGGTCTTCACACAGCGGCTGCCGCGGTAAACTAAGCTTTTTATACCCATCTAACAAAATATTACTCCAATTCAGCTGAACACAATTTCCTGTTACTCACAATAAATGGCCAAGCAAGCACCCGACACTGACAAGGGACGCGATACAGTACGAGACCAAGTGCGATTTCAGCACGTCTCCACACAATAAACAAAACAAGCGTTTCCCAGCAACAACAACTGCGCTAAACACTAATGAGACAAGTAAATACACTTACTAGTTGTTTTAACTTCTGCTGATAGACTGCTTCTCTCAAAGAGTATTACTTTAACAGGAAATTGTGTTTAAGATAGATGTGTAATCACAATAAATGGCCAAGCAAGCGCCCAACACTGACAAGGGACGCGATACAGTTCGAGACCAAACGCGATTTCAGCACGTCTCCGTATCAGCATCTGCAGACTGGCTATGATTTTCACCAGGTAGTTAGTTAACCCTTACTCATCAAACCTGAGCAAAAGTCACGTTGTGTATTCTAGCCTTTATTCTGGCTATTGTATTTTTTTTAAGACTCTGAATAAAACAAAATATATAATCTGTCATTGTGAGGCTCTTTGAAGCAAACAGATTCTCTGAAACAAAAAACAAAAGCAGAGTGTTTACCCAGATAGCACAAGAGCAGGTGAAAACGCTCCGGTTACTATGGTAACCTCGGTTCCCTGAGAGCGGGAACGAGACATCACGGAGATTTCTCCGTTATGGGGAACTCCTTCCCTCCAACCTTTCCTGAAGACCTATTGGCTCACGCCAGTCAATGACTGGCCAATTGTCGCGAAGCATGCAAATATGACGAGCTCGAGAGGCAGTATAAATGCAGCGCCCGCGACAATTACGTCAGAATCTGAACTGAACGCCGCTTGGCTGAACGAGCAGCGATCACGGCGATCACCGTGATGTCTCGTTCCCGCTCTCAGGGAACCGAGGTTACCATAGTAACCGGAGCGTTCCCTTCGAGCTTCACGAGACATCACGGAGATTTCTCCGTTATGGGAACGTTATTCAATCCCGCCGTGAGAGAGGCTACGGACAGCCTGTACCAGTTACACAGCGCGATAGCATTCCCACCAATAACAGAGCTCGTAGGGCGGGCTCACAGCTGATAGATGGAGATAAGCCAATGAGCGCCTACACCTCAGGTATACAAAATTTGCATATCTGGCAAGTGACTACATGGGCTGCGCTGAGAGCAGGGCAGAACACATCCAGCCATAGCAGTATTATAGGAGCTATACAGAGTTAACTGTGTTTGAGCAGCATAACATGACCATGTCCGCGGCACTGAACTCAGGGCCGACAAACAACACCTCATAAAGGGCTGCGTAATGTACTGTACAAACAGCACCTCCCACAAAAGGTAACTTAGCAACATGAATTAGTTACTCACCGACCGCTCTTGGGAGGCTAAGGACTGAACGTCCAGCTTGTAAAACCTGGCGAAGATATTCTGCGAAGACCACCGGCTGGCAAGCAATATCTTGAATACACATACATCTCAACCACGCTAGGTGGAACGATAGCCCTCAATGCACAGAGGGAATTTCCAAACCTTGGGTTGTATATGCCTCCGTGATAGCGTCCACAATCCATTGTGACAGACTTAGTTTCGATACGGCTCGGCCGTTCGTACACCCACCATAGCACCCAAAAACTGGATCGATTGCCGAAAACTGCTTGAACGGTCAATGTAAAATCTCAAAAACACTGACGGGGCAAACTGCAGTCTGGGCGTCCGCACTCTGTGAGGCGATGATTTAGTAGCAAGGGCTGACAGCGAACCGTCTCTCCTTTCGAAGGGGTAGACAGTGATTTAGGCACGTATTCCAATCTCGGCCGGAGAGTGACACTGCAGTCCCGGGACCGAATCGAATGCAGTCGCTGTCCACAGAAAAAGTGTGTAATGCTCTATGCGCTTAGCTGAGCGAAGGCCAGAAGGACTGTAGTTTTAAGGAATAGCTCCTTCAAACCTACGGATGTTAAAAGCCCAATGGTTGCAATGAGAGAGCTCTTACCCACTTCCTGGTCCCAGAGCGGAAACGAAAGTGGACATGGGGATGTAGTCTTTTTACCGAGCGATTGCCCGCTCTGCGAGAGCGGACAATGGCAGCGACATAGACTTCAGTGTCGATGGTAACGATCCACTATCCAGTCTGTGCAGCAGGAAACTCAGAACATACGGTGCAAGTAGTCAGGTCGATATGAGCCTGACTCCTTCACAAACACTCCCATTTTAAGCATACAAACGTCTTGTACAGGGTTTTCGCGCTCCCATGAGCGTGCGAGACTGTAAGGCGCCCCTCTCTGATACCCCTGAAGCGATCACACATGATGGCTCTATAGTTTCAGGTTCGACCTGGGATAGCATATATTTCCTGCCGGGGAACGGCAAGGCGGTGCCTCCAGCAGTTCCGTCAAGTCTGGGAACCCAGGCTGGATTCAGGGCGATGAGTATCCCTGATGCTCGCTCCACCCTGATCTCTCATAACACCAGCGGTAACATTTCTTGATCGGAGGAAATGCATACGGGCTAGCTGCTGGTCAGCGTGATGTCAGCGGGGAGTGAAGAACAACAGGCAATGCGTGTTCTCGCTCTGGCGAACAGATCCACCTCCGCTCTCCCTTAACGCTAGCGGTTCCAGATCATCCGAACCGACTCGGGGTGCAATCTCCACTCTCCTTAAGGATTTATGTACGAAACCACAGACGTGCTGTCGGTGCGAATCAGTACATTTTGCTGGTCCAGCTGTGGCTGAAAATCCTTTAGGGCTAAGAAGACTGCTTCCAGCTCCAGGCGATTTAAGTGCCACTGGCTCTGAGATTCCAGCTACAGTCCCGAAGCTGGCATTCCCTCGCACACTACTCCCCAGCCATGAGTCGATGCATCCATCGTGATCATCTGGCGCATCTGGGTTGCGTCAGAGCTTCGATGTGGCCGTGATGCGCAAACATCCCGAAGTCCACGCCGTTCACGGGACTCGAGATTCCAGCCATAGCTGCAGCGGGCGCATGTGTAATAATCCCGGATGTAATACCGCTGAATCCACCACCTTGAGTACGAGCAGTCTCTGTAATACCCTCAACTGAACAGAGCTGCCCTGCCTGAAAGGCGCAGGGAAGACAATTGGCCGCGGCTCGATCTCGCGAGAGGCGGGATTCATCTCCACGCGATCTCACGAGAGGCAGGCTCTCATCCCACGCGATCTCACGAGAGGCAGGGTCTCATCCCCCACGCGATCTCGCGAGAGGCGGGCTCTCATAGCCGTAGGGACTCTAAGTGAATAAACAGAGAGTCTATGTGGCTGATAAGCGTATCCAGGGACCGAGCTAAAATCAGCCAATCGTCCAGATAGTTGAGGATGCGCCTTCCGCTCGATCTGAGTGGGAAGTGCTGCATCGATGCACTTTGAAAGTGCGTGGGGCCGGAGCAGCCCGGACGGGGGAACAGAGTATTGGAACACTGTGCTTCTCCCTGACAGTTGACAGCTATTCAGAAAAACCGTCTGTGTATGCGGTGCTATCCGAATGTGAAAATGCAGCGTCCTTTAAATCCACGGACGCAAACCAGTCCCAGGCGAATTTGCGCCAGGATCTGCTTAGCGTTAACATCCTGAACGGACGCTTTCCAAGCGCTCTGTTGATGGGTCCGAGATCTAGAATCGGGCAGAGTCTACTCTCTCTTAGGCACCCCAAACAGCGGCTGGACAAAAGCGGCCGTCCGCCTGCTCGCTGAAAATTGCTCTATTGCTCCTTCCCGAGCAATTGTAGCTCTTGTTTAGGATAAGGGCATTTCGAGTCAGTGTTAGAGACTACGCCACGCCATTGAAACGGGGTGGTCTGCGTCTGAATTGAAGGGTGTACCCTCGCTCTTATGCAGAGCAGCCAGCGTGAGATTCTTGGAATCGCTTCTCACGCGCTCATGAACTGACACAGCGGCTACAGCGGCTGGCAGCTATAACCCGTGTGGGCAGTGGGTCCGGTCGCTAAGGGGAGGGGCGAGCGGCGGTGGTGACTGAGCGAGGAGGAAAAGCTCCTCATGCAAACGTATGCTTTAATGAACACACTTCGTCCCACACATTTTAAAATTTTGAGACAGCTTGAGGGCTCCTGCACTGGTCGTGGTGCCTCTTCCCGGGTCTCTTAACTTGTCAAAGAAGACCTCGATCCCGGGGTCTTCTACAACATAGCGGCTGTAATAACTACAGGCTGACTATGCTATACGACCTAGTTGAACACCACGTGAAGGGGCGTAAACAACTGGCGTAATAGTCCGGCGAAATCTGGGAGGCTGATAGGATGCGCCCTTCAGGGCATCAGGTGACTCGCCTCGCCAGCGGTCTTCTACAATATAGCGGCTGTAATAACTACAGGCTGACTGCTATACGACCTAGTTGAACACCACGTGAAGGGGCGTAAACAACTGGCGTAATAGTCCGGCGAAATCTGGGAGGCTGATAGGATGCGCCCTTCAGGGCATCAGGTGACTCGCCGCGCTTTCCGCCAGGGGTGTCATGTGACTCCTACCTTCGCTTCGTAGGGGAGTCATGTGACTCCTCACCTTCGCTGCCGCCAGGGTGTCATGTGACTCGCCGCGCTTTCCGCGGGGCATCAGATCCCATCGCCTTCGCGCTTTGTGAATTAGAAAACATGTCCTCTACACACAAGGCGCCGCCGATGTTATCATGTGAATTATAAAAGTTCACTACACACTGTAGCCGCTGACAAGGGCTGTTACCATGTGAATTATAAATGTCCTCTACCCACTGTAGCCGCTAATGAGGGGCTATTATCATGTGAATGAGAGGTTGTCCCGATCACACGGTAGCCGCTAATGAGGGCTATTATCATGTAATGAGAGGTTGTTCCGAACACACGGTAGCCGTTAATGAGGGGCTATTATCATGTGAATGAGAGGTTGTTCCGTACACACGGTAGCCGCTAATGAGGGGCTATTATCATGTGAATGAGAGGTTGTCCCGATCACACGGTAGCCGCTAATGAGGGGCTATTATCATGTAATGAGAGGTTGTTCCGAACACACGGTAGCCGCTAGTGAGGGGCTATTATCATGTGAATGAGAGAGGAGCGATTGTGCTTTGCAAACAGCAGAACGCCGCTCTGAGGCGGGGGCTGCATGCTTACACAGTGGGTTCTTCCGTGCAGCATCTGCGGCGACGTGAGATCCCTTTGCTCTCCGCACCGCCATGGAAGGGGGGCGTGAGAAGCCGGGCTGATGTCTTGTCCTGCAGGTTCGACGGTGAGAGGAATCCGGACATTTAGTCGGCATGAGCTCATCACCTGAGTCCCGAAGGTCCACCGCTGATCAGAGGGCAGACGGACTACCTTAAGAAATGTCATACTCACCTGAACGCTGCAGAGGAGCAGCCATGAGGCCTGCCCTCGAATGAGCGAACCTTAACCGTGAGTTGTAACATTTTAAGCCATAACCTAGGTTCAGCAATGTGAAGAAAAAGATTCTGACGTAATTGTCGCGGGCGCTGCATTTATACTGCCTCTCGAGCTCGTCATATTTGTATGCTTCGCGACAATTGGCCAGTTATTGACTGGTCTACAAAAAAAATAGGTCTTCAGGAAAGGTTGGAGGGAAGGAGTTCCCCATAACGGAGAAATCTCCATGATGTCTCGTGACAGCTCGAAAGGGAACCATTGAATCAATGTTAAATAGTTAATTTGTCAATGTTAATGGCATTGAATTAATATCACTTCTGCACCTGCAATTAGTTGAAAAAATTTGAAATTTCAACAAAGCAACATTATTGTGATCAGTGTTTGCTTTAGTTGGGCTATTGACTCTTGCTTTTCATTAAGTTAAAGGGATTGTAGAATATCAAGGACCGAATAATTGGCAAATCAAGATTCGATCGAAGCATGGTTGAAACATGAGAAGCCGAATTCCACAAGACAACAGCAGGAAGTCATAAATCAGACCCCTAGCGCCAGCCCGTCTGAATACAGCCTGCAAAACCAAAGGAACACTCAATGATAATTCCAATGCAGGAATTCGGTAATACATTTGAGGAATAAATATTGATTGACAAAGAGATGCAACATGTGACCATTACATGTAAATCTGTGATTGAAATCACAGCTACAGACTGTAAAATCATCTTAAAGGACTTTCATGCTCATGGTTAATGAAACTAATCATTTCTATGCATAACAGCATATTATGTATGTGACCCACAAATTTGAATATCCTTGTTTTAATCATTGTGTTTATCGTGCTTTTAATTAGTATTGACTAGCTAAGCCTTAAGGGTTAATGTCATGTTTAGTATGTATGAGCGTGATAATTCCAGCTTTGAACATTTCTTTTAATTGATTTCCTGTCAAATGCATCATATTCTGGCTATAGAAACCACATTCAAAAGGATATTTTGCAAGAGAATGTAAAATTCAAGCAATGTGACTGGCCATGACATGTTAATTTATTAAGTGGGTGGAGCTACAAAGCGGCACCCAGAATCAGCATGGGATCTAATTGGTCAAGACAACCATTGGGAGGTCCCTAAAAGGCCGAGAATAAATACTAGGACACCCTCTTCAGCGTCTCTTCAACTCTCTTAACCCTCTCTTAACTTCTCCTCGCGCTCTTGAATGCTCCGTCCTCTTGAATTCCTCTCTCTCTCTCCCTTAAACGCCCTCTCTCTCTGGAAAAATGAACTCTCTCTCTCTCTCCAGCCATGTGCTCTGGACCACAAGCCAGCTTGCTACCATGATGAGAAGAAAAGCCATCTTTACATCCTTTTATTCTTTGACTTTAGTTTATTTTCTTTCCGTTGAGTCCGTGTGCTAAGTTACGTTTGCCAAGGACAACCAGCCCAAAACTCTGCAGGGCCAGCCACGAGCCAACGCCCACTTCAACGACTCCTGAACTCTAAGCCAATCAGCGACTTCGGAGAAACCCTTTTCTGCAAAGGACGACAAAGGGAATCCTTTAAACACAAAAGTACAAACCCCAGACTTGCTGAAACTGGTGTAATATTGAAAATAGATTTTAGCCTCATTGAAAACTCAATGCGAGTGTTAAATCAGTGATTGATGGTTGTTCAGGTTTATGCAATTGCACATATTGCTGTAAACGTGGGATATCAAATTCTCATTCTCTTAATCTAATCCTTTCCTCACTTTCTCTCTTTCTGCAACGCGTGAATGTGTGAATGCTTGTGTTCATGTGTAGATTAGTTTACATGTCTTAGCATTATATAAATAAAGTCTTGTTTATATTGAAAAGAGAAATATCTTGTGTTTTGTGCTCATAAGTTAATGCCTTAATCTGTCGATTTTGTTACTGTGCTATTTAATAGTGTTTACACTATATTTTGGGATTTTAATATCCAGTGCAGAGTTTGTTATACGGCTTGTTCGGTGAATCGCCGTGAAACAGTGAGTCTGTTCAAATTCCCTATAAAATCATTAATGATTCCCTTTGAGCTAAATTGACCTGTTTCCCTTATAACAATATATATATTATATGTTATCATTACAGGATAGTTCACCCAAAAATGAAAATGTGATGTTTATCTGCTCCCCCCTGCAGGGCATCCAAGATGTAGGTGACTTCAGTAGAACACAAAAGATGTTTAACTCAAACCGTTGCAATCTGTCAGTCATTTAAAGGCAGTCAATGGCACCACGGCTTTGAGAGACAAAATAAAACATACACAGACAAAACTAAATCAAACCCTGTGATGATACATTGAGGTCTAAAGACACGAACTGATCGGTCTGTGCAAGAAACTGAACAGTGTTTATACCATTTTTTAGCTCTGACCCACTGCAATGTTCAACTGTCCTGAGCGTGTCACAACAGCCGGCGCGTCTTCTTCTTCTTGCTTTACGGCGGATAAACATCTAATTTTCTTTTTGGGTGAACTATCCCTTTAATGAAGAAAGAGATATTTTAAATATAAGTTGGAGTAGACTACTTTTTGTGATGGGTGTCAAGCTGTAATAAAGTTGAGAAATAATATTAAAAAGTGTTGAAGTTGATCTTTCATTACTGATGTTAATGTTCTGTTTCATAAATGCAAAGATACTGTGACAAAATATACAGAAACATTTAGACATCAACTCTCATCATACAAACCTCAACAATGGTGACAATTATCAAACTAATTCAGATAAACAGATCAGCTGCAATGCATGCTGGGAGTCACAAGTGAATGAACATTATTCACATTATTCACACATAAAAACACAACACACTTTATTTAAACGCAATTATTTAAATAACCTCACAATGATTACAGTCACCATAACCTGATCCCAATGTATAATACAGAATAATATATTGTGTAAATATATTGCTATGTATTGAATAATACATAAGGAATGGCTGCTTTCATATATTGAAAAAATGTGACAATATATTTACTTACATATCACAATACATGTCATTTTATATTCATTAATATACTATAATATATAGATATATATATATATATATATATATATGTATATGTGATAAGATATGGTACTGCATGTGTAAAAACCTATTGAACACATACAGTGGGGCAAAAAAGTATTTAGTCAGCCACCAATTGTGCAAGTTCTCCCACTTAAAAAGATGAGAGAGGCCTGTAATTTTCATCATAGGTATACCTCAACTATGAGAGACAAAATAAGAAAAAAATCCAGAAAATCACATTGTAGGATTTTAAAGAATTTATTTGCAAATTATGGTGGAAAATAAGTATTTGGTCACCTACAAACAAGCAAGATTGCTGGCTCTCACAGACCTGTAACTTCTTCTTTAAGAGGCTCCTCTGTCCTCCACTGCTTACCTGTATTAATGGCATATGTTTGAACTCGTTATCAGTATAAAGACACCTGTCCACAACCTCAAACAGTCACACTCCAAACTCCACTATGGCCAAGACCAAAGAGCTGTCAAAGGACACCAGAAACAAAATTGTAGACCTGCACCAGGCTGGGAAGACTGAATCTGCAATAGGTAAGCAGCTTGGTGTGAAGAAATCAACTGTGGGAGCAATTATTAGAAAATGGAAGACATACAAGACCACTGATAATCTCCCTCGATCTGGGGCTCCATCAAGATCTCACCCGTGGGTCAAAATGATCACAAGAACTGTGAGCAAAAATCCCAGAACCACACGGGGGGACCTAGTGAATGACCTGCAGATAGCTGGGACCAAAGTAACAAAGGCTACTATCAGTAACACACTGCGCCACCAGGGACTCAAATCCTGCAGTGCCAGACGTGTCCAGGCCCGTCTGAAGTTTGCTAGAGAGGCATTTGGATGATCCAGAAGAGGATTGAGAGAATGTCATATGGTCAGATGAAACCAAAATAGAACTTTTTGGTAAAAACTCAACTTGTCATGTTTGGAGGAGAAAGAATGCTGAGTTGCATCCAAAGAACACCATACCTACTGTGAAGCATGGGGGTGGAAACATCATGCTGTGGGGCTGTTTTTCTGCAAAGGGACCAGGACGACTGATCTGTGTAAAGGAAAGAATGAATGGGGCCATATATCGTGAGATTTTGAGTGAAAACCTCCTTCCATCAGCAAGGGCATTGAAGATGAAACGTGGCTGGGTCTTTTAGCATGACAATGATCCCAAACACACCGCCTGGCAACGAAGGGTGGCTTCGAAGAAGCATTTCAAGGTCCTGGAGTGGCCTAGCCAGTCTCCAGATCTCAACCCCATAGAAAATCTTTGGAGGGAGTTAAAAGTCCGTGTTGCCCAGCGACAGCCCCAAAACATCACTGCTCTAGAGGAGATCTGCATGGAGGAATGGGCCAAAATACCAGCAACAGTGTGTGAAAACCTTGTGAAGACTTACAGAAAACGTTTGACCTCTGTCATTGCCAACAAAGGGTATATAACAAAGTATTGAGATGAAATTTTGTTATTGACCAAATACTTATTTTCCACCATAATTTGCAAATAAATTCTTTAAAAATCCTACAATGTGATTTTCTGGATTTTTTTTCTTATTTTGTCTCTCATAGTTGAGGTATACATATGAAGAAACTTACAGGCCTCTCGCATCTTTTTAAGTGGGAGAACTTGCACAATTGGTGGCTGACTAAATACTTTTTTGCCCCACTGTATATACTCATGCAATATATGCGTACACATATTTAAATATATATTTATTATGTTTAACAATCATTTATGATATACTTGTTTCATATTTTAAAATATAGCAATAGTTTACTATAGAATAAGCACACCCGCTCATATTTAGTGAACAGCCATTCATTTTTTACTGAAATAATATATAATTTAACAGTGTTTGGCCAATCATCTTCCTGACCACAGACTCTTTTCTTCTGCACAATCATAACCCCATAAACCTTTACATTTCAAAATAATACAACATTAGACACCAACAGATCTCCCCCTATATTAATACTGAGCAAAAACTGCAACTGCACACCAGTTGGGACTGAAGATAGGACAGGGCTTAGGCAGAGATGACAGCCACTGCTGTTCCGTACAGTGGCTATGGAGTAAAGGGTACTCCAATTAGGGGAATGCAACAGAAGCCACATCTTGCGTAAGGAGGGAATGAATGATGAATGAATGAATGAATGAATGAATGAATGAATGATGCATTTATATAGCGCTTTTTGTGTATTGTTATACACCCAAAGCGCTTTACAATCATGTGCGGGGGGGTCTCTCCTCAACCACCACCAGTGTGTAGCATCCACTTGGATGATACGACGGCTGCCACAGGACAACGGCGCCAGTGCGCTCACCACACACCAGCTACAGGTGGAGAGAAGAGATAGTCATAGAGCCAATCAAGTGGATGGGGATTATTAGGAGGCCATGATTGACAAGGGCCAGTGGTGGGAATTTGGCCAGGACACCGGGGTTACACCCTACTCTTTACGAGAAGTGCCATGGGATTTTTAATGACCACAGAGAGTCAGGACTTCGGTTTAACGTCTCATCCGAAAGACGGTGCTTGTTGACAGTATAGTGTCCTCATTACTATACTGGGGCGTTAGGACCCACACAGACCACAGGGTGAGCACCCCCTGCTGGCCTCACTAACACCTCTTCCAGCAGCAACCTAGTTTTTCTCAGGAGGTCTCCCATCCAGGTACTGACCAGGCTCAACCCTGCTTAGCTTCAGTGGGTAACCAGTCTTGGGCGGCAGGGTGAAATTGGAGATTACACATATGGACTGGCCAAGGGCAGTACTACACATGGAAGTCTCTGAGGTAGACTCAGCCAGTCTGGGGTGAGATCAATACATAGCAGAGATGGCAGAAGATCTATGCCAGGGAAAGACACAGACTCACCGTGAGGGAGTCGTACCATGGAAGAATACACATGTGGGAATCACTACACATGGGCACCTAGCCCAGCAAAAAGGGCTGACCTTGGGCAAACACACAAGGGCTGGACCTGGCGTCTGGTGCTACGCCACGCCTGACTGCCAAGGGTGCGGGAGGAACGTCAACAGGGTTCGCCAAGGGAACTAAACTGAGAAGCCATAAAAGTGCACATATCCGGTCCGTGGGGGAATGGCGGAGCAAGCGTTATTGACAACGATCAGGTTCCAGTATTACTGGCCATCTGAGTGCGGGAGTACACGGGCTGGTTATAGAATCTGGTAAAGCGTGTTGGGTGTCGCCCAGCCGGCAGCTCTACAGATGTTTGCTATCGAGGCACCCCCCCAATGCCCAAGAAGAAGCAACGCCTCTCATAGAGTGTGCTCTTACTCCAAGGGGGTATGGTATGTGCCGGGCCTGGTATGCCAAAACTATAGCTTCCACTATCCAGTGGGCAAGCCTTTCTTTGGAGACAGCCTTTCCATTCTGCTGTCCTCCAAAGCAGATGAAGAGCTGGTCTGAGGTCCTGAAACTCTGCGCGGTCCACGTAAACAGCAATGGCTGGGTCTGCCTCCTCCCGGGGCAGTGCTTGCAAGATCACCACCTGATCCCCAAAGGACGTGGTGGGAACTTTGGGCACATATCCAGGCCGGGTCTCAGGACAACGTGAGAGTTACCGAATCGTCACACGAATCATCGACCAAAAATGCCTGCATGTCCCCTACCCTCTTGACGGAGGCCAATGCAGTGAGGAGCACTGTCTTTAACAACAGAAACTTAAGCTCTACTGACTCCAGAGGCTCAAAGGGCTCCACCTTCAAGGCCATCTGGACCAAGGAGATAACAAGAGGTACCAGATGAGAAGAACCAACCTGATGACCACTTCTAAACAACCTGATGACCAAGTCGTGCTTCCCCACAGACTTACCGTCTACTGCATCATGATGTGTGTCAATAGCGGCAACATACACTTTGAGGGTGGAGGGAAACAGCCTTCGCTCCAACCCATCTTGCAGGAAAGAGCACAACCCTGATCGGGCATCTATGGGGGTCTTCCCAGCGGGGTTCCCTATAACAGGGACCTGAACAGGTTCCCTACCCGATCATGGAACCTGTTCATCGATTGGTGCTCTTCCCGCCGGGAAGACCCCCGTAGATGCCCGATGGTGTTTACTACTGCTGGAGGTAACTCACCTAGAACCTCCGTGGGTGCCAGTGGGTGCCCCTCTCTGAGAAAGGAGATCCCTCCTCAGAGGAATTTGCCAAGGAGGGGCTGTCGCGATTCAGGGAACCAAGTCCGATTGGGCCAGTATGAGGCTACCAAGAGGACCTGCTCCTCGTCCTCCTGACCTTGCACAGTGTCTGTGCAAAAAGGTGTCTGTGTCTGTGTCAGTGTCTGTGCCAGTCTCCAGATCTCAACCCCATAGAAAATCTTTGGAGGGAGTTAAAAGTCCGTGTTGCCCAGCGACAGCCCCAAAACATCACTGCTCTAGAGGAGATCTGCATGGAGGAATGGGCCAAAATACCAGCAACAGTGTGTGAAAACCTTGTGAAGACTTACAGAAAACGTTTGACCTCTGTCATTGCCAACAAAGGGTATATAACAAAGTATTGAGATGAAATTTTGTTATTGACCAAATACTTATTTTCCACCATAATTTGCAAATAAATTCTTTAAAAATCCTACAATGTGATTTTCTGGATTTTTTTTCTTATTTTGTCTCTCATAGTTGAGGTATACATATGAAGAAACTTACAGGCCTCTCGCATCTTTTTAAGTGGGAGAACTTGCACAATTGGTGGCTGACTAAATACTTTTTTGCCCCACTGTATATACTCATGCAATATATGCGTACACATATTTAAATATATATTTATTATGTTTAACAATCATTTATGATATACTTGTTTCATATTTTAAAATATAGCAATAGTTTACTATAGAATAAGCACACCGCTCATATTTAGTGAACAGCCATTCATTTTTACTGAAATAATATATAATTTAACAGTGTTTGGCCAATCATCTTCCTGACCACAGACTCTTTTCTTCTGCACAATCATAACCCCATAAACCTTTACATTTCAAAATAATACAACATTAGACACCAACAGATCTCCCCTATATTAATACTGAGCAAAAACTGCAACTGCACACCAGTTGGGACTGAAGATAGGACAGGGCTTAGGCAGAGATGACAGCCACTGCTGTTCCAGACAGTGGCTATGGAGTAAAGGGTACTCCAATTAGGGAATGCAACAGAAGCCACATCTTGCGTAAGGAGGAATGAATGATGAATGAATGAATGAATGAATGAATGAATGATGCATTTATATAAGCGCTTTTGTGTGTTGTTATACACCCAAAGCGCTTTACAATCATGTGCGGGGGGGTCTCTCCTCAACCACCACCAGTGTGTAGCATCCACTTGGATGATATGACGGCTGCCACAGGACAACGGCGCCAGTGCGCTCACCACACACCAGCTACAGGTGGAGAGAGAGAGATAGTCATAGAGCCAATCAAGTGGATGGGGATTATTAGGAGGCCATGATTGACAAGGGCCAGTGGTGGGAATTTGGCCAGGACACCGGGATTGCACCCTACTCTTTACGAGAAGTGCCATGGGATTTTTAATGACCACAGAGAGTCAGGACTTCGGTTTAACGTCTCATCCGAAAGACGGTGCTTGTTGACAGTATAGTGTCCTCATTACTATACTGGGCGTTAGGACCCACACAGACCACAGGGTGAGCACCCCCTGCTGGCCTCACTAACACCTCTTCCAGCAGCAACCTAGTTTTTCTCAGGAGGTCTCCCATCCAGGTACTGACCAGGCTCAACCCTGCTTAGCTTCAGTGGGTAACCAGTCTTGGGCGGCAGGGTGAAATTGGAGATTACACATATGGACTGGCCAAGGGCAGTACTACACATGGAAGTCTCTGAGGTAGACTCAGCCAGTCTGGGGTGAGATCAATACATAGCAGAGATGGCAGAAGATCTATGCCAGGGAAAGACACAGACTCACCGTGAGGGGAGTCGTACCATGGAAGAATACACATGTGGGAATCACTACACATGGGCACCTAGCCCAGCAAAAGGGCTGACCTTGGGCAAACACACAAGGGCTGGACCTGGCGTCTGGTGCTACGCCACGCCTGACTGCCAAGGGTGCGGGAGGAACGTCAACAGGGTTCGCCAAGGGGAACTAAACTGAGAAGCCATAAAAGTGCACATATCCGGTCCGTAGAGGGGAATGGCGGAGCAAGCGTTATTGACAACGATCAGGTTCCAGTATTACTGGCCATCTGAGGCAAGTACACGGGAGTACACGGGCTGGTTATAGAATCTGGTAAACGTGTTAGGTGTCGCCCAGCCGGCAGCTCTACAGATGTTTGCTATCGAGGCACCCCGCCCCAATGCCCAAGAAGAAGCAACGCCTCTCATAGAGTGTGCTCTTACTCCAAGGGGGTATGGTATGTGCCGGGCCTGGTATGCCAAAACTATAGCTTCCACTATCCAGTGGGCAAGCCTTTCTTTGGAGACAGCCTTTCCATTCTGCTGTCCTCCAAAGCAGATGAAGAGCTGGTCTGAGGTCCTGAAACTCTGCGTGCGGTCCACGTAAACAGCAATGGCTGGGTCTGCCTCCTCCCGGGGCAGTGCTTGCAAGATCACCACCTGATCCCCAAAGGACGTGGTGGGAACTTTGGGCACATATCCAGGCCGGGTCTCAGGACAACGTGAGAGTTACCGAATCGTCACACGAATCATCGACCAAAAATGCCTGCATGTCCCCTACCCTCTTGACGGAGGCCAATGCAGTGAGGAGCACTGTCTTTAACAACAGAAACTTAAGCTCTACTGACTCCAGAGGCTCAAAGGGCTCCACCTTCAAGGCCATCTGGACCAAGGAGAGATAACAAGAGGGTACCAGATGAGAAGAACCAACCTGATGACCACTTCTAAACAACCTGATGACCAAGTCGTGCTTCCCCACAGACTTACCGTCTACTGCATCATGATGTGTGTCAATAGCGGCAACATACACTTTGAGGGTGGAGGGAAACAGCCTTCGCTCCAACCCATCTTGCAGGAAAGAGAGCACAACCCTGATCGGGCATCTATGGGGGTCTTCCCAGCGGGGTTCCCTATAACAGGGACCTGAACAGGTTCCCTACCCGATCATGGAACCTGTTCATCGATTGGTGCTCTTCCCGCCGGGAAGACCCCCGTAGATGCCCGATGGTGTTTACTACTGCTGGAGGTAACTCACCTAGAACCTCCGTGGGTGCCAGTGGGTGCCCCCTCTCTGAGAAAGGAGATCCCTCCTCAGAGGAATTTGCCAAGGAGGGGCTGTCGCGAGGAGCATCAGTTCAGGGAACCAAGTCCGATTGGGCCAGTATGAGGCTACCAAGAGGACCTGCTCCTCGTCCTCCCTGACCTTGCACAGTGTCTGTGCAAAAAGGCTCACTGGGGGAAACGCATATTTGCATAGGCCACGAGTCCAGCTGTATGCCAGCGCGTCCGTGCCGAGGGTCAGTACAGGGGAGAGTTTTCTCTTTTCCCAGTTGACCCGAAGCCCCAATCGGCTGAGGTGCTCAAAGGGGAGGACCTAGTACTGATATGCTCACCCCTCGAACGCAAAGCAGAGAAACGGCCTGTGTTGAGGGAGGCTCAAGACATAAAAAGTATGCGTCCTTCAGGTCGATCGCTGCAAACTAATCGTAAGGACGAATGCATTTAAAAATCTTGAATGGGAGCTTGTAAGGGGCCCTATTCAGGGCGCGCAGGTCCAAGATTGGTCGTAGCCCACTGCCTTTCTTGGGTACAATGAAGCAAGGGCTGCAAAAACTGGACTCCAAATCTTCTGGAAGGACCGGCTCTATCGCATCCTTTGCCAGTGGGACCACGATCTCCACCCACCAGACGGGAGCATTCTGGTTCAGCACAGTAGTGGACCTAATGCCCCTGAACTTGGGAGGACGCCGGGCAAACTGAATAGCATATCCAAGTTTGATAGTTCTCGTAAGCCAGCAAGCCAGTCTGGGGAGACTGAACAAGGGGAACCACTGATGTACCCGCAGTGGGGCAGCAAATTGGAGCACAGGGAACTGACCCGGAAGGCAGTGTGTCCCAAAGTGGGGTCTGAGTGTGAGGTGCGACACTTACCTGGCTCCACAGTTGGGCAGCGGGCACGTGAGGCATCGCGTCCTCGAACCGGGTCCTGCTTCCCGCTGGTGAAAGGAGAGAGGGACGGGGGTGTCAAGACCGTGTCCCATACACTGCCGTTCACACCCTCTTGGGAACCGGAGAAATAGGAAACTGCTCTTTTGAAAATTTGGGTACTATGGCCCCAGAACCAGTAGCAGAACAGCAAAAATAGGGAACAAAAGATTTTTCACCTGGCCCTCCACCGGGGGAGGAGCGGACTCACCATCTCCTGAAGAGCAGAATCCAGTGCCTCGGGTTCGCCCATCCCAAGAATGCCGCTTGCTTTGGCGCTTCATGGGCCTGGCAGGGGCAGAGACGGGCTGCGCCGCTTCGCTGCGGCCGCGATGAGGGCTGCTGCTGGGGCCGCGCTTGATCGGAGTTGGAGGCAGCAGGAGGGCGCCCTCGGCCACGAGCGGGCGGAAGGGCTGCAGCCGGCGGCAGGGTGGCGACAGCAGTGGGCCGCCTGGGCAGGCTTTGTTGTCTGATCACCTCCGTTCGCTTCTGTGTGGCGGAGAACTGGGCCAGGCTCTCCACCGCGTCGCCGAAGAGGCCTGCCTTGGAGATCGGGGAGTCCAAGAAGCAGTGCTTGTCGGATTCCTCTTATCTGCCAGGTTCAACCATAGGTGGCGCTCCTGAGTGCACATTGTCTGTCCGAGGGACCGTGCCGTGACTTTTGACGCGTGAAGGTCAAGGTTCGTCACCGTGTGCAGCTCCTGCATCAAACCTGGGTTAGAACTGCCCTCGTGCAGCTGCTTCAATGCCTTGGCCTGGTAGGCATGCAGGAGGGCCATGGCGTGCAGGGCAGAGGCGGCCTGTCCAGCTGCTATGTAAGCCTCGGCCATTGAGACGAACGAGAACCCACGAGCCCTGGACATGAGGCGTGGATTATCCCACCAGGCGGCAGCGCTCTGCGGGCAAAGCTGCACCGCAATAGTACGCTCGACTGGGGGGATCTCCACATACCCCTTAGCCGCCCCGACATCGAGGGCAGTGAGGATAGAAGAACTAGCTCTGTTTCGGGCTGAAAAAGGTGCCCTCCAAGACCTAGTCACCTCCTCATGCACTTCTGGGAAAAATGGAACCGGAGGCAGCTGACGTCGAGCGGCCTGAGCCCCTGGAACCAATCCTCAAGCCTGGAGCGTTTGGGAGAAGAAGGAGGCCTCCAGTGCAGCTTGACGCTCTCGGCGGCCTGGGAAACCATAGCAGTCAGCTCTGGATCTGACTCGGGCAGCCTAGCTCGTCCTCCGATGCAGCGATCAACATCTTGTCTTCCGCTGGCCCACCGAACTAGATGCTGGGAATCAAACTATGACTTATGATATGCTGGAGAATTGAGAGGCCTGCGGAGATGCACTCAATGGTGAAGCTCTCACCATAATCCTCAGATTGATCACCCTGACTATAAGCCGAAGTAGACCCCAGAGAAACGGAGGAACTAGAACGGGGCATGGCGAGGGAGGTATCTGGACCACAACATGGCTATGGTCATGACCCAAGCATTGCTGTATAAATGCATCATTTGTTCATGAAGCTTAATTAAGCTATGCATATGATTATATACTTACAAATTCTAAATATATAATTATTCACCACAAATAGTTTATATCATTTTTTATTTGTAATATATGCTTATGGACTACATGTAAACATATTTAATGTGCAATATCTTATTCAGGTCAGTACTAAATAAACAATAGCATGCATTTTGTATGATCCCTCTTACTTGGTAAAATAATCAACATTTTGCAGATCCTGCAAGGTGCATGTACTGTAAACTTTTGACTTCAACTGTATGCACTCTATGTGTGTGTGTTTATATATACATAATAAATATACACAGTACACACACATATATTATATAAACTAAAACTTTGATTTTGGATGCAATTAGTCATTTGACAGCACTAATATATATATATTCTATTAAAAGGATGCATCCCTTGAAGGGTAAATGCCATTGATGAATATATTCGTGCATATTTTGTATAGTAAAAGTTTCCTTTTTGACATCCATAATGTAATAAGCTGGAACTCAAGTCCAAAACTGAGCTGCTGCAGGTGTGGAGACAACTGAACCTTCAACGCTCAGGTAAACCACAACCAGAGAGTACCTTTCCACAGTCAAAACACAGCTCATTAAAACATATACTGACAATATACACAATAAAACCTGTTTCCTAGAGATTTAACACATCAGTCTTTGTTTTTGCCCAAGTCAATCCCAGCAAATGAGTCATATATGCATATATGCTTATGCAGAGGTCGGCTCTTCTGTAGTGTTCATTTATTCAGTAGACTGAATAAAAGCAGCAAATCAGCAAGCTAGATTGTGTCTGTATTAAAATATAAAAGCAATTCTATACTTGTAATAGACTGACTATCACTAGCTTTTTTTTATCACAGATACAGTACAAAAACCATAATCTGTGAGACACACTCAGCCCCAAACCCTGCTCCAAAGGGATGTTCATGGTAATGAGTGTTTAACATGGGATACTGGACTGTGCTTTGACTTTTATCACACATGGGAGAGTCTGAGAAATATTTGGATATTTGAACGGGACAAATCTTGTAATTACTTACCTATAGTTACAAAATAAGTTGGATAATATTCTACAACATATGAGTAGATTGTCTTTTAGTTTATATTAGACTTTTATTTTGACGAGTGGCGCGCAGGAAGAGTGTCACACGCGCTTGGCATTTCTTCCTGTGGTGAAGGGATTTCCGTCAACAACATTTGATCAAAACATCAATGACGAGCGGAAACGGGGTTTTCTCTCTGAAGTGAAAATATATCTCGCCAAAGCTGATTTCAGTATCCACATCTGTTCAAACAAGTCTGACACGTAAGACAGATCGCTATTATTATTATCACTTGTTTATAACGTTTACAATTGCGTTATTTATACCACTGTGAGTAACGTACACGACAGCTTTCTGGAGATACATTCAATCTTTTCACGTTAACGTTATACAAATGCTTTTAAAGCAATAATAAACACTGGTACTAAATAATTACGTCTTTTTATGTACCATCCCACATACAACAATACTAGTGTTTCCGAGCCACACTATAGTAAAGTACTTCAATAGTTGTTGTGGTAATATAACAACTATAATAATATAAACAAATGACTTTATCCAATACTGTACTGTGTTTTCCACAACTACAGGGTATATTATACTACAGTATACTGTTTAAAAACTACAGTATTTATCAGTTCACCACAGTATGCTGAAGCATTCATTAACAGTGTTGTAAATACACTTCACTATAGTATGGTTAACTATACATTACTATAGTATTTTTTCATGTGGGATGGTTTTTATGCAACTGATAGGACTCAAGAGTCTGTTTTAAACATAATAATAATAACAATAATTGTAAGACAGTATCCTTTGGATCACGTAACCGCACTCGCTGACAGATCTGAATGTAGAGAAATCATTTGAATGTGGATCTGCTGAATATTTGTCATGGGTTAGTCTGTTTTGGGTTGATTCAGCGCAGGATGGACTCTCAGGTGGTGCGCAGGGGCATCAGCGTCCAGCAGTCTGACCTGGTGTGTAAGAGAGGATGCGGTTTCTACGGTAACGCCGTCTGGCAGGGCCTCTGCTCCAAATGCTGGCGAGAGGAGAACCAGTGCACCAGAGTCAAGCAGATAGAGGACGACAGAGCGCTGGCCGAGAGGTGAGAGACTGGCTGATGATTAATGCTTCATTATTCTGATCTGTTGTGATCAGCTGCTGTGTGTCTGACAGGCTACAGAGAGAGGAGCAAGCAGCGTATGCCAGCAGCCGTAGTGAGGAGGCGCCTTCACGACCAGAGTCCTCCAAAACACCCAGCGTGCCCATGGTGAAGAGGCTTTTCACCTCCGCTCCCAAAACACCTGCAAGGAGAGGTACGACAGGGAGATTACGCCGCCTCTCACACAGGGAACATTTGATCATGGAAACAAGTAGACCTGACAAATAAACCTTATAAATTATGTTGTGAGTATATGAATAAATAGCTTTCCATTGATGAATGGTTTGTTATGATAGGACAATATTTGAAAATCTGGTGCAAAGAAATCATCTTTAAAGTTGTTCAAATTAAGATTTTAGCAATGCATATTATTTATCAAAAATTATTTTTATGGTAAAAAATGTACTAAATATCTTCATGGAGCTTGATCTTAAAATCTTAATGATTTTTGGCATACAATACAAATCTATATGTTTGACCCATATAATTTATTTTTGGCTATTGCTACAAATATACTCCAGCGACTGGTTTTGTTGGTCCAGTGTGTGTGTGTGTGTATATATATATATATATATTAGTGGTGGGCCGTTATCGGCGTTAACGTGCTGCGTTAACGTGAGACTCTTATCGGCGATAAAAAAATATCGGCGTTAATCTATTCTCAAAGTTGGGTTGGGAGCTGGGTCTATACGCAAGCTATGATGACTTTCACCCTGATATTTTAGCGGATGTATACCTGGCCGAATTGCACTGTAGGGGGCAGAACGAGTCTTCTTGAACTAGAGGCTCGCAGTCCGTGATGGACAGATTGTTAACGGCTGGTCTATGTGGTAATACAATCGGGCAGGACATCCAAACGCTCACCTATCATTCATCAACCTCAAATATGGCTTTTCATCTGAAAGATGTATGTAGTAGCAACTTTACATGGCCGCTCAATATGATGTTAACCTAGAGAAATGTGCGCTATTGAAGTGTTTGTGTGGGCAGCGTTTGCTGCAAGACAGGCTCCGTGCGCCACTTGCTCTTACAATCTCCGTCATTTTGGTCATACAGATAAAGTAGCCTAATACATCTTTCGAATCTGTAAAGACTCTACGCTTTATTGTGTGCACTCAGAATAACAGCGTTGCGCTTTTAAGCAAACAGGATGCGCTTTAGGTCTCATGTGAACTTGAGCGAGAAACTTCAATATATCTAAAAATACAGTACATAGAAAAATATATCTATAGAGAGTGAAATGTCAAAAAAAAAAAATGTAATCTGTGCAACACTGTGCATAATAAGATGGCTTTCAGTTCAATATAATAACAAAAACGACATTTTGGGTTTTATTCAACTAATAAGGTGGGCACGCTGTGATCTGTACTATATTTTTACTGTAATTGACAGTTATCGGCAAAAAAACAACAACACGGGAGTGGGAGGGAATGGGAGTCAATCTTCCGGGAGTGGAACGGGATTTTTCTCCAGTTTTTTCGTGGGATTGGGACGGGAAGAGATTAAAGTTTGTGAAGCATTTTGGAAACAGGAGATGAGCTCCTGGTCTAATGCGCCACCTGGCTTGAGAAACCCATTCTCAAAGACTTACTTTTAGTCATTATTTGGGTAGCACACATATTCTGAATGCCTTCGGCAGAATTCAAATGAGCCATTTTAATCTAGATTAATTCCAAGATTAATCTAGATTAAAAAAATTAATCTATGCCCACCTCTAATATATATATATATATATATATATATAGTCATTTAGCAGATGCTTTTATCCAAAGACAATAAAAGCAATCAAAACCAACAAAAGAGCAGTAATATGTAAGAGCTGTGAGAAGTCCCAGTTAGTCTAATGCAGTACGCAAGGTTTTTAAAGTGCCCCATTGTGACATTTTTAAAGTTGCTAATATTGTTTTATGAGTGTCCTAAAACAGGTTTACATGCATACAAGGAAAAAACACTTTAATTTAATTTTACCTCATTTCTACATGATTCCTAAAACGACTCATTCGAAGAATCAGTCTCTCTAAACCCCGCCTTTCCGTGAGCCCTCGCTGCTGTGATTGGTCAGATGGCGCAGTCCTTTGTGATTGGTCTACTGCCGCGGAGTTTATGCAAATGTATTACTTTGTGACGTACAGCCGTAACAGAATAAGATTTGAATTCCCGTCGACTCGTTTAGACGATTGAGAGCGGATTATTTTTTTGACAGACTATAACTTTATTTATCGTGCGCTGTTGGCTTAACAACGTTGCTGAAAGTTAATGTTACATACTGCTACATGACACACTGCATGAAACGGTCATGTTAGATGGTCAAGTGTTGTTGTTGTTTTCTGGTAATGCTCAGCTCTAAAGTATTTAATTGTGAGTGTAATCCCTAACAGGGTTTCTGAGGGGTTTAAAAGGTCTTACAAAGTCTTAATTCATCCTTTCAGAAATGTAAACCCTTAAAAGGCTCTTAAATCATAGCACAACATCTTGCATTTATACAGTCGTGGCATTACATGTTGCATTCTTCTTTGTTTTTCTCCTATATTCCGATACAGATATCTTTATATCAAGATATATTCACTTAAGATGCAAATATAAAGTCTTATTTTCTGATAAAATTGAACAAAAGTAAGTAATATTTACTTAAAACGAGAATAAATATCTGTCAGGGGGGAATTAAAACTTGTTTTTCCTTCAAATTAAGCAGAATTAAGTTTCTGAGCCCATTGACAGATATTAATCTTGTTTTAATCATAAACTCATTTGATGTTGATTAACTTCTTCTTTTAACTTCTTCTTATGTCATTTTGCTTTTCGAGGAAATGTATCTTGATTTAAGGTCATTCAACGCTCATTCAACAAATGCACAGCTAAACAGATGAGTTTTGAGTCTGGGTTTAAATGTGGCTAATGTTTTAGCACATCTGATCTCTTCTGGAAGATGATTCCAGCTGCGGGTGGCATAATAGCTAAAAGCAGACTCCCCTTGTTTTATGTGAACCCTTGGTATTTCTAACTGACTCGGTCATACTGATCTGAGTGGTCTGTTAGGTCTATATTCAGTGAGCATATCTGTAATGTATTTAGGTCCTAGGCCATTGAGTGATTTATAAACGAGTAAAGGTACTTTAAAATCAATCCTAAATGTAACTGGAAGCCAGTGTAAGGACCCGAGGACTGGTGTGAAATGCTCAGATGTTCTGGTTCTAGTCAGAATCCTGGCAGCAGCGTTCTGGATGAGCTGCAGCTGTCTAATGGTCTTCTTTGTAAGGACACCATTACAATAATCCACCCTGCTGGTGATAAAGGCATGAACGAGTTTCTCCAAATCCTGACTGGAAACAAAACGTCTAATTCTTGCAATGTTTTTGAGAAGATAGTATGCTGGTTTAGTTACTGCTTTGACATGACTACTAAAACTAAGGTCTGTCTCCAGAATCACACAGGATTTTTGACTTGATTTTTATTTGTTTGACCCCTAGAGTCAAGGTATGCATTCACCTTGAGAACTTCATCTTTGTTTCCAAATGCAATGACTTCAGATTTCTCCTTGTTTAACTGAAGAAAGTTCTGGCACGTCCAACTGTTAATTTCATCACTGCATTGTCAATGAGGCTATAGTCATTTAGAGATAAGGCTAGGTCAATCTGGGTATCATCAGCATAGCTGTGATAGGCAATTAGTTTTTTCTCATTAATTTGACTTTGTGGGAGCAAATACAGGCTAAACAGGAGCGGTGCAAGTATTGAGCCTTGAGGGAATCCACATGTCAAGGATGTCCACTGAGACTTATACTCTCCTATACTCAGACATAGAAGAGACATTTTGACTCCTTTAGACATTTTTTACCACAAAACTGAGAGAGAACATTACATTTTTTTTATCATGTTTGATCAAGAGGCACAATAAAACATTCCCATATTCTAGTGGTTTAAAGGAAAGATAAAACGTTATTTTATTTTTTTCTTGGGGGGGGGGGGGGGGTGTAGCAAATTATGAGACCTGGTTGTGAATAGAGTTGCTTTTGAAAGAAATGGAAGAAGTATGCAGTGAAACGCACCATTAGAAAGTTTTAGTCTTTTCTGGGTATAATGCAGTAACGTTTTCTAAACCTAGCCTCAGAAAAAATATAATTTCAGAAATCCCAGACCTACCAGTAAGAGTGCACGCTGTTATGAACGACAAAGGAGGCCGTTTTTGTTATTAAGCAAATAAATTATTAATTTATCAAAAAAATATATTTTTTTGACATATTCTTAAAATATTTGTGTTTTCTCTTTATTAAGACTGGTGGTCTAATAAATTGTTAAGCACTGTGTGTTTTCATAGCATTAGTTGGCACGTTTGTTTGCTTTGGGCAAAATGTGGAAGTGTTTTTGGGAAAAAAAAAGGCTTTTTTTATACGATTGATAGAAAAATAATCGGCCAACTAATCGAGTATCAAAATAATCATTAGTTGCATCCCTACTTAAAGTCATGTGACATGTTGCACACATGCCGTCTCGCTCTTGTTCTCACGCAGATGCAGGAGCTCCAAAGACGTCCGTGAGCCAGAGCCGACAGCCCAGTGCAGAACGTGACCATGTGACACAGCACTTCATCGACTTCCTCAAGACCTTCCAGAGACCTGGATATGACATCTTTAAACAGTGCCATGCCTTCGTTGAAAATATTGCACACAGAAAGGTGAGAAACAAGCATGCTGGTGTTTTCCAGCATCCATGCTTTGGAAGCAATAAAAGCAGAATTTTGTATTAGATCAACAATTTTTAATTAACTAAATGTTTTATTTCTGTTTGTGCTGCAGGTGTCTGTAGGTGGGGAAGATTTATCAGACTCTGTGCAGGATTTCTATCAAAGCATGTCTGAATACCTACAGAGCAACTTAAAAGGTGCAACATGCGAAGCCACATTGTTTGTCGTTTTCATGTAAATAATAAATCAGAGAGACATTTTCATTTATTTTATAAGATTCATTGAATTAACTATATAAGGGGTTGGCAACCTTTTGTCATTAAGTCACTAAGTATAATTTTCCTAGTTATTAAATGTGCCAGCAATCACAAACTTGTTTATTTGAATTAGTAATATTTAGGGATGCAGAACAGTGCCTCGTGCATCACCTTCATTATATGTGACCTTGGAGCTCAAAACCAGCCATAAGTGTCAATTTTCCGAAACTGATATTTATGCATTATCTAAAAGCTGAATAAATACTCTTTCCATTGATGTATGGTTTGTTATGATCGGACAATATTAGTAAATCTGGAATCTGAGGTTGCAAAAAAATCTAAATATTGAGAAAATCCTCTTTAAAGTTGTTCAAATGTAGTTCTTAGCAATGCATATTATTAATAAAAAAATAAGTTTTTATATATTTACGGTAGGAAATTTACTAAATATCTTCATGGAATATGATCTTAATATCTAATGATTTTTGGCATAAAATTAAAATGTATAATTTTGACCCATATAGTGTATGTTTGACTATTGCTACAAATATACCCCTGCTTTTGTGCTCCAGGGTCACATATGTGTGTGGAAGGTATGGGAGTCAGTATACAGAGATATAAACCCATGCAGACACTTAGTATGACTGAAGCAAAACAGATTTGTGCAAATTAAGCACTACTACTCAGTGGTCACAGAAAATGGTGGATTTGACCTGCACGCTTGTGTTAACTTGCACAGTTTAATTTTCTCACTTCAATTGTATCTATAGCTGTGAAATGAATGAACGGGCAATGTGGAAGGATATAGGTTGTTATGCATGTTGCAGGGGACTTTGTTTAAATGAAATACATACACCTCTCTTGCTATTGACACATGCCAGTGATTGTGTCCCATCTGCGTGGCAGTGTTAGCATGTGTGCTATAGGTTGCCGAGCCCTGATCTATATAGTCTATGTGTGTTGTCAGGGTCTCCAGATGTGATGGAGACGGTGATGGATGAGGTGGAGCGGTATGTGATGGGCCGTCTGTATAAGCAGGTCTTCTGCCCTAAAAACACAGACGATGAGAAGAAAGACCTGGCCATCCAGAAGAGAATCAGGTGTGCTGAAAGCGTTTGTGTAGTCAAGTGAGGTAAACGTGAAGAATAAAAACAGCATAACACTTTGTGTGTGTGTGTGTGTGTGTGTGCGTGTGCGTGCGTGCGTGCATGCGTGTGTGTGACTGTGTGCGTGTGTGTGACTGTGTGTGTGCACGTGTGTGTGTGTGCACGTGTGTGTGTATTTTCAGGGCTTTGCACTGGGTATCCATTGCGATGCTGTGTGCTCCAGTAGACGAGCAGATCCCTAAAGTATCAGATAGTGTGGAGAGAGCCATAACAGGTACAGACACACGTGTGCGTCATTATACACTCACAGCTGAGACGAGCAGATGTATAGTGAACTTAGGATAACACTTGCTTTATAAAACAGACAATATTAGTGCTACTATCTGATTTGGTGAAGCACATATGCAGCTGTCATACAATAATCCATATGCACATATATGTTGCTACATTGTTCAAAACATTAAAGCAATAATTCACCTGTGCCTTTTTGCTTTGAGATATTTACATATACTCATTTGCAATGCATTTCACTTACATAATTAATTATTTCTGAGTAAAACTAAACACTTAATGTAATTTAAGAGGCAGAGAAATTGATTAAGCTTTGCTAAAAGTTTATAAAATCATGCATTTTGTTGTTAAAAGATAATGCACCGATGAACCATGCATCATGTAAATGTTGTTGTTGTTGTTTTTTAATAGACCTGATTGACTTGGACTCTAAAAAGGTTCCTAAGGAGAAGCTGGCGTGTGTCACCAGGTGTAGTAAACACATCATGACGGCCGTCCAGGGCAGTAAGAAAGCCGCCGCCTCCGCTGATGACTTTCTGCCCACTCTCGTCTACATCGTGCTGAAGGCCAATCCTCCTCGATTACACTCCAACATCCAGTACATCACCCGCTACTGCAACCCCAGCCGCATCATGAGCGGAGAGGACGGCTATTACTTCACTAACCTGGTAAGGATTCACTTTCACCTCGTGCTTATCGTGCGTTATTAGCACAGACACAACGTACAGCACTTTCAGATTTAGTAAGTATTTTATCTACAGGAGCCTGGATTAAATCCACAGCACTTCATGTTAATCATCTTAGCCATGCCTGTGTCAGTCATACTAGTGCTCTTAGTGATGAAACCTCTAGGTGTTAACCTTCAGTTTGTGTCGTCCTCAGACAATGATTCCTCAGATAATGTGTTTTTTTACAGGGTTTGGAAAAGTGTGGAAAATATTTGTGTTTCCAGACTTTTGCCCCTATTTAGGATTTATAACAGAAAAGTAAGAATTTAATGAAAATACGTGTATCGTACAAGAAGCAAGGTTTCATTATACCTGTTTAGTGATTGTTAAATATGCCGCAGATGCACTTTTTCATTATGCAAAATTCATGTAATAAGCATTTTGGTTATCTTCTCTCTTTGCATAGCCTCAGGGACCTTTGCAAACATATACAGACTTTTATGTGTGCACAAAAACCATTAAACTTACTTAGCATAGGACGATGCACACTGATCCACCTATTGTGCCATCAGGCGTTTCATGGTGTGGTTTCTTGGCCACCATCAGACTATGCGTTAAAGAGGGCTTGAAATATACTGCCCTAATGAAAGCCACATTTTAAACATCGTTTTTTTACAGTACCAGTCTTTTTTAGAGACCCTTGAACTTGGCAAATGCATTTCGGGGTCACGGTTTCTGTGCCGCCACAGAGGATGTGTTAAAGTAGACATCACGCCTTGATATTAGAGGCACTAGCATAAGAAAATAAAAAAAGATCTCTATTAATTAATGTGCATCCATGGGTTTATTCATGGTAAGATGGCAGTGATGCACAAAGGAAATAAGTTATATAAAACTAGAAATTGTAATGCGTAAGCATGTAAAAATGTGAATAGTTTCTCGAGGATACAAATAGTTTCACAATAGTTTCTTGTGTGCATGTATTTTGTTTAGTTTTTTATAATTTGTTATTTTAGGGGCTCTCTATGGAAAACCTGGGTGAAGTGTGCTGGTATTTTAGTAAGGGATTTCACATGCTAGACTAAAAAAAAACATTTACAGACCAGAAGAGCAAAGAGATGAGAGACCGGACTCTTTTCATGCCAGGCAGGACAAAACCACTCTATGGTCTTCAGACTTTATCTGTTACTATGGGGTGTATGCAAGACTTATTATACACTTGAGTTGTGTAGTTCTTCATTGGGTGCACCTGATTCTTTTGTGGCTTCTTCCTTGATTTATTTACCAGCTAAGGAATTGTTGAGTAAATAAAAACTATGATAAATGGAGGGAGTTTGTCAGCTGATGAGGATTTGTGAGATATTGTTAACTTGTAGAGCCTATATTAACAACACAAGGAAGACACAAATGTGACCCTGGACATCAAAGCAGTCTTAAGTCGCTGGGGTATATTTGTAGACATAAATACATTGTATGGGCCAAAATTATTGATTTTTCTTTTATGCCAAAAATCATTAGATATTAAGAGCATGTTCCATGAAGATATTTAGTACATTTCCTACCATAAATATATCAAAACATAATTTTTGATTATTAATATGCATGGCTAAGAACTTAGTTTGAACAAATTTAAAGATGATTTTCTCAATATTTAGATTTTTTTGCACCCTCAGATTCCAGATTTTCAAATATTGTCCGATCATAACAAACCATACATCAATGGAAATATTATGTATTCATCTTTTAGATGATACATAAATCTCAATTTCTAAAAATTGACCCTTATGACTAGTTTTGTGGTCAAGGGTGTCAAATGTGATATGTATTTTATTTTTATTTTACAAAAAAAAACTAACACGGCTACTAAATTAATTTTCAGATTTTTTTTATCTCAAGAAAATAGTTGCTTATAGACTTTATGCGTCAGAGAAACAAGTGTTGTGTTTGAACATATTTCTGTTAGCTGGTGAAGTGTATTTGTTTATTATAGAGTTAACAAAAGTAATCTTGTGCATTGCAATGTTTGAAGCCGATGGCATGACAAATGTCCTTAAACCAGGAATATTATAAAATAAGTGGTTTATTCATAAATTCATACTTTTACGTTATAGAAATTCAATCCAGAAGACAAAAAACGCAGTGCTAAAAAGAAGCAGGGCTACATAATATATTGGATCTAGTATTATTTATCATGTTGACTTATCATTTAGAACTGATTTAACATTTAATGCAATTTCCAAAATGGAAAATTATCTTTCATAAAAAAAATGGCTAATCACATGCCCCAGTAATGCAATCCCTAGCAATGAGAAGCCCTCGTCTTTCCCTCTTAGAGGTGTCTGGGGAATGCTAAATGAATAAATGTAATGTAGGATCTTGACCAGCTCTTTAATCAGGCCTGAACTTGTTCCTGTTGCAGTGCTGCGCCGTGGCCTTCCTCGAGAAGCTTGACGCGCAGTCGCTGAACCTGAGTCATGAAGACTTTGAGCTCTACATGTCCGGTGCATCATCTCCGCCGGGTCCCAAGACCGCTTCATCCGGCCACAGCTCACAGAAGCCCTCGGCAGAACCACAGCTGAAGGAGACGGACCTCATCGAGTGGAGCGACGGCCAGGAGCTCTCAGTGCTGGGCATGCTGGAAGGGCCTTCTGTAAGGACACACACCTTCACTATTGACTCGGAGAACATAGACGGCGACAGCCTGCCTCCTCCATTACAGCCGCAGAAGTTCCCTGGATAGCTCCCATCTTAACCGGGCCCAGCCTAACAACTGATTCTCCCCGCCGCAGTTCGTCTGTCTGCAGGTTAGTGATGGGCTCTGGGCCTGTAATGGGACTGAATACATTCAGAAGTCATAGGTTTATATTTGACTGCAAAGTGAAAAAGTCTAGTTTTAGGACCATTATGATTTTTCATGGTACTGTGTAAAAAGCAAACAAACTTGATATTATAAAGTATTTATATAAATCATGGTTGTACTGCATTTAATTGGTGCAATCTATTGCTGTCAAACGATCCAAAATAATAATTTTTATTTACATGATATATTAATTATGTATATATAAATACACAGATATTTAGAAAATATTGACATGTGTATATTTATATTCATATAATTGATATATAAATATATAAACATACAATTTTTCTGAAATATATAGACGCATGTGTGTTGATATATATATATATATATATATATATATATATATACATCATACATATACACATATTATGTAAACAAAAACTTTATTTTTGGATATGATTAATCGTTTGACAGCACTAGTGTAAATATAAATGTTAAAAATTGTATTACTGAGAATAACTACAGAGAAAGATTTTTTGTAAATAATGTTACAATGACAAAAAAATGAATTAGGCTCAAAAAATAATCAGAATTTTGATTTAATGCTGGAGTGAAATATGGCCTGGGAATGTTTTCATGAGATTCGCTTGTGATGTAATGATGTAGATTCCCTTCTTGACCTCCTTTCAACATTTTCCGTTAATTTAGACAAGAAGAGTGTGAATTTAGACAGATGGGGGTATTCAATTGTTTACATGTATTGTTTCTTGCACTGATATTATTGCTTTATGAAACTCACTGAAATATGAGAATACATAACTAATTAGTTCATATAATTTAAGTTTTTCTTCAACTTTGGAACTTAAGTTAACTTAAAGGGACAGTTCACCCAAAAATGAAAATTGTGTCATCATTTAAGTATTTCCAAACCTGTATGAATGTGTTTGTTCTGAACACAAAGGAAGATATTTTAAAGAAAGTTTGTAATCAGGCTGTTTTGGGGCCACATTCTTCAGAATATCTTCTTTTGTGTCCAAAACAAACCTGTACATTCATACAGGTTTGGATCTACTTGATGACAGTTTTCATTTTTGGGTGAACTGTTTCTTTAAGTTTCAACTCGACTTCCCTAAGTTTTCTGGCCATTATTATTGCCATTAGTGTTCCTTTGAATTGAGAATGAAAATAAGGACAGCACTGCTGTGGGTGAAATCTATCTACAGGTACCTATTAATAGATTAGTTGAGTGACTCAGAATCTGGTGATCTTGTCTGTGGTCATTGTTATGCTAGGATTTATTAATGCATGCTGTGATGATGAACAGTAGTTATGCTACAGATGAGCTTCAATCCAAGGTGTGGTTTAATGGACAAATGTATAATAAATGAATCCTTTAAAAAAATGATAATCATATATTTATTTAATGCATATTTATAATGAAGAAATGCTGTTACGGTATGATGAGTTTATGATTTAGTGAGTTAATTATTTTAAATAGGCTTTTGACATACTATGAAAAATATAGCTTATGCATGCATAGTTACAGTTTTGCTGTGGTATGTGGTATCCCATTACGTACAGTCTGTAACCTCACTTAGTTATCTAAATGATCTGGGTATGAAGCCAGAAATATGCTATTTAAACAGTTATTAATAAAGTGATCTACTGAAGGAATAGAAAACACTGGTGTTTAATTTGTTTCCACCAATTATTAAAATTAGTTTTGGTTAAAAGGCACAAAAATGTATTTAAATGAAACAAAGAAAATGTAAAGAAAATGTAAAAGAAAGTGGGGGTGATAAAAACACACAGAAAGTGCACCATTTCTCACAAACCTCATTTGTGACCCTGGAGCACAAAACCAGTCTTAAGTGTCAATTTTTTTAAATTGAGATGTATGCATCATCTGAAAGCTGAATACATAATCTTTCCATTGATGTATGGTTTGTTATGATGGGACAATATTTGTAAATCTGGAATCTGAGGGTGCAAAAAAATCTAAATATTGAGAAAATCATCTTTAAAGTTGTTCAAATGAAGTTCTTAGCAATGCATATTACTAATAAAAAATTAAGTTTTGAAATATTCACGGTAATAAATTGACTAAATATCTTCATGGAACATGATCTTAATATCTAATGATTTTTGGCATAAAATAAAAATCAATCATTTTGACCCATGCAGTGTATTTTTGGCTATTGCTACAAATATACCCCAGCGACTTAAGCCTGGGTTTGTGCTCCAGGGTCACATGAATCTAAACCTTTTTTTTTTAAGCCCAATTGTCAGTTTTTTTTTTTTATGGAGTACCTATAATAATTGAACTTCAAACGAGCATCACATGATGTGTGGTTTTGATATCTGACAGATTGAATAAGTGTGTATGAATGTGCTTCTCCAGTTGTTTCAGATTATTTAACGCTTCACGTATTTATCACAGTTTAGTGGTTGATGTGTGTTTGCACTACAAATGGTCATTTCATTTTCAACCACCTCCTAATATAGTTGAAAGTGGACAAGCTCAAATCATTTTCAAATCAAATCAAATCACTTTTACTGTCACATAAATAAATATTGTATGTAGTGCTGTGTCGGATTGACCAAGATGTGGGATAAAGCAAGATACAGGAGAGGCCGGATGAAGATATTAGCCGCTTTCACACATTCAACTTGGTAAGTTACTGTATAATTGCCAGGTTGACTCTTTCTGGTAAATGTACCGCATCTGCTGTTCACACAAGCAGCAGCTTACCGTCCATCCGTCAAACTATTAAAATACTATTAATACATCAGCACTGAAATACCAAATATATATTACAAATAAAAGTCCATTCTCTTTACTGATTTAAAATGACGTGTCTCCTTTAAGACTTAAATGTAAACAGCCTCTGCTGTGATTTGGTAAAACTTTATTTTAAGGTGTCATAATACAGAGTAATTACCTAGTTAAGTACTTTGTTGTAGCTGTTGTACTTGCATGAAACAAAATGTACTGTTACACACATACACATCTACTTATGTAACCAAAGAATTGTTACAAATGTGTTGCAGACTTTATACAACGTATTTATTTATGTAAGTACACAGACATAAGCTACTTAAAATAAAGTGTATCAAGATTGTACTTAAGTGTGCTTCATGTGTATCTATGCTGTACACCTTAGTTTGATTTAACCCACCAGTACACAGCTGAAATACATGTAATACCTTTCTAATTACATTACAATTACACAAACATAACCTACTTAAAATAAAGTGTATCAAGATAGTACTTAAGTGTACTTCATGTGTATCTATGCTGTACAGCTTAGTTTGATTTAACCCACCAGTACACAGCTAAAATACATGTAATACATTTATAATTACATTACAATTACACAAACATAAGCTACTTAAAATAAAGTTTATCAAGATAATACTTAAGTGCACTTCATGTGTATCTATACTGTACAGCTTAGTTTGATTTAACCCACCGGTACACAGCTTAAATACATGTAATACCTTTATAATTACATTACAATTACACAAACATAAGCTACTTAAAATAAAGTTTATCAAGATAAGTGTACTATATACTATGTACATACTTAAGTGTACGAGTAGCTGTGTAACAGACTCTGTGTGTATCATATGTGTATCTATTCCATCTACATAATTACAAACTGTAATTACAGGCTGTTTCATAACTTAGTTACATGGTAAGTACATTTTGTTTCATGCAAGTACAACAGCTACTACTAACTAGCAAGTACTTAACTAGGTAATTACTCTGTATTATGACACCTTAAAATAGTGTTACCCATTTTTGCGTATGAAATCAGTGTTATAAGTAGGAGTCTTTAGAAAAATGTTACTGCTTTTTACTACTACAGCTGCCAAGATGGACTAACCATGAAAATATTTATATTTAGAGCTACTCCCATTGCATAAAACTTTGCAGAGCTGAGCATTGTAGCCGATCACAGTCATATCTTTTGAGCATGTAAAAGCAATGGTTTTTATTGCATCTTGACTTCTGCTCTCTCAAGAATCTGCTCTCTTTCATCATAATACAGTGCAAATACAATGTAAACGAGAGATCCACTGTCAGTAAACTCACACTGTAAAGTGGAAACGTTATTTGCTTTCTGTGTATACTTTCATTTAGCAATTTAGAAAAGATGGGTTTCATCCATTACCACATAGTAAGCGTTGCAGCGTTGCTCCAAATTGTGATTTGTGTTTTCTATTTTAGTACGTTGGTTATATGTGACCCTGGACCACAAAACTAGCCATAAGGGTCAATTTTCTTTTTTTTCCGTTGATGTATGGTTTGTTATGATAGAACAATATTTGAAAATCTGGAATCTGAGGGTGCAAAAAAATCTAAATATTGAGAAAATCATCTTTAAAGTTGCCCGAATTAAGTCCTTTGCAATGCATATTACTAATCAAAAATTAAGTTTTGATATATTTACGATAGGAAATTTACAAAATATCTTCATGGAACATGATCTTAATATCCTAATGATTTTTTGCATACAGGAAAACACTATAATTTTGACCCATAAAATGTATTGTTGGCTATTGCTACAAATATACCTGCTGCTTATGACTGTTTTGTGCTCCAGGGACACATATGTAATTTGTAAAACATGTAACTTGTAAAACTGTGTTCCTTTATTATGTTTTTTGGCTACTTCTTTCCTTGTTTTTTTTCTGTTTCAGCCATTTTATCTTTACAGACAAAAATAATGTAAGGTATAGACTATGGATTTATTTGCTTTGAAAAAATATAAAAATCAATACTGTGTGATCAATTAGCTTGAGAACAGAATGCAATATTTAGTTTTGACAAATATTGGGATTTTTATTTCCAGAACCCAAATTAGTAGACATATGAGAACTGTTTTCATGAAGGCAGAACATTTTAACATTAAAACCTTCCTAAATTGTGCTTCTGTTGATGTGAAATCAAACTGTATCCATTTATATTGGCCTTGTTTTCTAATGAACTCACCTCATTCATTGTCTTACTTCAAAAGTACTCAAAAACTTTAATTTTTATAAAATAAACTATGATTCTTTCTCTTGTGAAATATTGTTGCATTTCACAGGCATAATTTCAAACTATTTCTTCAGTCAGGTTTCTAATGAAATAGTGTGAGAAGATTAACAGTGTCTTACCTTTGGACGGTTATCCCAACGTTCATGAGGGCGAGTCATTCTTACGCTGCATAGGCCACAGCTGACTAGTTCACATTTTCTTATGCATGTCATATATGCGCTAAAAGCTGAATTTCTTTGTTGTACTGTTTTTTTCTCCCAAGAGGATGGTGCTCTTGTAGACACCAGCTACACCTTCAGTAACATAGCATACAATCATCCTGATGTGTCACTTTAAAAACAGTCCTGTAGCAATAGAGGTTAGCTTTCACCGTCATAGTAGTAAGCGGTTGGATTTAGTTATTTTGACTCTTGAGATGGTGGCGTTTACCTCAGGAATGCATGGTTATAAATTGCACTCTGCTCAGTTTATTCCAACTAGTGTGACTGTTTCTGAGGTAAGACCTCAAGAGTGTGGGTAAAATTAAAATATTGCTTATTTCTGCTTTTACATAATTGGAAAGACAAACCATCTCGATTTACACTGAGTGCAATAATTAAATGTCTTATTTCAGGCGAACTGAGCACTTGGTGAACACTTTCCAGTTGGTGACTGTGCCTGGGCAGGTCATTGTTTTGTAGGATGCATGTAAATAGGAAAGGCTTTATTATAGGATACCACATCATGAACACCTGCCTCGTGCTCTAGCACACACATAACATCAGGTTGGAGAAAAAGATGCTGGGACATATACTATACTGTACCTGCACAGGCATAGTGAGAATTCGGGATCTGGACCTGAGGCTGGTGTTGACCACATAATGTAAGTGGCTACGATATTTACTTTGTATCCCTCTGTTTCAAAAATCAAATGAGCTTTCTTGTTTTGTCTTAAATAGCCCATTAGCCTTTGGGACATGACTTAGAATTGGGACATATAACACTTTTTGGGACAATTTCTGTCTTTGTGTTCCGAAAAGCATATTTTTTAGGTCATTTTTGAGTCTAATAAATCCATCAGCCAGTATCCTGATTAAATGTAGTTGTGGTCACACTTTATTTTAAAGGAACACTAAAAATTTTTTTAAGTAGGCTCATTTTACAACTCCCCAAGAGTTAAACAGGTGAGTTTTACTGTTTTCGAATCCATTCAGGCCATCTCCGGATCTGATGCTTTTAGCGTAGCTTAGCATAGATCATTGAATCTGATTCGACCGTTAGCATCTAGCTCAAAAATGACTAAAGCGTGTCGATATTTTTCCTATTTAATACTTGAATCTTGTGTAGTTACACCATGTACTAAGACTGACGGAAAATTACAAGTTGTGATTTTCTTGGCCGATTTTCCACCTCCCCATATCCTCCTCTATTTCTGTTTTACTCCCTCTAGGTGTTACCGTAATGGGGGGTTGAACTCGGCCCAAGCCAAGCCTTGGGTTTGAGCCTCCATTAAGGACAGCAAGCCAAGTTTGTTTACCATTAACCATCAGGACTGGATGGGCAGGCAAACTTGTGAAAAGTAGTAATAAACAGCCAAAATACTACTATTCTTGTTAATAGTGAGAATTGGTCCTTAAAGTGCTACCGAACATTTGTTTGCCGACATTGTACATTTTCACTTTGTTGTGAGGAAAGTGAAGCGTTAATCAAAGTGATATTTCTTTGCTTGATTTTATTACTTGCTCAGAAACCCATCAACCCAAAGCCTACATTGTGATTTGTGTTTCATACAATACATAACATATGATTTATGTTGATTTTGTTGACCCTATGAGTAATGAACTGTTTATGGAATAATGCCTCTCTGAAACAAAAATGTGTTGAGTGGAATATTCTATATACCTGTCTATATGCCGTAGAGGTTCATTGATATGTTACTAATCGACAAGAAGCTTAAATGGCACATGCTGAAAACATTGTCAGAATGATTTTTGTCAAATACTCTGATGATAGTGATAAATAAAGACTGTATACCAAAAAGCATCTAATTAAAACAACTAGTTCTTAATTCATGTACTGAATGTTCAAAACAGTCGATAAAAAGAGATGCACAGTGCTCTCACAACACATACTGTTGACAATTTTGTGAATATGTAGTTTTGATTTTAGTTTTTTTTCTGTTTAAAAGTTTTATTTTGCAATCAAATTAGCCTATCTGATGTGGTTAACAAAATGGGATACTCGTTTAAACGGTACACTTCTGTCTCTCTATGATAAAAATACTACATCTACTGTAATTGGTCGTAAATTTCTCCCATGTCCATGTCATGTAAAGTTCAAGATCTAGCCGTGAAGGAGGTGTTAGTCAGGATAGAGCAAGAACCCAGAGAAGGTGCTGTCATCCTCACTACTGGAGTAGACACCGTTCCAGTCTCTCAACGTCTCTACCCACACCTGGTCTCCCACATCCAGCTTCAGGATCACTAGATTGGATGCCTGGTCAATGTCTTGACCCTGTTGGGTGTCTCTCGAACGTACCTTACGCACTCCATTCACCACCAGAGAAGCACGCAGCGGCTGGTTTCTCACCGTGATCTGGTAGGAGAACACATAAACTCCTGAGTAGGTGCAGTTAAATTTGCTCGTGGCTGTGTCATAATGGTTTTCTCCATTGTAGAAGACCTTGTCAAAGCGAACTGGAAATCCTGATTGGGGAAAAGACTTGCTTGGATACAAGCCGATGCTGAAAGCAGACCGTACTCTCGATTCAATTTGACCCATTGAGCCCTTCAGTCCCTGTAGGCCTCGGTCTCCACGTATCCCTTGGGGGCCGCGGTCTCCCTTCATTCCCCTCAGACCTCTCATACCTTTGACTCCTGCTGGTCCCCGTGCTCCTGGCTCGCCCTTTGCTCCGGGAATTCCTGGTTCCCCGCGTTCTCCGGCGATTCCTGGAGTCCCGTGCATGCCGTGTTGCCCAGATGGACCAGGGTCTCCACGCACACCTGGTGGTCCAGGTTCAGCTGGCTCACCTTTCTGGCCCCTTTCTCCAAGTACACCGCACTCTCCTCTATCACCCTTTTCACCCTTTTCACTAGACATGCCTTGGGGTCCCGGTGGTCCATCTTTGCCTGGCTCTCCCTGATCACCTTTTGACGCATTCAAATTTGTATCTCCTTTTTCTCCTTTCGAACCTTTGTATCCTGGCAGTCCAGCTGCACCCTTCTCACCTTTAATACCCATCTCGCCTGTTTAGTACAAATAAATTGCATTTATTCATCTTTATTTGGTATAACATTTGCAGGGACCTAATGGATAACTGTGTTCACCTTTCATTCCAGCCTTTCCCTGGATGCCTGGAGATCCAGCCATTCCTATGTTTCCTTGATCACCTTTCTCTCCTGTTGAAAACAATAGGAAATCTCAAACATGCATGTTATCATCACCAAGATTACAGTTAAAATAACCAGGATAATATCCATGTATAATCTACTGCTCAAGCATATACCTTTATCCCCTTTAGATCCTGAAAAGCCCTTTGACCCTATTAGGCCCGGCATACCTTTGGGTCCAGGTGCTCCTTTTTCTCCAGGTGGGCCTACAATATGGCATTAAACAACATGACAAAAGCCAGGTTTTCCTCCACATACCTACAGTAAAAAACACTCTAAGGGCCAGATTTACTAACAACCTGTACCAAAATCTACTTAAGTCTACTGTTTGGATTTACAAAATGCATGCAGTGAAACATAAGCGATGGAAAGGCATGGGCACAGTTACTTTTGTGGCTTACCTTATAGAATACCCAGATAGCAACATAATTAATAAACACACCATCATAGCAGCCAGCAAAGACAAACTTATCATAAAAAGAGTTATGAGACCAAAATACAAAACACTAATCACCATAATTGTGACTTCAAATAAAACAAACGTTGGATTTAAAGGGGTCGTACGACGTTGCTAAAAATAACATTATTTTGTGTATTTGGTTAAATGCAATGTTTGTGGTTTAAGGTTATAAAAGCACATTATTTTCCAAATATTGTACATTATTATTGCTCCTCTATGCTCCGCCTTTCTGAAACGCATTGATTTGAGAAGCGAGGTGTGCTCTGATTGGCCAGTGCATTGTCATTGGCCGAATACCTCAAACATGTAACGGAAATGTTACGCCCCTTATCGTATTGTGATGCCTTGTCCCGGCATGACCACACAAAAACAATAAAACCCATGATAAACGAGGCATTTGTTGCATCCAGTTGTGACATAATTACTGATTATAATGAGTTATATTGTCTTATTACAACTCGTGTAGCATCGCGCCATGCAAAAATGACCATGTCTGCATTTGTGATTGGAGAAACAACAAGCACTACTCTACACCGCTCAAAACTTGCATTTTAATAGTCAGTAGCAAATTCTTTAAATATGAAAACATACTTGCAGGCTGTGAGTCTGAAGCACCAGACTGTCCTTGCAAAGTTGGAATTGCCCCACAAGGCAGAAACAACCTTTTTGCACATTTGGCATTGTAGGCTACTCTCCCAGGTTCAGAAAATAATCCTCCGTAAAATGCACTGCACACACTCTAATATTTGAGTTGAACTGTTCTGGAACATTGTTGTAAATACAACTTAACCTCTGATTTCTAGGAAGACCAAACAAAGTACTTTCTCTTTCACAGCATCTCCAGGACATGGCGTCGGCGGCAGCAACAACACTACAGCCAGAATAAAAGTTACGCCCGCTTTCATTGCGTATTCACATTTGGGCGGTGTTATGCAAACCTCCGCACATTGTGACGTAGACATGTGTGTGTGTGGGGGGGGTGGAGTGTTTAAATTAGCGTTTTAGGAGGGCGTGGACGAGTCTTAACTGTTATAAAGAATATCCCCTTGGGTTTGAGACTTTAGTCTTGGCAACTTCAGGGATCTTGTCTATGCATGAACAGCTTGTAATACTTCAAAGAGCAAGGAAATATGACTCCTTTAAACCCCTGTTAATTCTCAATAAGAAAACTTCTGTAGATGTCTGACAGAAAGTCAATCTGATTAGTAATAAGTGAAGCTGGTGATGCTGTTTGTGAAGTTGTTTAATCCTCCTCTGCTGAGATCTTCAGAGATTTAATGTATTTTATCTTCAGCTGATTTCGTCTATGGCTGTGGCTGCAGTAAGTTGCTGTTGTTGTGTTTCTGTTGGTCTCTTTTTATTGTTCTCTTCTTTACTTTAGTGATTCTGCTTGTTAATTGGCTTATTAAGGCTGACATGACTGCATGTTTAATATACAAAGATTTTGTGACTTGGATAAGGTCCAGTTGTGGTTTATTTCTTTGCTCTTGGCTGACATGTGACATTGCTATTGACTGCTTTTGGCCCAGATCTGGCAAACAGGAGCGGTCCTGTTTCATTCCTCATGTGCCAGATGTGGGCCGGATCTGGGCCGAAAATATGTTGCTATCTGGTATGCATTTGTAGGAGTTTCCCTTTCAGCTGCAACACTTATTGGAGAAACGTATTTAACCTTTTAACTGCCCCTCCCCAATTCTTCAGATTATTGCTGAAGTGAAAGCAAGAAAAATATATAAGTATATAAATGTTATAGATGTTTGTTTACTGTACAGAAAATGTACTGTACTAAAAACAATATTTAATATAAAATAAATATTTCATCAAAAATGGACAGCTCTTGCTATGAAATCAAAACCATATGTTTAAATAAGTTATATTCCAAATTTGAAGTTGATATCGCAAAAATGGAGGTTCCTGTGAGGAAAAATAAATAAATAAATGTAATAGCCACTGGCTGACACCCAAACTCTATTTTTTATATTTTTTTATAAATGTATACATTTCTGTATCACCTTCCACTCCCATCGGTCTCACACTAATTTGCCGGGTTTAGTAAATCTGGCCCTGTTTTGTTACGAGAACATGACTTCGCTTGGCTGACCTGGCAGTCCTATGTCTCCTTTGAAGCCTCGCTGGCCTTTCTCTGGAGGGCAGCACTCACAGAAGTTGAAGTAGCATTCATTGTAGTCTAGTGTGTAGTTGTCTTTGGCTGTGGTGGGAGATGCGGTGCTGTCTGTAGGGTAGTCGATATAGCTGTCAGCAGGAGCTGTAGTGCTCTCTGTGACATGTGCAGGGAAGCGCTCTCTTATTTTGGTTAAGTCCCCAACCTTGTGCAGTGACCGTAGACTTGGCTACATAAACAGTGGTTTGGACCAGCTCTCGAGGGGGTTTCTTGGTGTACTGGTACTTTGGCCTCTGAGTGGGCTTGATGGTATCACACAGGGTTATAAATGTCAGTGCTATTACAGTTATGAAGAAGCGTTCATAGATCATCCCCATTTTCTATCTGTAGAGAAAGAGTAAATAAGAAATGTGAATTTACAAGCCTAGCTGAATCAAACATCGCCTTGTAATTTGTTAAACCTTAATGTATAAATGGTGATGAACAAAGGATTTGTTTAATTGCAATTAATCAATACCAGTCACATTTAACTCGTTCCCCGCCAAACATGTAATTTTTCGCGTGTCCACTGTTATACACTCGGCGGCGCTATTAAGCATCGCCTGATTGAGTTCTAAACTGTCCCGATCAAAAACACAGAGGAGGAAGACACAGAAACGACTGATCTCATGTAAGCAAATGCATATGAAAAGTAATGCGATCATCAACACTAACCCCATATAAATGAAAACTGCCTAATACTACCTAGTGAAAAACTGATCCAGGAAGAGGTAAAGGACTGATGAAAAAGAGAAAGACACTAAAAATCATTGATCAACTGATGTATAGATCCAAATTAGATACGGCGATTCGTCAGATACGTCATCTACCAATTAAATGCCATTTGTGCTTGTGTCATGATGAGAAGTCAAGTGACGTGCAAGAACCAATGTTACTGGTTTGTCACCATATTTGATTTTGTGTCTGTATTCATGAATTGATCAATGTTTTAATTTGATTTGAGAGTAAATAATTACTTAATATCACTCTGTTCATCATATAAAGTGATTGTATGACTTCAGAAATAATTGACTAATTTGATTAATCAAATATTAGTCAAGACTTGATCAAGATGCTGTAACATCATTTTAAATTCAGTTTGGATAGAAATGTATTCCAGGGGTAATTGAGTAAAAATAGGAGTTAATACCACACTGAAATTGGTTAAATCTATATGTAGGCCAATATGTTTGACTTTCAATTTACATCAAATCTACGTTGTGACAAGTTTTTGATGCCAGTTTTATTTGCATATTTGAAATCGGTCAAATTTGATGTCAGTTTGATGTCTTTTCAACTTCAATTGCCCACTGGGAGATCCCTTGGATCCCTTTTATGCTACCTTTTAAAACTTATTGAACACAAATGACAAAAACCAACCTTAAAAAGGAAAATCAAACAAAAATGTTCCAAACAACAGAAACTCTAAAACTGGCCTGAAACTAAGTAAAATCCAACCTTTTTTCCAGAAGACCCCATTTTAAAGTTCCCATTTTCAATTCTCATAAATATGCAATAAACAACATGAAAGTTTGTGTTCGCCAAGCCCTTTTTGTCACTCAAAATATACAGTATGAGTTTCATGCCATCATTTAATGATACATTTTTAGATCTTGAAAAGAGGGTCTCGATTCATAGTACAGTACGGCTTCCAGATGTCTGTTAAAGAGCACTTTATCATTTAATCATCAGTTGTGTACAAACATATTTTAAAAAGCAGTTTTACTTGCATTCTAAATAAAAAAATCTTTATCAAGACCACAAAAGGGGCTAGATAATTTTCCTCTCTGACTCTGACATAGCCTTCTTATCATTGTTCAAGTCGCTCTAGATTGCACATTGGTAGCCAGTTCTACTCCTGCAGAGTTCATCTCTAGCACCAAACAAACCACAGAAAGCCACACAATTTTCCAAATGCACAATAAAAACTAAAGAGCACTGTTCAATGTGATCGAAGACATTTTGGAGCGTGTATATCTGGAAGCAGTTGTGTTCGACTTAAGTAGTCTTAAGTCGCTGGGGTATATTTGTAGCAATAGCCAACAATACATTGTATGAGTCAAAATTATATTTTTTTCTTTGTGTCAAAAATCATTAGGATATTAATTAAAGATCATGTTCCATGAAGATATTTTGTAAATTTCTTACTATAAATATATCAAAACTTCATTTTTGATTAGTAATATGCATTGCTAAGAACTCATTTTGACAACTTTAAAGATGATTTTCTCAATATTTCAATTTTTTTGCACCCTCAGATTCCAGATTTTCAAATATGGTCCGATCATTACAAACCATACATCAATGGAAAGATTATTTATTCAGCTTTCAGATAATGCATAAATATCAATTTCGACAAATTGACATTTATGACTGGTTTTGTTGTCCAGGTTCACATATATTACGGAAATGAATGAAAATAACTCTTTAAGTGTTAGTAAATAATAGTTAATGCAGTGTTGGGTGTAATGCGTTACCAAGTTATTCATTACTGTAATTTAATTGAATTACTTTTCCCTTAAAAAGAGTAAAGTAAGGTATTACTCATAATTGTTCTGTAATTGAATTATGATGTAATTGCATTAAATGCTGTATAGACTATATAACAATTCTACATAAAATTGGATTTAACAATCAAAATGTACATCTAATATTAAAATGGAAGTTTTAATGTAACCTCCCTTTGAATACTTTAGTCAGTTCAAGAATAATTTATGCAATTTTCAATTATTTATTTGAAGCAATGAAAAGAGTAGTTTCATGTTGGATTTAGAAAGTAATAAGTATAAGTGCAATACTTTTTATAGACAGTAATTAGTACAGTAATATAATTACACTGTTAACAATGTAATTAGTAAGTAATTAATTACTTTTTTGGAGTTACTCACCCAACACAACTAATAGCAATTAGCTGATATCTGTACCATGGGTTATTCATTTGGAAATGTACATTAAAATAGAAATACTATGTTCACATGAGAACATTTGCATTTCGAAAAAAGAACAATATATAAACACAACAAATATGTTGCAGCACCAAAGAAAAACCACATCCCAAAGACATTATACCAATTGTCCAAAGATGAGCGGGATGAAGCAAAAGCGTATTATTTTTCCCACCCCATATACAATTCCATAACATTCCAATATATATATTTTAATATATTACACTGGTATCTTTATATTTTTATATATTCCTTACAAAATAAAAATGCACGATAACTTAAACACCAACCAAATGGTTTTTATCCAGTCACCCCACAGTCAATATTATAACCTCACAATCACCTCTATACATTATGTATTATAACCTATACATCCACATATCCTTTTAATAAAGTGCTTTTATACGTTTTAATGTATACAATTATTTAACACCTGCTCCAAACCATTCCACAACAGAGATACACATACATTTGAAACTTGTTCTTATATTAATCTTTTTAAAGTTGAACTCAAGTTATACCTATGTTTCCCGGAAGTAACTTATTACTTGCTTTGAATCTATAAACTTAAATGTAAAAAGTGATAAGTTGACTTAACTTAGAAAAATATATATTTGGAAACCGATTGCCTTAAAATTAATTAAGTAAATAACAATAAAAAAAAAAGTTAAGTGAACTTGACAATTCACTTAACTTATTTTTATTTATCATTATTTATCACTTTTTACAATGTATGTATATATCTCATGCATTCATCATTCTGATTGCTATCTTTTGTAATATCCATATCTATTGTAAACAATAAGCATGTCATTCTCCAGCATATTCTTGGTCAGTTTCATTTGGAGGTGTTATAGCTAACCCTGAGTAATTGGCCATGAGTAAGGAGTAGAAGTGTGTTCAAATATATTTTAGACTTCTGTGTTTAGGCTGCAGCAGGTTCTTTAAGACCAGAAGCGGACTATAGTGGCCATGTTTTTCTATACTGTGTGGTGCTTGACAGAGAATACCCTCATAAACCAAGCCATCTAACCAAGAGCAAACAGGACAGGAAAAATACTGGTCTGGAAGCTGGATGGATGGACCAGGGGCAACGTGACACATGATCGAGGACAAATTTGGATGGACAGGTGCCAAGCTCACACCTTTCATTGCTATAACACCACCTTAGAGACTGATTACCTGGATCAAAACCCCTGATGCTGGATTCTAGAGCGTTTGCTGAGACCAGAACCTGCCAGCTGAATATAACAGCCTCGGTCAGGAAATCAGAGTCTCATTCCAATCTGTTTGGTGTCACTCCAAAAAAGCTTTTGTCCAAAAGAGCAGCGATAATCTCAGGAGCTCAACTGTTTTCTGGAGGGAAATGGCTTATCTAATGAAGCTGCTTTTGAGGTAAAATGAAGGCAGCCAGCGACCATGACCGGCTCAGTCCTGTGAGAGCGTGTGTGATGTGTTAGGGGTCGTTCACAGACACCGGTTCTTAAAACTCTGCATAGTGTCTTCAAAAGTGAGGCGCTTATGTGCAAGATGTGGCACAAAGGTCAAAGATGTCAGTCTAGCGCATGTTGTTTACAAAGAAAAACTGTTAAAAAGCAGCATAGTGGAACACAAAAATGCATTTTGTGTGAACTGACACTAAACTAAATGCTTAAATACAGTGGCTCCAAATAAAGTACACTATCAGTCAAAAGTTTTAACAGCCAGATTTTAAATGTTTTTTAAAGTAGTCTCTTCTGTTCACCAAGCCTGCATTTATTTGATCCAAAGTACAGTAAAATTGTGAAATATGTTTACTATTTAAAATAACCATGTTCTATTTGAATATATTTTAAAATTAAATTTATTCCTGTGATTTCAAAGTTGACTTTTTAGCTACAGTCTTCAGTGTCACGATTCTTCAGAAATCATTCTAATATTCTGATTTGCCGCTCAAAAAAACATTATTATTATGGTTTTGAAAACAGCGGTGTAGTATTTTTTTCTGGTTTCTTTGATGAATAGAAAGTTTGAAAGAACAGCTTTTCATTTATCTGAAATATAAATCTTTTGTAACATTATACATAACTTTATCATAACTTTTGATCAATGTAAAGCATCCTGGCTAAATTAAAGTATTAATTTATATAGTCTTTCCAAAAATAAATAAAACTATTTGACTGACTCCAAGCATTTGATTTGTATATTGTATATTGTTACAAAAGCTTTTCTTTCAGATAAATGCTTATCTTTGATATTTATATTTATCAAAGAAAACTGTTCTAAATATTGATAATAATCAGAAATGCTTCTTGAGCAGCAAATTAGAATGGTTTCTGAAGATCATGTGACATTAAAGACTGGAGTAATGATACTGAAAATTCAGCTTTGATCACAGAAATAAATTACATTTTACAATATATTCAAATAGAAAACTGTCACAAATAGGTAAATGAAACACAGGCAGGTTTATTGAACAATGGGAGATGGGATATCATATAGAGCAATGGAGTGAATGATACTGAATTCAGTCCTGGAAATGTCTTGCAGAATACTAACAGTCTATTTCCTTGCAGGATAGTGGGAGCCTGAGATCGCGAGGGAGCAACGTGGAATAGTCGCTGGAGAAATTCTGGACAATCAACTGGAAGGTAAGTGAATGGTAGACCGGACAATGATAGACTGTGTGCAGCGTGCTTTTGTAGGGGAGTTGCTTGATGAACAGCAGGTGCAGGTGATCAGACCTGGGTGATTGGGATCGGGTGTAAGTCGTGATTGATGATTATGGTGACGGTGAAGGCTGTGGCTGCATGACTTCTCTGACATTACCCCCTCCTCCAGGGGCAGCTCCTGCCGCCCTCAAGCGACGGCAACCACAGCCTCTGAGTGCGGGACGAATCGGATGAGTGTGGTGGAAGTCCTCGAATAACATGGGATCTAGGATATCATCCCGGACCACCCAGGAACATTCCTCTGGTCCATATCCCTCCCAGTCGACCAGGTACTCGAGCCAGCCACCCTGCCGCCGCAAGATCTGATGGTTGGTTTAGGATTTCTGGAGGAGGAGGCTCGTTGGGTTACCGGGGTTCTGATGAAGGAGAGAAGGGTTTAAGGAAGGGACCCGTGAAAGGTGGGGTGAATTCTGTACCTGGATGGTCGGTGAAGTTGGTAAGTGACTTTGTTTATCTGCCTCTGTATCCGGAATGGACCGATTTAGCGGGGACTCTTGCAGGGCAGGTGGAGGCGCAGATCCTTGGTGGACAACCATACCCATTGTCCCGGATGGTAGGTGCGAGTGGCGGAGTGTCGAGCATCTGTAAACCTCTTCTGCCTCTGCACTGCCTGTTGAATCTGAACATGAGCTGAGTCCCACACTCTCTTGCTCTCCCGGAACCGATAATCCACAGCTGGAACCTCAGATGGCTCTCCCGTCCAAGGGAAGAGCAGGGGCTGGTAAACGAGCATGCACTGAAAGGGCGTGAGGCCGGTGGTGGGATGCTGGAGGGAGTTGAGCATACTTCATGGATCTTGTGCTCAGTCTGGCCATTCGTCTGGGCATGGTAGCCTGGAGGACAAGCTCACAGTGACCCCCTGCAGTCTGAAGAAGGCTTTCCAAACTCGGGAAATGAATTGCGGCCCTCGATCCGAGACTATGTCTTCAGGGATTCCTTAGTTCCGAAACACGTGATTGAACAGGATTTAAGCCGTTTCTTGGGTGGTAGGCAATCTGGAGAGAGGAACCAGCTTGCAGGCCTTAGAAAAGCGGTCCACAGTTACAAATACACAAGTGTTTCCTTCTGAATTGGGTAAGTCAGTTACAAAATCGATCGATGTGTGACCAAGGACGATGAGGAATGGTTAGGGGCACAAGCTTGCCTACAGGGAGGTGACGAGGAGTCTTGGACTGGGCACAGACTGAACAGCTACGGATGTACCTGATGACATCACAGGATATCCTGGGCCACCAGTAACGGGTTTGGAGGAGCGAGAGGGTCCGTTGGCTGCCTGGATGTCCAGAGCCCGGTACTTGGTGGACTGAGCCCAGAAGGGACTGCCGTTGTGAGGTGGGAACATACATTTTCCCTTCTAGGCCTCCCAGCGGAGTAGGTTCAGTCAGAGTGGCAGCATGGATGCCCTGGTCGCTGTTCCACTGAATAGGGCTCATGATAAGCGCCTGGCGATTGAGCCGTTTGGCGTCATGAAAATATTGGAGATTCTTGTGATTGGTAATAACCATGAATGGATGGTTGGCTCCCTCCAGCCAATCTCGCCACCACTCCTCCTAGGCAAGCTTGATGGCAAGTAGCTCCCGGGTTCTGATGTCTTAATTCTGCTCTGCTGAGGACGGTTTCTTGGAGTAGTATGCACAAGGCTGGAAGCGAGGAGGCTCACCAAACTGTTGAGAGAGCACGATGGCGAGATCTAGATGGTGAAGGATTGGGGCCGTGCTAAATACAGACTTCAGGTTTTCGAATGCTTCGTGGCCACTGGTGTTCCAGGACAGGGACTTGGGCTTTCTGCTGAGCAAAGACGTGAGAGTGGCAGTGTGCAGACTGAAATCATTGATTAATCGTTGGTATTAGTTTGCGAAGCCGAGAAACCTTTGCAATTCCTTCACCGTCTGGGGGCGAGGCCATTCCTTGATGACCATTACCTTCCCCTGGTCCATCAGGAATTCCATCCTAGGCTGATAATGTATCAAAAACTGCACGGTGGGGTGATGGAATTCGCACTTCTACAGCTTGAGGAACAGATGGTGTTGACGGAGGTCTGTAAGACCTGCTTCACATGGTGGCGATGGTCAGACAGGTTCCGGGAGTAAATGTGTATATCATCAATGTAAATTATCTATTAACTGGTTGGAGGAACTCCTCGTTCATAAATCCTTGGAAAGGCCGAACGGCATAACAATATACTCATAGTGGCTAGTAGGGGTGATAAAAGCCGTCTTCCATTCGTCGCCCTCCCGGATACGAATGAGGTTGTAAGCACGAAGTTCCCACAGGGTTCCTCTAGTGCCGCCGGGACCAAGGGAAGAGGATACTGCAGTTTCACGGTTTGGGAATTCAGGACTCTATAATCAATACATGGCCGCAAGCCCCCATCCTTCTTGCCCACGAAGAAGAAACAGGATGCCACTGGAGAAGTGTAAGGACGGATGAAACCTTGATTAAGAGCCTCCTGGATGTAATCCTCCATAGCTTTGCGCTCCGGGATGGACAGTGGATAAACTTGACCCTTAGGGAGTGTCGCACCAGGCAGCAAGTCTATGGCACAGTCCCATGGCTGGTGATGTGGTATTTAGTGGCCGCTTGCTTACTGAAGACATCCTGGAACGCCGCATAATCAGGTGGGATCGAGGGTGTCTCCAGAGATGCTGGACTTTGAATGCTGGTGGAGGCTATCTGGGCGGTGAGGGACCGACCGAGCAGTTTGGGCAGAACCGATAGGCAGTGCTGATGACAGTACTCACTCCAGCGAGTAACCTCAAACGAGTCCCACCTGATTTCTGGAGAGTGGAGAACGATCCAGGTGCGTACCAGGATGACATCCACCGTGGATCCCTCCAGTACCAGAAAGGGGATCTTTTCCTCATATAAGGTGCCAATCTTGAGTTTAACGGGAGGTGTTCGAAATCTCACCCGCCCAAGCGGTTTCCCTTGGATGATTTCGACTCGGAGCTCCTGGGCTTTGCGGGCTCGGGGCAGATGAAGATGGGTTAGGTCATTAACCGTGATTAATCGCATCCAAAATAAATGTTTTTGTTTACATAATGTGTGTGTGTACTGTGTATATGTATTATTCATATATAAATACACACACATACAGTATATATTTTGAAAACATTTACATGCATATAATTTATTTAATATAAAATATATTTCATATATAAACATTACATATATTTCTTAAATATATGCATCCATGTGTGTGTATTTATATAAATAATAAATAGGCATATACACACACATATATATTACGTTACATTATTTTGTGACCCTGGACCACAAAAACTGTCTTAATAATAATAATTTGTTACATTTATATAGCGCTTTTCTAGACACTCAAAGCACTTTACATAGTAAGGGGGCTATCTCCTCATCCTTAAGGGTAAATTTTTCAAAATTGAGATTTATACATCATATGAACAATAATACTTAATTAATTATTTTAGTGATTTAATATGAAACAATAATATTTCCATTGATGTATGGTTTGGACAATATTTGAAAATCTGGAATCTGAGCGTGCAAAAAAATCTAAATATTGTGAAAATCACCTTTAAAGTTGTTCAAATTAAGTTCTTAGCATTGCATATTAATAATCAACTATTTCATTTTTATATATTTACGGTAGAAAATTTACAAAACATCTTCATGGAACATGATCTTAACCTAATATCCAAATTATTTTTGCTAGAAAAGAAGAAATTATAATTTTGACCCATACAATGTATTGTTGGCTATTGCTACAAATATACCTGTGCTGCTTATGACTGCTTTTGTGCTCCAGGCTCACATATTATGTAAACAAAAACTTTTATTTTGGATATATTTAATCGTTTGACCGCACTAATTTAAATGTAAGTACATAGTTAAGGCCACCTCATATAAAGTAGGACCCTTTTTATAACCTAAATTTGCTACCTGGAAAAGTATCAATGCTAGTGTAATTTATCATAAAGAACGAGAGCAAAAACACATTCATATTTTTGGAGCTGCTGTACACCTCTCTCTCTCATCCTACCCAAGAACCTCTGCAATCAGTAAAGCTGAAAAAGGCATAAAGATAATTCAGTCGGTCTTCTGTTTCGGACTGGAACATAGGCTATAGACTGAGGTATGCAGAGCACAGCAAGGCCAGGGGGCGATACCCATCTGAAACATGAGAGTTTAGGAGGGTAATACTCCACCTTGACCTGCTGGTGTCACTCCACTATTCAAGACAAACCCAGCCATAGTGCTCACTTTCCTCCTGCCTAGGCAAAGAGAGGCTCTGCTGAACACCGACCCCCCACCCGTTCCTGAAAAGCTTTATGGGAGCGAGACAGAGTAAACCATAGGACATGGAGCCGGTGTCACAATACAACCCCAGAGTCCATGCTCCACAGAGCAACAGAGCGCACAGAAATAGTTGCTTTTGAGTTATAATGGTCCTCAGATCCAGAGGTTTAAAATTGCACATAAAGAGACGTGCATTCATGTTGATCAATGCATGGTATCTGTAAAGCATGTTTGCTCCTGTTGAAGGGGATTTGAGGAGCATGGAGCTCATGTGTCACCTGAGCTGGAGGTGTCTTTGGTAACGGTTGAGGCTGTGCTCTGCTGGTAAGCCTTTAATGGAGATCACTGTGACCTTGTCAGGAATAGAGAGGCTTTTAGACTATTCACCTTCTGCTTTTCCCCCCTTCAAATTCCCAAGACAGACTGGAAGGCTTTGTGATTCACAGGGTTATAGAAAATTATGGCTATGTAAAAAACAAGGAAAAATAGACTAAAAGTTTGTGCTATAACGGCTCACCATTTTACCTTTAAACAAATATTGCATGTACTCTTTCAATTAATATAAAGTCATTAAAGCATGTATAAATTAATAATTATAAAAGTATGTTTAAAAAGGTTTAACATCACACTGCAAAATAAAACTTTTTGTTTACATAGTATATGTGTGTGTACTGTGTATATTTATTATGTATATATAAATACACACATGCATATATATAATTAAGAAAATTAAATACGTTTATATATTAAATGTATATATTTATAGTCATATAATAAATAAATAAAATATATATGTAAATACGTGTAAATATTTTAAATATATACTGTATGTGCGTATTTATATATACATAATAAATATACACAGTACACACTGCTATATTATGTAAACAAAAAGTTTTATTTTGGATGCGATTAACCAAATTAATTCTTAAAACACATGATAAAATGCATGTACATAAAACATCCAAAACCAAGCAAATTATGTTTTGGCAAAAGCACTTGAAAATGGTATTGGCAATCTTCTTAAGTCAGCAAACATTTTTTACACTTTTGAAATTTTACTTAAGGTACACAAAAGTATTTAGAAATGCACCTAGATTTACCAAAGCAGATGTAAATTATATATTATATACATCCCCACTGCATCCTCAGACAGAGCTGAGATCAAGTCAATGAAAAGCATCAGTAAAGGTGTTTACCAGACAGCAGGCTTGTCTCGTGTCCAGTGGCTTCAAGCTCCAAACACTGAAGCCTGAAGGCAGCAGATATGTGGATTTTATAGTGGAGCAGGGGGTGTGCACTATGGTTCTGGCCCAGTGCTTCACAGTTACGGTCACCCAGACTGAACCTCCACAAAGTGCTGGGCAGCGGTGTTACCAGAACTGACCCAGAAACCTGACCCAAGCCCGCAGAACACTATGCACTCTATTCACCTTCTCGTCCTTCCCATTCCCTCTGATTTCCTCCCTCTTACCCCCCCCGCCATTTATACTAGCACTGTGGGGGGGAAATAACAGTGTTGTATCCTTCCATTAGAAAAGCATATTGTCTCACCTCAATTAGCCATAACCACATCTATCTACCCCTAATTTTTTTCAAAGGCCGTTTCTGCAGATATTATCCTGATTCTAAATTATACTTATATATTTTTTCTAAACTCTAACTTTAATTGTACAAGTGTTTGCAGGACTGTTAGGAGAGGTAGAGGTGTAGATGCTCTATTTAAAGATGTTTATCAATGCAAGCAAGTGTCATTTGGTCAGTATTTGTCTTTTGAATATCTAGGTATTGTGCTGAAAGGTGCTCTACGCATTCTGTTTATAATTATTTACAGGCCTCCAAAATACTCTTCAGCCTTTGTTGAAGAGTTCACAGAACTGATATCAATGATTTCATCTGTTTTGACTGTTTTACTATTGCAGGAGATTTTAATTTTCACATAGATAATGCAGAAATCATAACTACAAAATAAATTATAACAGTTTTAAACACTTTTGACCTGATTCAGCATGCAGATTTACACTCTAGATTTACTCATCAGTAGAGTTCTAAACATTTCATCCATTGTTATTAAGGATGTAGCATTATCGGATCACTTCTGTATTTTCTTTGATATATTGATCTCTGTAACCACTGAATCTAGATCTCTCTGTCAGAAAGAGATGCATTAATGAGAACACTAGTGAGCAGTGTTGGGGGTAACGCACGTAAGTAATGCGAGTTACGTAATAATATAATTTTTTTCAAATAACTAGTAAAGTAACGCATTACTTTTTAATTTACAAGAAAATATCTGAGTTACTTTTTTTTAAAAGTAACGCGTTACTTTTTTCCCATTTATTGACTGACTGCGCTGTGTGAACATGTTACTTTCTAGACTAAATGTGAATGTGTATTAATTCATCCCACTCGCAAAAAAACAGATTCAGTATTCATCTAAATGATTTAAAACAGTGAAATGCAAACTCAGAATATGATGCAAACATGCAATAATAAAATATGTTAAACAACACAAATATATATAATCTCATTTTATTAACCGATGTGTTTGCTACTGACCTTTGATCCAGTTCAATCATAATAATAAGTAAAAATGATTTAATAGATAAATTAACAATTGTGCTTCATTGTTTTTTTATTGCTGAATAGTGTTGAACCCTCTTCTGTACAAGCATGAATTTACTCTTCCTTCAGTCTGAGGTTTATTCATTACACTTTTTGGTGGGAAAGGCTTTTACATTTGCTATAAATATAACTTCTTGTATTAAAAACAAACAATCAAGCCCTGCTCATATTTAAAAAGTAACGCGAACGTAACGCAAAAGTAATGTAACGCATTACTTTCCATAAAAACGAACTAACGTAATTAGTTACTTTTTTAGAGAGTAACGCAATATTGTAATGCATTACTTTTAAAAGTAACTTTCCCTGACACTGCTAGTGAGCTATTTATGAAAGCTATATCTGCAGATATTTCACCAAAATGTGTTTATCTTCTTCTAGATTAATTTAACTCAAAAGTTGATAATGTTATTTATGATATTGCTCCTATGAAAGTCAACAAGAAGAATGGCGAACGAAAATCATTTTGGAGAAAATCAACAGCAGTTCAAAGTATGAAAAGACAATGCAGAAAAGCTGAGCGGATGTGGCGGAAGATGAAACTCAAAATTCACTATAGCATCTATAAAAACAGCCTTCATGCTTTCAATGCAGAATTAGCCATAGCTAGACAGACCTTCTTCTTAAACCTTATAATCAATAACTTAAACAACACTCGTACTCTTTTTGCTACTGTTCAGAGACTGACTGTATGTGGGTACCCGGAGCTGTACGATACTACTTCATACATTTACAAAAACAGGAATACATTTTGCAATGAGACTGGAGCTGCCTGCAGAAGCCCCTCCCATGACACGAATTCACGTCTGTTGTGTAGTGAATTTCACGTGTGAATGAAGGGAGTAAACTCAAAATGTTCAAGCTTCCAACTAATGGCGAATAGCGCGATTTATTCGCGTCTGGAGACGCAAATGAAGTGTTACGCGTGAATGATTTACATGTTAAGTCAATGCAAAGACGCGATAGACAATTCTGCGGCGCTATTCGCGCCATTCGCGTCTGGTGTAAACGCACCTTTAAGCTAAGAGTAAGGGTGGGGTTGACCTTGTTGCTATGGATCAGAGGTGGAAAGAGTACAAAAATATTGTACTCAAGTAAAAGTACCATTACATTACTGAAATTTTACTTAAGTACAAGTAAAAGTACCAGTCTAAAAATCTACTCAAGTAAAAGTAAAAAGTAGCTCATTTAAAATTTACTCTGAGTAAAAAGTACTTAGTTACATTTTAACAATGGGAGGGAGGGAAAAATGGGATCGACCAAAGGTGTCAAACTCAGTACCTGGAGGGCCACAGCCCTACACAGTGTAGATATTACCCTAATTAAACACATCTGATACAGCTAAACTAATCATTTAGGCTTATTTGAAAACTACATGGTGTGTGTGTTGGAGCAGGGTTGGAGCTAAACTCTTTAGTGCTGTGGCCCTCCAGGAACTGAGTTTGACACACCTGGGATATGGGCCTATAAATCTCAAACTAGGTGTTTTTAATTAAATTAATCGGTTAATTAGAATAATAAGACATTTGGGCTGTTACCAGGCAAATTAAATCAGTATCAACAAAATGCATCTTTGCAATGCAGAGGAAATGCAGAAGCTTCATCTGAAGTGGCATATATGTATTTACACACTGACATGAATGCATTTAGCCTGCAGTTACAAATGCAGAAATAATGTTTTGATAAATAAGACATAAAATGTGACCCTGAACCAGAAAACCAATTTCCTAAATTGCGATTTATACATCATCTGAAAGCTGAATAAATCATATTTCCATTGATGTATTGTTTGTTATGATCGGACAATATTTTTAAATATGGAATCTGAGGGTGCAAAAAATCCAAATATTGAGAAAATCTCCTTTAAAGTTGTTCAAATTAAGCTCTTAGTTTTGATATATTTACAGTAGGAAATTTACTAAATACATTAATGGAACATGATCTTTACTTAATATGCTAATGATTTTTGGCATAAAATAAAATGTATAATTTTAACCCATACAATATATTGTTGGCTATTGCTACAAATATACCCCAGTGACTAGACTGGTTTTGTGCTCCAGGCCAGGGTCACAAATGTTAAATAGTCATTTGAAATACAAAAATAAATAAATCAAAAGATACTTTAAATGTTAAATTAGAACCACCAGTAGGTGTCAGCAAGTCACTCATAAGAGAGTCATTGTGATTGAACAGAATCATTTAAACGGTTAATTGGAAACACGTCATTGCTCAGAGTCAGAGCTGTGTATGGAATTATTTTTGTTGTCGAAATAGAGCAAAAACAGGCAATGTCTAAAACGTAAGTCTCTTAATTAACTTGTTTTTAACTGTGTAAAAGCAAAACTACAGGCCTATGTAATCATGGTGATTTTTGACGGCATTCTTCATGTGATGTTGACTTACTATATTAAATTATATAAATATATACATTTTCTGCTTCTATATCTTCAATTTTGTGATCATTCTAAACGCATTTTAACAGACTGAATCACGCAGTGAAAGAAAGCACTCAGATGCACGCGGATTAGTCTAATCTAACGTTACTAGATTTCACAGCACACTGTTTAGAGCAGCGGTTCTCAATTCCAGTCCTCGCGCCCACCGCTCTGCACATTTCGTATGTTACTCTTATCACTTCAGACGTTTGTTCTATTCGAACGCAAGTGCCCTGCGAAGTGGACATCACAGGATATTCCTCCATGATTCCAGTTCGAATCGAACGTATTCCATTCATAGTGCATTGAAGTGCGAGACGTAATTTAAATTGTATATATTTACAGATGTATATGATGTCACACTCGTCCGTGCGTAAAGATGTTGCGCAACGCAAATCCATGAATGAATGTTCTGAAGTGAAGTAAACTTCAGCGGCTTTCCCCTGCTCAGGGAGTAGGGAGCAATGGACACTGTGTAGGGAGCATGTCAATCGGAACACAGTTCATTCATGGAGCGCACTTCTAACGAGCTGATTATCTGAATCAGGTGTGTTAACTAAGAGAGACATGAAAAATATGTAGAGCGGTGGGGCGCGAGGACTGGAATTGAGAACCGCTGGTTTAGAGTGATTTGTTTGGTTTTTGGCAAAATACTGATAATGTCAAATCGCACATCGTTAAAACAACAATTACTATATTTTTGAGACGATATTGCACACCTGCAGCACTGTCTTGTTGGCTCATTTGTGCAAAACCTTTGCTAAACCGTAAAAGCTTCATTTTAACCACCAATGCAACGATGCAAGTATTTACCTTATCTCCACATGCTTGCGAAGGGTGATGTCGATATATTTATAAGCTGCTAGTTCGGTCTCCCGAGGCAAACACAGCTAACACTGCATAATAGAGCATGAATATGGCCAGGGGTTCACTTCATTTCCTCCGAGTCCAACTTCAGCAGAGTACGACGGGGTTTGGTTTTCAGCTGGGTCTGCACCATTAACGCCTGTCTTGTTCGTCTGCATCTTTCTTGTGATTTTAGCGCCAGTTTCTTCTTCTGCCCATTATTTGCTGCAGTTGTTTCCACGGAGCGATTTTTTACTCAGTGAATGAGTTTTAAAATGTAGCGAAGTACAATACTCGCACAAAAATATACTTTAAAAAGTAAAATTACAGATTAAAAATATTACTTATAAAAGTACAAGTACACAAAAAGCTACTCAATTACAGTAACGCGAGTAAATGTAATTCGTTACTTTCCACCTCTGCTATGGATGACGTCAGCGTGCTTACTAAATATGCACACAGTGATTGGCTGATAGTCTCTGTCAGAGATTTATTCATAGAAATATTGTAGAGCATGATATTATGTTGCCATATCCAAATAAAGGTTAAAAAATTTGGCTAATTGCCACATTCAAATAAAGATTTTAACATGCAGGCTAAGTGTCACCAATTAAACAAATACATGTTCAGATAATTTGCAGGGGTGGTTCTAGGATTTCATCTTTAGGGGGGCTTAGCCCTCAGAGAGACCTTTAGATACAACGATACACATTACCTAAATAAACGGTTTATGTTTAAGACGTAACCAACTGTTTCCTTGGATACTTGTCAAGACAGCCATTGTGACATAATATTTTGTAACATAACTTATTTGTTCAAGAGGGCGTGAAAGTTGATAACAGTCTCGTGCAAGTGCGTTTCAATGGCATGGTTTTCTGTTTCTATTTGGTGTGCTATTTATACGCAAAACTGACTATGAGACATAGGGGTGTGGGGAAGGTGAGTATCATAAGCACACCAAATAGAAACAGAAATTCGTGCCATTGAAATGCACTTGCATGAGACCATGCTGGTATGCTGTCCGTGTAGTGCTTCTTAGTGCGTGCGCGCTTCATTCAAATTGGTGAGCGCTCATTAACGATCAATCACAGTGTGTGATTACCACATTGAGATTGATAAACGAGTGACAATTATAAACTTCCTTGAGGAAGCAGCACTGGCCTGATCATTCTGATTATAGTTTTAGGGGGGCTGAGACGACAAATAGGGGGGCTGAATCCCACCTAAAAAGGGTCTAGAACCGCCCTTGGCTAATTTTCAGTCTCTTACATGTATGCTTCTCCTAGCGGATGCACATAAACTGCCTTTTAATTAACAGAGTAGAATAATTATGGCTGATAGTAAGACATGCAAACGTAAAAGAAAACCAAACTGGACGTAACAGCTGTAACTTCTTGCCCAACTGGTTAATGAAAAGGATATAATCAAAGGAAAATTTGGAGTTGGTATAAAACCTCCAAACCCTAAAGGCAATACCCCTTTAAAAGCTCATTATCGTCAAATGTTTCTAAAATGTTTATATTCTGAGGCAGATTGCAGACAACAGCCATTTTAGGATAGTTGTGAGTAGGTCTTTGCTACTTAGGAGTCCTCTTCACTTCTCCAAACGTTTCACAGATTTAGGAGCTAGTTGTGTGTGATATGTGCTATATAAATAAACTTGCCTTGCCTTGCCTTAAATTCACTATTCTGTTAATAGTTATGAGGACACACAACACTTCCTGAGAAAGACCCTTTGGCCTTGTAAATATAATTAATCCCTACTATAAATGCATCAAATCACATTTAAGATAGTGTAGCAATGTGAGCCGCAATTTAGAGTTACCGTGCAATGCCCGATGATTAATATTTCACCACTAGAGGGAAGTGTGCATTACATTGAGACGTTCAGGGCCCTGATTCATGAAAAGTCTTAGTGCTAAGAGTTGCTCCTAGTAACAATATTCTAAGAAAATTCTTATAAATGTGTGCGTTTCCTCTTAAAATAAAATAAAAAGATCCTAGTAAAGAAAAAAGTCATTCAGAAAGCTTCTTAACCCTTGAAAGAGAGCTCTTAAGGTCCAAACTTGTTAGGAGTACGAAAGAGGCCTTTTAAGTGGCTTAAGAGTTTCTTTAGTAGTGGAGAAAATGGATGAAACATGAACACAATACATGACAGTGAGTTAATAAGACGCTACATATTAGATCGTGCAGGGATCATGTTTGTGACCGATATTATTAGAGACATGCTAACATCTCAGACACCGCGCAGAAAAGCCATAGCTCCAGAAATGGACATAATCACTACATTAACTTAAATTAACATATTTGGCAACTGGAATAATGCAACCACGCAGCAGTGATGATAAATCAAAAATAAAGAATATATATATATATATATATATATATACATACATACATATATAATGTGTGTGTCTGTGTGTGTGAGAGAGAGTACGGTAAAACAGGAAAAATTACGCATGTAATTTCAAAGTGAAGGCTTATAATGGACCCTAAAAGCGCTCTTTTATTTCCTTCTTGGACAACCAACAAATCACAGTCTTCAAAAGACTACCTAGCAACAGGGTCAGGCCCCGCCTCCGCACTAAGATCAAAAGCTTTTGTCTTTTCCTCACTCAGAGTTGCTCTCAGATTGGTCCTGGATCACTTAAGTTAAGACTCCTATGTAGAAATGTTAAAGCTAAATTAGCAGCTCTCTGAGAGTATTCTTAGAATTATAAACACAATCTCAAAATTACACACCAACTTGTGCAAACTTCAAACTTCCTGGTCAAAATCAAAAGTTTAGTCAAAAACATGTCATCTTTTGTCAGACTCAAACTTTGGCTTCAGATGATGCACAAACCTGTCAAATACTCACTACTCTCAATTCAAAACACTGTTAGAAAACCTCCTTTTGGGAAACAGGAATCCCTTTGCTAGGCAATGTCTGTTACAGTATACAACATAAATAAAGGGGTGCTGCAAATACCGTAATATCCAGCAATAAACTTTACGAAAAGTTTACTTTCATTACACGACTGTAAAGTTATCTTGCAGTAGATGAAAAGAACTAGAAGAGAAAAGTTCAAAGACCAAACAACTGAATATACAGCACACACATACTGGAATATACTGTCAGGTACTGTAAATTAATAAAATAAATTCATCCATTCAGCATCCTCTGCCAAATTGCATTAGAGTATTGGTAGTATCCTTATTTGTTATAGCAGTTTCTTAGTCTTCTGAAAAACACTTCTCTGCCTCCCCTAGACAGTCATCTCTCAGTTCTGCACAAATACAGCACATGTACAAATCAATTCAACAGTATAGTAAATGAGTGCAACATGTGCTACAGTATTTACTGTACATAGAATAATGAAAGTTCTCTCATCTGAAGTAAAGCTGCTATGTACTGTAGTTATATTGAATGTGTCAGTAGTACTGAAACCTTGTAGAAGAGCATGTAGACCATCTTCCCTCATCCCCTTAATTGAAAATACCCTTAATTTGTATTTTCCCCTCCTATTCCTCTTTGTCTCCCATTACAAGGATTTATTTTCCAAAACACATAACCACCTGTGCTCTTGTTCATGTCATCCTGAGATTCTGACCTGTGTGTCGTCAGTTTTGCTACTGAATGTTCACACATGGATAAATGTGTGCATTTTTGATGCTTGAGTTAATTATATTGTGTGTTTGTGTTTCCTGAATGAGAACAAGGTTAAACCTGTGAAAATGATGGTGTTTTTGTGCGTGCGTGCGTGCGTGCGTGCGTGCGTGCGTGCGTGCGTGCGAGGGAGTGTGTGAGCGAGCGAGCGAGAGTGTGTGTGCGAGCGAGTGAGTGAGTGAGTGAGTGAGTGAGTGAGTGAGTGAGTGAGTGAGCGAGCGTGTCTTGTGTGAGAGAGAGGGTGTGTGCAAATGTGTACGAGTGTGTGAGTGAGTGAGCGAGCGTGTCCTGTGTGAGAGAGAGGGTGTCTTAAAATAAATCTGTGTGACAGATATAAACAGAGCTATATCTTCTGTTCCTTCTCAAGATATACTCAGATTATTGAGCCATCTGACTGGCATGAAAAATGAATGCAGTAGATTTACTAAATCTGAAAAAGATGATACTATTGATAAGTTGGAACACAATAAAAGTACCATGTTCACGTGTTATTAAATGCAAAAGATACCATGAATCTCCCATGTTAACTGCCATATCTAGTATTGTACATGAATGTGTGTATATAAAATAATTAAACATTCACACATATGCAAATACGGATATTAGGCCACAGCACCAGATTTCATGTCAGACAAGACCCACCTGCATGTTCTTCGTGTTTACTGAGGACAACATCCACTAAAACTGAAGTAGTGAAATGTTTTTAAATGCATTTTTACTTAATTGTGACAGATATAAACTAATATGAACTAAAAGATTTTCATCTTTATTCTGAGTGGAATATATTAAATAATATATTATTGGGACTGCACATTTAGTCCATAATTTTTATTTTTTTATTAAGGAATTAATTAATAAATTAAAGCAAATCATGTTTATTTCTTAAGCACACATTTAAAAACAGTGAGTGTTTACCAATTTACAGCTACATTTACAGCTACTAAAATGGATTTAATTGCCTGCAATGATTCAAGAGACAAAATAAAACATTTATGAGTAGGTTGAAAAGCATCAGTATTTGAAGAGAGTACCTGATGTTAATCATTCCATGAGTGTGGAGCAGCGATTAAGAAAGCGATTAAAACCAGACCTGGACACAGTCAACAGCAGCTTGTTTGATGACCTTGTAAACATCTAGTGTTTTTTTATATATTGAGATGCAAGACCATTTTCACTGTCAAAAAAATATGTTAACTGTTATAAGTCAGATTGAAATAGTTCATTATAAACAATGATTTAATCAAATATACATTGTAAATAAGGACGGAAATTAACTCCTTAATACCCATAATATTTGGATAGTAGAGGTATTATCATAAAGCAGGAACGCAGCCAAACTGGTTTTCCAAGTCCAAATATATCGGTGCCTAGAAGGCTTATCTAATACCGCTCCAGCAATCTGGTTTTCCCACCTGACTTTCTAAAGACTTCAGCACACCTGACAGCCGGATCTGAATTCTCTCTCACAATACATGCTTTTCTTTCTGCAGCGAGATCTTGCTTGTGTGAGTCAGCGAGCATCATATATCCACTGACAGCCTTGTGAGAAACTGAGGACGAACTGTTAGAAACTTTGACAGTTTTGTCAAATAGTAATGGTAACTTTTTAGGACAGGCTATACTGTATGAGACTATCCCCCAGTTTCACAGACAAGGCTTTAGTTTTTCAGCTGTTTCAACTGAAAGAAACTTGCTCTGGCTGATCTTAAAATATATCAGTGCCATTGTTTCGTCTCACAATGCACACCAGTAATGTTTTTTTCTAAGGCATGTTAATTAAAATGACTTAAATGTCCTAATTGAACTATGGCCTAATCCTGGCTTAGTCTAAGCTCTGTCTGTTAAACCAGGCCTTTATATGACTATAATTCAGTTCAGTTAACTTCTACACATGCATCTGTTTTTCTTTCAAGATGTTGCACTAGAATAATCTTGTTTCTAACAGAGCTGGTGTCACATATCATCAGCTTTCACAACAAAAACATGATTTATACCAAAACATTGTTATGATGACAGTCACAAATCATTTTGTCAACATATAAAAAAGTTATTTTTGGACATTTTGATTATGAATTTGACTATAATCATTAGAATTAGTACAAAATCTCTTTGGCTGTGAGATTCAGCTTGTGATGTTGAAGTACACAAGGCCAGTGCAACCTTTAAATTACTTCATTATTTCTGGATTCACATTATGACTTATTTTTTAATTAGGGCCCACTTATACTTAGTTTTGCAACTTTTGAAATGTTGAAAATCTCTCTTTGTCATGTCCGATAGTATGCTGTACAACAGAAAAGGAGAATTTTGAAGAGCCTTCACACGTTCAGAATAAACTCTCTAATATAACACAATAAAAGTGAAATTCATTCAATTAATTTGCAACATGCACACATTCACTTTCACCTGCAAACTTTTCAGTTCATGTTTTCTTGTCTTTGTTCACATGCAGAGCTACAGATTATATTTGACATACTGTCAGTTCAAAACAGCAAATGTCCACATAAGATGAGTAGTTTGTAAATTACTGTCAGTGAGTGTAATATTTATATGATAAAAACAGGAGATATGCATGCTAATCGTATCTTTTTACAGCACACTCCTTTCCTTTGATCGTTTATTCATATTACAAATCAATCTGAACAACTAATAACTTTTGAACAAATGATGGTCGTAACTGGTGCTAAACTTGAGCCAATGGGTTGATGCTTTGGGACGAGGGTTAGGTGCACTTCTTAATGTGCTTGGATTTAAAAGATTTGTAGTATTTCCTCTATGAGTTTCTGTAATATCAATACGCTCCCACATAACTGACTGCTGCTGCAGTGATTGCTTTCATTGCATTTTTCATAACAATTAAAGTAAAGGGTAAACAGAGCAACATCAAGGTAACAAATATTTCCTATATGGAAAATATGCTATACTAATTACACAAAATGATGTAAACTGGCTATGACTATATAACGATAAAATCATTTGCAGCACTTTTCTGCAGTGTCATCTTATAATGCATAATGCAGAGGTTCTCAGGTATTCAAGTCTTAAATGTCTGAAGACTTAAATGTGTTTTAAAACAAGTATAAAATGAAGATAAACAATTGAAAATCAAGATATGTCTTGACTTCAGACCAGCAGGGGTCAGTTGCATAAACTTAGCCAGCATGTTAAGACTGGGTCTTAAGAACTAGTTTGACCAACTAGCAGTTGCCTTTTCCAATACAAATAAGACCAATCTACCTTTTCATAACTGAATTTAAAAAGTTATGTCCTGTATTGAAGAATAAAAAGTAGATGACAAACTTTTTAAGACTAGTCTAAAGAGTTAATGTAACCGGCCCCAGGAGTCATGTAAATAAGGAGTCATGTAAATCAAGAAAATTGTAAAACAAGAGTATTGTTATAAGAAATATACATTTTTCTTGTTATGCTACACTGTAAATCTCATTTTAAAGAATTACTCCACAAAAAGTTTTTATTTATTTTACTTTTTGTGGCTCAAAAACATCACTTTTTGGTATGCAGTTTGTTTGTTTGTGAATTTAGTCAAATTTGGGAATGAGCCAGTGGTAGAGGTCTGCATGGGCTCAAAACTGAAGCCCGAACCCGGCCCGTACCCGAGATTGTCTGACCCAACCCGAGCCGACCCGAGCGGCACAGTTAAATTTAGAGCCCGAACCCGACCAAATCCCCCACAACGAATAGCCAACTAAAAAAAAAAAAAGGAAAAAGATTGCATTTCACGATTGCATGCAAAGAAACAAATTAATCAAGGCTCTGTCATTTCACAAACATTTACCAGTTATGAAAGTTTGTAAACATCAGGTGCAGCGGTCGCATGGCTATTCACATTCTGCCGAGTTTATGAATTTTGTATGGACAAGAAGATGATGACCGTGCAAATTATGGTCATTTTTTGTCAGTTAAGGCTCGTTAGCATTCTGTCTACTTTAAATCAGACATAAGATCTTAAATAAGATTGTATTTATTTGAATGCATTAATCATTTATTTGAATTAGCGAGAGAGAGCGCGAGCGCGAGAGAGAGAGGGGGGTATGAATGTTGCGCGTGCATGTGAACCTGCTTCTGCACGTCTCTCTCTACAAGCAATGAGGCTTAGTTACTTCAAAAACAGCGATTTTGCCGCCTCTATGCAGATAAATATAATGTTGTGACTTGCGAGTCAGTAGCCTGTCGAAGCTATTTTACTAATAAAAGTTTCCGTGCTGATTGTGCGCGATCTCTGATATCTGTGTGCAATGTGTGTGCGTCTATGAAAGCAGCGAAGCCTCTGCTTATAGTTTTGGTTTAGCTACAAACCCGAACCCGACCCGAGCCCGAAGCTATCCATTAAACATTAACCCGAAACCCGACCCGATACCCGAAAGTATTTCGGGACCCGCGGGTTCGGGTAGGGTAGCAGACCTCTAGCCAGTGGCTGTAAAACATGCACGTGGCAGGTGACGTCACAAAGTACCGTACTTAAGGAAAAGAGTCCAACACCGTGGTATAATGAGCATACTCGCTCCCTAAAGAGAGCAGCCTGGAAAATGGAGCACAGCTGGAGGAAAACTAAACTAGGGGTATTTCATATTGCTTGACAGGAAGGTACCCTCTCCTACAGAAAAGCATTAAAAACTGCTAGATCTGATTACTTTTCGTCTCTTTTAGAAGAAATCAAACATAACCCCAGGTATTTATTCAATACAGTGGCAAAATTAACACAAAATAAAACATCAACAGATGTTGACATTTCCCAACAGCACAGCAGTAATGACTTTATGAACTATTTTACTTCCAAAATCGATAATATTAGAGATCAAACTGTAACCATGCAGCCGTCAGCTACAGTATCACATCAAATTGTGCATTATAGATCCCCTGAGGAACAATTCTACTCATTCTCTACTATAGGAGAGGATGAATTGTATAAACTTGTTAAATCAGCTAAACCAACAACATGTATGTTAGACCCTTTTCCATCTAAACTATTAACATAGGTGCTTCCAGAAGTAATAGATCCTCTTTTGGCTATTATTAATTCTTCATCGTCATTAGGGTATGTCCCCAAAACCTTTAAATTGGCTGTTATTAAGCCTCTCATCAAAAAACTACAACTTGACCTCAAATATCTAGTTAATTACAGACCAATCTCGAATCTCCCTTTTCTGTCAAAGATACTAGAAAAGGTAGCATCCTCACAATTATATTCCTTCTTAGAGAAAAATGATATCTGTGAGGATTTCCAGTCAGAATTTAGACCATCTCATAGTACTGAGACTGCTCACATTAGAGTGACAAATGACCTGCTCTTATCATCTGATCGTGGTTGTATCTCTCTAGTAGGGCTCCTGGATCTTAGTGTTGCGTTCCACACGATCGATCACAACATTCTTTTGAATAGACTTGAAAACTCTGTTGACATCAGTGGAAGTGCATTAGCATGGTTGAAAATCCTACTTATCTGACCGTCATCAATTCGTAGCAGTGAATGAAGAGGTATCATATCAATCACAAGTGCAGTATGGAGTACCTCAAGGCTCAGTACTAGGGCCATTACTTTTCATGCTTTACATGTTACAATTGAGAAATATTATCAGGAAACATGGGGTTAGCTTTCACTGTTATGCTGATGATACTCAGCTCTATATTTCTTCACGGCCCGGTGAAACACACCAAATTGAGAAACTTTTGGAATGCATAGTCGATATAAAAAACTAGATGACGAATAATTTCTTACTGCTAAATTCTGAAAAAACAGTGTTAATTATCAGACCTAAAACCTCCACAGTTAATAAGCTAGAACACGGTCTAACACTTGATGGCTGCTCTTTCGATTCTTCGTCATCAGTCAGGAACCTAGGTGTGCTATTTGATAGCAATCTCTCCTTTGATGGCCACGTTTCTAGCATTTGTAAAACTGCCTTTTTTCATCTTAAAAATATATCTAAACTGAGACCTATGCTCTCAATGTCAAATGCAGAAATATTCATTCATGTGTTTATGACCTCAAGGTTAGATTATTGTAATGCTTTATTAGGTGGTTGTTCTGCACGCTTAATAAACAAACTACAGATGGTCCAAAATGCAGCAGCTAGAGTTCTTACTAGAACCAGGAAGTATGACCATATTAGTCCGGTTCTGTCAACACTGCACTGGCTCCCTATTAAACATCGTATAGATTTTAAAATCTTGTTAATTACTTATAAAGCCCTGAATGGTTTAGCTCCTCAGTACTTGAGCGAGCTCTTATCGCATTATAGTCCTTCACATCCACTGCATTATCAAAACTCTGGCCATTTGATAATACCTAGAATATCAAAATCAACTGCGGGAATAATATTAGTCTGTTTCTTTCTTATTCCGAGGTGACCGTAGCCACCCAATCCAGCCCTTATCCAGCCCAGATGATCACTGCAGTCACCAGATCCAGTCCGTATCCAGCCCAGATGGTCACTGCAGTCACCAGATCCAGTCCGTATCCTGTCCAGATGGTCACTGCAGTCTCCAGATCCAGTCCGTATCCAGATCAGATGGTGGATCAGCACATAGAGACAACCTCTACAGCTCTGAACGTCAGCGGAGACCAGGACACCTAGATGAGCCCCAGATACAGATCCCCAATGAGGACCTCGTCACCTAGACAGCCATCGGGAAAAGACAACTGGAACCAGTGGAGCCCTTACAATCTGACTCTGCTGCAGTTGGAACAAACTACTGGTTCGTCTGGCCGGATGGGAACTGGCCCCCCGACTGAGCTTGGTTTCTCCCAAGGTTTTTTCTCCATTCTGTCAACGATGGAGATTTGGGTCCTTGCCGTTGTCACCTCTGGCTTGCTTAGTTGGGGACACTTCATTTCCAGAGATATCACCGACTTGATTGCACAGATACGAGCTGGATGATGACATCACTGAATTCAATAATGAAATGCCTTTAACTGAAAATTGAGAGTTTAATCTTGTAATTTTACATTAGTGATACACTATTTTCCTATTTTGATATTGTGAAGTTGCTTTGACACAATTTGTATTGTTGAAAGCGCTATATAAATAAAGGTGACTTGACTGCGGCGCAGCAGTCATCACGGCAGAGAGAGAGAGATACGTGCATGGAGGGAAAAAACACAAGGAGCTTTAAAATACATTTGATCTTTTCTTTGCCATTCTAGTCCTTTGCACGCACGCAGAAGTGCGCGCGCACACACACACACACACACAGGTGAGAGTGAATCGGAGAAGTGGGAGTGGTGTGTGTGTTTAACTGGTAGAGTAGCTTTCACCACACACACATCACATCCACTCTTCACTGCAGCGTGATGGAGGTGAGTGACTTCACATGACTCCCATCACATTACTGCAGTGTTTCTTTGAAGCATGCTGCTTTTGATGATGAATATCATCAATAACTGCAATGGCCATAACAACACTACAGCTACACAACTTACTATTACTAACTGCTAAGTGCAGTCATAACAGAGCACAATGAAGCATTTTGAATATTTATCTCTCATGCACGGTTGAACTGTTATCATGCATGTGCACATCAGAGGATGTTTTTACATAGTGCATCAAAAAAGCATGTCCTATTAACAACCAGTGTAACAAAAGTATCCAGGTGAAATATGTTAAATGTTTATAGTGTTGCCTGGATATGGAATTATGACATGACAGCCGCCTGATGTCTGTTGTTATGTAGGCTATAATCAGTTTTGTTTATGCTTTCTTGGAGTCATCTTGACTTCACACCAAAGATTTTGAACTTATTACATCTATAGCTGCAGGGATAATTAATACAGCCCTGTAAAATGGTTTACTGGACAACCTAATGTGGTAATGTCTCAGTTAACCAGTTTTATTTAAATCAGAAATAGGGTTAAATATTGAGTTTAAACAGTATATAGCCTTGTTATGTGATTAATAATTCACCATAACAGTGCCCTTTTAAATCCAAATATGCAACTCAGTTGTTGTATTAGTCTGGATTTTATAAGCAGGAGTGTAAGTTTTCCTTGATGTTGAAGTTAGTTCTCAGAGAGCGAGCAGGGTTTTAAGATGTTAAGATGAAGATCGCTCAGGGCTTTACACATGTCAGACGTTCACCTTTAACTGCCCTTGAGTTTCACATCAACAATTAGCACATTTAAACATGGCTCGTTTCATCCTGGCACTCTCTTCATGCACAGATTGCCTTACAAAGGTCAGCTGGTCGCTGATGTGATTATTGTTGGGGAAAAATAAACTACCAGTACACTCTTAAAAATTAAGGTGCTTCACGATGCTATAGAATAACCTTTTTGTCTTAACGGTTCCATTAAGAATCTTTAACATCTGAATAATCTTTCTGTGTCAGCTTCTTTGTGATGAAAGAAGGCTCTTCAGATTATAAAAGGGTAAGAAAGAGATGCTTATTTGACTGAATGGTTCTTTTGTGGCATCGCTGTGAAGAACCGTTTGAAGCACCTTTATTTTTAAGAGTTTAATGTAAAATAACCACAACACTCACTAAAAGACTAGTTGGGTTTGCATCCAAAGCTGGGAATACATTGGAAAATCGCATAAAACATGGGCAAATAAGCACCGTTTCCATCCAACAAGTCAAAGAGAACTAAATTGCCACTTCCTAATATACTGGTAGGAGAAGCCACTGAATTTAATAATTTTCCTATATAATAAATTACTAACAATTTAAAACTTTTTATGAATTAAGGGATTTTTAGTCCAAATTTGGTGTTTCCAAAACTCGTTTCTGATGCGATACTTCAAACATAGCTACTGTCTGTCCAGACAGTTTTCATGCTTTTAGTACGTCAGTGTGTATCATTAATGTTTATTTTGTTTCACATTATCTAATTGTTATTAGAAGTCACAGACGACGGCCCTAAAAATAAATAATGGAATGCACAAGCCTTCATTCACGTCATAAATTCATGTGACGTTGTTTAAAGACATATACCACTCCTAAGCACCATTATTACACACGGTCGTGTTTCATCTGTTGTGGTTGTGTCCGTTGTGCTCTGAAGCACCTGTTGTCTTCCCCAGCAGCTCGTAGCACGGCTGTGTCGGTCCTCCGCATGGATATGAAGAATATGAGAGAGTATGTGGGCTGGCTGTACTATCAGTACCTGCTCATCACTGGCATCTATGTGCTGGAGCCCTGGGAACAGTCCATCTTCAACACGGTCCTCTTTACTATGGTGGTCATGGTCATTTACACCTCCTATGTGTTTGTGCCCAGTCACGTGCGGCCGGCGCTGGAGTTCTTCTCTGAGCTGGTCCGAGGGCGACCGGAGAGCACAGTGGCCCTCATGAACTAACGACGAAGGAAAGACGTTTTTATCGACCTGCTGTGAGATTATTGGATTGAAAACTGTATTTTCTACTCAGGAACAAACAAGCCAGGCGAACTGAGGTGTTGTCAAAAGCCATGTTCCTGCCACGTATGCAAAGATTTGGATGGAGTCCCGCGGGAGGTTTTGCATGATATCACCCATCACATGCGGACACTACTTTGTGATTAACGTCCTCGTCATCCCTGGTGGATATTAAGGAAATCATGATTCTGAGTTCATGATCAGACGGAGATATTATTTGCCTCAGTGCAAATTAAAAGTTGTTTTTTATTATTACACACTGAATTTTATATTCTGGTATTTTTGTAATCAATGTGACTGCTCTACATGTTTATTTTTGAATACAGACTTCTGCAATTGGTCCCAAATCAGTAGGCTGTCAACGGAGCCCATTATAAACTGGTGATTCTGGTGGTGGTGGGATTGTCTTCCATCATTTCTTTAGTCACTGCTGCTGACTGTTCACATGAAATCTGTACCATGCATATCTGGAACAAGTGCATTCACAAATGTACAGGCACTTAAACATGTATTTATTAAATTCCTATGGTTAATGTTGCAGCCTCTAAAATAATGTAGTTCTCACAGCTCCTGGATTTCCTTTGGCCTTATGGAATTATGACTGGAGTTACCAAAATTATGTTTCTGGTTATTTTGATGCCACATTTCTGTGTTTTTAACTGTCAGTGTGATGTTATGTCAAAACTCATCTTCAAGCAGTGTAGACTGACACTTTTCATATGAGTATAATAGTGTATTTTTCAGAAATAAATACATTTCACAAAATACCTGTCCTAACTTTCTGTGGCCTAAAAGGATACATCTACAAGAGGGCATTTGTTTATATGTTTTTGAAATCGTAAAGCAGGAATGCAGCAAACTGGTTTTCCAAGTCCAAAGATATCGGTGCCTAGAGGGCTTATATAATACCGCTCCAACAATCTGGTTTTCCCACCTGACTTTCTAAAGACTTCAGCACACCTTTCTCACAAGACATGCTTTTCTTTCTGCAGCAAGATCTTGCTTGTGTGAGTCAGCGAGCATCATATATCCACATTAGTCATTGTAACTTTTTAGGACAGGCAGTAGTAAATATATGGCAGTTATGATTAGTTTACCTTCCTCTTTTAAACCCCTTTTTCTTCTTCACTTCACTACGTCTACATTGCTGTTTGCCCAGTTTGTTCCAATAGAATAGTCTTTTCTAACAGAGCTGGTGTCACATATCACCATCGTCATTTCACAACAAAAACATGATTAATACCACAACAATGTTATTATGATTACAGTCACAACTCATTTGTTCCATCATGTTGGGGTTGATGAACTGTTTGTGTGTAAATATATATTTTTGACCAACTTTATCCACTTTTGATGTTATTTCTAGCACAAAATTAGTAGTTATCATCAAAGCTCTCTATATTTCATGTAGATCATTAAACAGTAATGCTGTCTGAGAAGTCTGTCCAGAAACAGCTCCTGGAGGTATCTTCACACACAAAGGCTGCCTGCAAAGTCATTACCTGATCAGGCTGCATGCTTCAAGTCAGCTTTCAGATGCAGTCATGCACGAGTCTTTCCTAATGAGCTGATGATCAGGTGCGCTAAATAAGGAAGACATACGGGACTGGAGTTGAGAACCACTGTATGTATGCTGCTTTCACTGCTATTTCCCACTTATGAAGTCGTGATTACAAGATTGTCACATTCAAGTACTTTGTGTGTCAGAAAGAATAAAATGTAGCATCCCATTATTTGACAAACATATAAACATTCTAGGTAGCTTGTTAACGACTCTGGAATTTCGGTCAAATGCATGCTGATTTCCCTGTTTATAATACATGCAATATGCTTCAAATGATTGTTCATATATAGCATATAAATACACTACTTTAGCAACAAGACAAATTGATGTAGTTGGAAAAACTAGCCTAACAAAGAATAGCATTGACAGCAGAAATTGTTGTCCCCTCCACCATGTTTAAAGTTTATGGCCCGCCCAACTCGGAAACTCTGATATCAAAATGATCTCTCTGTAGTAAATATGACTTGAGAGGCTGTTTATATCCAATTGTCTGATTAGGAAACTCGTATTTATGATCATTTCGATAGCACGTGCAGGCAGCATAACTTTATAGCCAGTAAAGAACTGGCCCCTGGTGTAGCCTGAGAACTGCACGCCACTTTAATCATGCAGCGATGACTACCAGTGCTCCCTAAATACGGATGCTGCTGTTTGGGAACACAGTCATGTAAGAAAACTATACAGAAATACTTTGACGATAGATTTTGCTCAGGCAATTCAGAATGACCATAACTGTCAGGTGATGGTGCTGAAGGACTCAGAAGCAGAGTGCAGAAGGAGAAACTTTATTTTTCGCCACAAAACACAAAATAACGTAAACAATATTTAATGGCTGCTTAGGACGCCGAGATTCCAGAGCTAGCCGGCAGTGTCTGCGGGCCACACAAGCTGCTGGATCACTGTGCGTTCAGTTCTGCCGCACAAGGGGACAGATAGACAGGTAAGTGACAATACGTGCAAACACAAGCAAAGACAAGACAATCTACTCACGAGTAGTAGAAACAGAGACATATATGGAAGATGGGGAATGAGCGACAGGTGGGGGAGAGTCAGCTCGTGATACGTGCACACCTGCTGCACGATCGGCACAGATTGCCCAATCCACGAGCTGCCAACATAACAAGACAACAGGGGGAGCCGAGAAGGCACCCTGAACCGTGACAATAACGAGATCAGTCCACTGATTAGTCAAGTTATCCCTGACTTTTTCAATGAGCAAGGAGGAATATATTTGGTAAATGTTTTTCCATTCTAGTTTATGCAATTTTTTTTCTTATCAGATAAAAAGTTAATTCACTCAAATGTGTGCAGAAGTTTTTTATGTGCATTTTAGAATTTATGCGCATCTTGGCGTTTCTACCCAACGTTTTTTTATGCAATATTACAAAATGCGCATACAAAAATAGGTGGATGGAAACAGCTACTGACTGGATCTATCCGATTATGCTTACAGACATCTCACTAAGCAATTTTTCATTAGCCATAGCAGAAGCTTGGTTTTGTGCTCAGTAGCCCATTTTTGTTTTAGTTTTAAGGTTTGTTTGTGGATCATTGACCTGTTGGAGGTTCCAACCATGGACCATTATACGATTTCTAGCATTAACAGTCGTTTTTTATTTTTTTATATGTTGGTATTTAATTGAATCCATGATACCATTTGTCTATAAACAAGATGTCCAGGACCTCCTGCAGAAATATAGGCCCACAATATAAAAAATACAGCAGTGTATTTAATTGTAAACATGAGGTACTTTTATCCCTGTGTTCACCAAACCCATATTGAGTGTTTGCTGCTTTTTTGTTTCATCTGACCATAGAAGCCAGTCCCATTTGAAGTTCCAGTTGTGTCTGACAACTGAATATGCTGGAGTTTGTTTTTGGATGAGCGAGGAGAATCACCTCCACCCCCCGCTTCTTTCTTTCTTTTTTATGCTTTCTGACCCCAAGATTCAACTATTTTTGCAATTCTCTAGCTGTGGTCCTTGGGGAGTCTTTGGCCACTTCATGAAGGCAGAGAAATCTGAGGAGCAGATGGCGCATTCGCAAGTATAAGATATGACATAAGAACGTCGAGGGCGGCATCCGTGCCATCAGCCAATGAATTGCCGCGATTCTATACAGGTTTCAGACAATCGCGTTCGGCGTTCAGACAATCACCCAGGGCGTTCCCAAAGCGTGTAAGCTTTACGCATCGAGTGAACCTATGAGAGAACACATTATTTTCCACATACTGTACATCATTATTGCTCCTCTATGCCCCGGCTTTCTGAAACAATTTTAAAAAGCTCATCGTTCGGAGAAGCAAGGTGTGCTCTGAATTGGCCAGCTATCCAGTGTGTTGTGATTGGCCAAATACCTCAAGCGTGTGACGGAAATGTTATGCCCTTCACTGTATTGTGATGCTGTGTCCCAGCGCGACCACACAAAAACAATGAAACCCATTATAAACGAGGCATTTATTGCATCCAGTGGGGATATAATCACTGATTACAATGACTTATACTGTTTTTTATGTGTCGTGTTGCATTGTGCCGCGTAAACATGACCATTTGTGATCGGAGAAACGACAAACAAGCACTACTATCTACACTGCTCAATACTCACGTTTGAATAGTCAGTAGCAAATTCTTTAAATATGAAACCATACTTACAGGCTGTGAGTCAGAAGCACCACACTGTCCTTGCAAAGTTGGAATTGCCCCACTTTATAGAAACAGTCTTTGTGTACAGAAGCATTGTAGGCTACTCTCTTCAAGGCTCAGGAAATAGTCCTGCGTAAAATGCGCTGCACACACTCCAATATTTGAGTTGAACTGTTCTGGAATAGTGTTGTAAATACAACTTGACCACTGATTTCTAGTTGTGTCCTCTTTTGGAAGCCCAATCAAAGTACTTTCTCTTTCACAACAAAACACAGCGTCTCCAGGACATGGTGCCGGCGGCAATAACAACAATACTCCAGCCAGAATAAAAATCACGCCTCTTTCATTGCATATACGTTTGGGCGGTGTTTTGCAAATCTTCCCATACCATGACGTAGACATGTGGGGTGTGTATATATGAGCCGTTTTAGGAGGGCGTAGCAGAGTCTTAACTATGATAAAGAATAGATCTTTGGTTTTGAGACTTTACTCTTTGCAACTTCAGGGATCTTATCTATGCACAATCAACTTGTAACACTCCAAAGAGAAAGCAAAACTTGAAATTGCATTGTATGACCCTTTTAAATGTTCCCAAAACATAAACAGACAATGACAGTGCGAGCAGAGTTCCAACCGTATGCATAATTTTCTGATCTAGTCAGTGTCTAGTTGGTATGCCCATGTATAGCCACCAGAGGGCATACTTTTTTGTTTTGTTTTGTTTGTTTCTCTGGACTTCATCTAAAGGGTTCCCATCACCCTTTGCTTTGTCTATCAAGCCTCATTACATTCAGCCGTGTTCCATTACCTTGTTAACTATTCCATATATAAACCCGGTTTTCTTTGTCTTTGGTTGCTGATTTATTTTCTGTTATGTGTTTCTGTTGTTTTTGGACTCTTTAATAAATGCTACACTTGAATCTTGTTTTGGCGTTTTCCGTGACCGATCTAATCTGAGTTTCGGGTGTGCTGAAACTATGACGAGATGAGAATTAACAAGGGACCATAGGCATTCGTATTCTTCCTCCTGCTTCGAAGAAGGAGCGGAAGGCTCGGCTTTTGGGTTTTGCTCAGACCTTCTGGACTTTGGCGGTAGGACTGAAACTTTGTGAATCTGAGCTTCGCAATAATTTTAATGATTGCTTCGATAACCCCTTGCCTCCTCGGGAAATGGAGGGGCTTTTAACTCTCGACTTTTGGAGTTTCATTGACTATCTCTGTTACCGCAATTTAGTAATGTCATGTCGGTCTGAGCCCATTGCAGTGCCCCTGGTGATGCCCGAGCCCCCTCCAGTGGATGGCGAATTCTCAGTCTTTCAAGCGAAGTTCAAAAAGGAGGAAGACAACAAGGTCCGCTCCAGTCTGGGAGCCCACGTAGTCCAAGGCCTCCTTTCCACCTCCCTCTGGAACTTTTGTTTTCTGGTGAAGCATCTGGAATCCGCTCCTTAGAGGGGAGGGGAGGGGTATGTCACAGTGTCTAGTTGGTGTGCCCATGTATATTTGTGCCCCTGATGCCCGAGCCCTCCAGTGGATGGCGAATTCTCAGTCTTTCAAGCGAAGTTCAAAAAGGAGGAAGACAACAAGGTCCGCTCCAGTCTGGGAGCCCACGTAGTCCAAGGCCTCCTTTCCACCTCCCTCTGGAACTTTTGTTTTCTGGTGAAGCATCTGGAATCCGCTCCTTAGAGGTGGGGGGGTATGTCACAGTGTCTAGTTGGTGTGCCCATGTATATTTGTGCCCCAGGTGATGCCCGAGCCCCCTCCAGTGGATGGCGAATTCTCAGTCTTTCAAGCGAAGGTCAAAAAGGAGGACAACAAGGTCCGCTCCAGAGCCCGCTCCAGTCTGGGAGCCCACGTAGTCCAAGGCCTCCTTTCCACCTCCCTCTGGAACTTTTGTTTTTTTCTGGTGAAGCGTCTGGAATCCGCTCCTTAGAGGGGGGGTTATGTCACAGTGTCTAGTTGATGTGCCCATGTATAGCCAACAGAGGGCATGCTTCTTAGTTTTGTTTGTTTCTCTGGACTTCAGTTCCCATCACCCTTTGCTTTGTCTATCAGGCCTCATTACATTCAGCTGTGTTCCATTACCTTGTTAACTATTCCATATATAAACCCGGTTTTCTTTGTCTTTGGTTGCTGATTTATTTTCTGTTATGTGTTTCTGTTACTGTTGTTTTTGGACTCTTTAATAAATGCTACACTTGAATCTTGTTTTGGCGTTTTCCGTGACCGATCTAATCTGAGTTTCGGGTGTGCTGAAACTATGTCGAGATGAGAATTAACAATATTTTAACACCGAAACATGAATCTTTATACACTATTTTTGATTATGATTAATTATTTTAGAACTGTAATGTTTAGTTGGCCTGGAACAAACCCATTCACAAAGTGCAGGCTATGGCACTTTCACCTGAAAAATATTTTTAGCTGCAGTGGATGACTGAACAAATACTGGGTTAAACGCACTTATATGCTGTAATACCCCGTTCTTACAATGAGCTGAATTTAGACATGCCCTGAACTCTGTCTATTCATCTCACCGACTACAGGGAATAAACACCTAGCATTACCGCCCACTCTGTGTTCCTCTTTCAATGTTGACTCAAGGCAAGCTTGTGAAGCAATGTGTTTAATGAGTAAAACACTGAAGGGAATGGAGCGGACCAAATAACAAAAAGGTGCTTTAAGGCCATCATAATGAACTTCATTAACCATAAAATTGGCAAGGTGTTCAGTTACAAAAATGAACAATGACTGAACAATTTAACCAAACCTTCATACAGAAGCAAGTCATCAATTACATGCAATAAATAACCCCGTGAAAGCCATCAAAGAAGGGTGTTTATTGCCAAAGATAAATCTCTGCGATTCTTTAGGTCCTGGAGCGAAGGAATTTGAATATGCAGGGAGTGGTGTTAATAAAAATCCACATATGACATGAGAACATGCTTCAATGCAGTCACTGTAGTTTGCATGACAGCTATATGCATCTCAACATGATCAGACGGCAAATAAATCAGTCACATAGATCCCATTACATAGACATGTTGTTCCCTGAATTACCAAAAACAAAGGTCTACTTGTTAATGAATTGTATTTGTTTAAAAATATGTATTTTGAAGTACACTTGGGGAAAGGTGGCCCCCAGTATTGGCACAGAAGAGGTCAGTGCATGGGATAAGGGTTTATTTATAATGTTTCTGCTTATCAGATCTGGGCACGTTTTCACAAAACATCTTCAGACTAAAAGAGTAGCTCATAACTCATCGATTTAGGAGAAAATCTTACAAATAATGTCCCAAATGTAGGACTCCTAAAGCCGTTTTAGCACTAAAACTAGCTCCTAAATCTGTGAAAGTTTAGTGACGAGGAGTCCTAAGTCACTAAGACCAAGCCATAATCTATCCTAAAATAGCTGTTTCCGGCAATCTGCCTCTGAACGTAAACATTTGACGATAACAAGCTTTTAAAAAGGTATCACCTTTGGTTTTGGAGGTTATCCCAACTCCAGATTTTCCTTGTTTTCATGAATCCGCTGGGCAAGAAGTAACGTGCTTGCATCTAGTTTGATTAACTTTTACGTTTGCATGTCTTATTATCAGCCATGATTATTCTGCTGTTTATATGCATATTCACTAATTATGAGATGCACACATGTAAGAGGCTGACAATTAGCTGAACATATACTTATTTTATAATGCAGGGTAAGTGTCAATAATGAAACATTTACTTGTATGTGGCAATTAACAGTTTTATTTTTAAACATGCAACATAGCGCTCTTCAATATTTCTATGAATACATCTCTGACAGAGGCTATCAGCCAATCACTGTGTGCATAGTTAATAAGCATGCTGATATCACCCATAGCAACAAGGTAAGCCCCGCCCCCTTTACTCTGCTCTTAAAGGGACAGTTCACCAAAAATGAAATGTTCACCCTCAAGTATTTCCAAACCTGTATGAATGTGTTTGTTTTGCTGGACACAAATGATGATGTTTTGGATAAAGATTGTAATCAGGCTGTTTTGGGGCACCAATGACTTCCATAGTAGGAAAAATAATTACTATGGTAGTTAATGGTGCCCCAGAAGTGCTCGGTTTCCCTCATTCTTCAGAATATCTTCCTTTGTGTTCAGAGATACGAGGATGAGTAAATAACAGCATTTTCATTTTTGGGTCAACCATCCACAAGGTTTAAATCTTTTATTAACTATAGTACTGCATCACTGCACAAGCACATATCTTAAAGACACATGAGAATGACTCCGGTGTGTTTCTCCTTCACAAACGCCTGACACCTGCTCTGATCATTCATCAGTCATCATATCGGCTCCGTCTCCACCCGTGGCGTCACTCAGACTCAGATCCTCCAGCATCTCCGCCAGAGAGATCCTGGGAGCGCCGTCCTCATCCGTGTCACTTTCCACTGGGATCTTTGACGCATCTGAACAGGAAAAAACATTTATTGTCGAGCATGTTTGCACAAACAAGGAATGTGTTTTAGCGTCACAAGCTTCAGCACACAGAGAATAACAATACGATGTGAATAATACACACACATGTATAAGTATAAATAAAGATAGGGGTGTGCGATATTGACAAAACAATAATATCTCAGTATCTCCTGGTATTTTATCGATAGCGATAATTAGATGATATTTAGCTGAGTGTGTTGTTGTGCTGATATCTTACTGTGAACAGATACAGTTTGAGATATTCTTCATATTCTGTGCAGTGCTCCGTTCACACTGATTTCTAATTTGATATTTTATGGGCATTTTTACCTTCATAAAGCCATTTTTATAAAAGCATGCATTATGTTTGGAGTCAAATTCTTACATTTAGTCAGTGATTTATAAAAAGACGTTTAGGCTACCAAGCAAATTAAATCCTTGTGAATAAAATGAATCGTTGCAATGCAGATGAAACACAGAAGCTGCGTCTGAAGAAGCATTTACACAGTTTAATGCAGGACAAGAATGCATTTAACCTGCAGTTACACATGCATTAATTATGTTTTGATATATTGAACATAAAACGTTGAACACTGATATTTGAAATTATGTAATCTACTTTAAATGCTAAATTAAAACCGCCAGCAGGTGGCAGCGAGTCACTGTTAATAAGTGAGTCACTGCGACTGAACCGAATCATTTAAACGATTGATTCATTCAGGAACTAATTATTTTTATTGTAACGCATAAACAGGTGATATGATGTCTAAAAAGCACGTCTCTTAATTCACTTTGTTTATTGAACGGTTGCAAAAAATCAATATCACATTTGTAATAATCGGAAAAAAACGTCACTCTTCGTGTGAAACTGATTAACTGTATGAAGTGGTATAAATGCATGCATGTCTTGAATTTGTGATAATTATAAATGTATTGTAATACACTTAATCATGCCGTGAAAGAACACACACTAGTCTAGACTTCAAGTAATGCATGTGTGTTTTGAACGTTTTTTCTCAATTATACTCAATGTCATCAAATAAGAGTAATTACAGTGAGATTATGCTGCATTATCAGCGGAGGGGTGTTTCTTTACCTCTGAAGATGTTGACGTTCTTCCTCAGCATCTCATCTTCCTCCAGGTCCTCCAGGAACTCATTGTATTGTCTACAAGAAACAATTATGCATCATCAAACAGACAGCGAACGCTAAATCAGAGAGGATAGGTGACAACTGATGGTGTGATGCTAAAAGTACTTAAATATTAATCTGCTCCAATGTATGATTATTGCTCAAAAAATGAATTTGCTTTATTCTATGCTATTGAAGAATTTAATTAAAATGATTGATTTAGCCTGATACAAGTCTGTGCTTTATTTATTTATTTTTGTAGTTTAGTTTGTTTTTAGATTGCAATGTTAGAATAAAATTGGATTTTTGACCCTTTTAATATAATATATAGGCTTAGATTCACGTTATTAGTATTTTCATAGCCTTTAATATGCATTGTTTCATTGGACAACATTGTACGGTATGTAAAAAATATATATATATAAAAAAGTGCAAATACTGTGATATTTGACGTACATCGCCAATAAATACCGAGATATTCATTTTTGACAATATCGCCCAGGCCTAAAATATAAACATGTAAATATTTGACAAATATATACTGCATATGTGTGTGTATATAGATATTAAATATACATGTATTATGTGAACAACACTTTTATTTTGAATGCGATTAATCGTTTCTAGTTTCAACACGCTTGAACAAGTGAATTAAAATGTTTGATTCAAATATTAAAGCTTATGATAATTTAAGGCTACATGGTATTTCATGTTAATATTCATAAAGACAAGAACCAGTGATAAGCTTCAAGTCGGTCACGTTTTGAAGTTTTGCTCTTAAATATTAGCACGGTCTCGTTTATCAATATTTGTTAATGCATTAGCTAACACTGACATGCACGAGCTGTGTGTGCTCACATTTACTCCATATACAGGAGAAATATTAATAATAAACCGATCAACATGAGTTTAGGGCCTCGTTACATTTGTTTTGATTTTGACCTAAATGCTGTGTTTTAGGATTAAATGACTGCTGCTGTGACCAATTAACGATCTCACCACGGAAATAATGTAAACATGTGCAGAGCTTATCATCGTTACAGACTTAATTGATATGATATTGCTTATTGCCTTAACATGTCTGATTACTGATGTATGGCTATATGACAGAGAAACGATGTTACTCTGGCTTTAAGAGCATCCGGCAAGTGTTTTGCAGTTAGTTAATTATTTTCATCTCTTGCAGAGTTATGATATATATCTTTAAAATAAGGTCTTTAATAAATTTAGCATGGTTTCTGGTATTGCTACACATTTTGACCGGTACTTATGACATCACTAAACTAAATTATAATGCGATCATCACCAAAAATGGAGGAACTGATGCTGTAGACATTCAAAGTCATTATTTATATAGTTTATCCACACTATATGTGAACGAAGTACATTTAATGTAAGCATGCATGTCATATTTCTGTCATACCCCCCCCCACAAAATCAATGAAGCTTGTTTTTAGGACCATTACAGCTTTTGCATTAAACCATTCTTTTATGACGACCCATAAATTATCATTAATGTAGAAGTCTCATTACTGTAATGCTTCCAAGTTCTCATGCTTTTATAATTGCAATTAAATTCTCATCAGTGCAATTTTTATCTGTTGTAGTAAAACAAGCTTCTTTTTCAGATTCACATTCAACAAATACAGCTATGATTTATTAATTGTATTTTTTGCATTATAATAATATGCAGAGGCATTAAAGTAAGGGGGGGCACATATTTCTGAACCAAGTTGATTTTGAATACAGCGTACCAAAAGTCAAAAATTCATATTTTTGATCTATTAATATCAGCTGCTTAACTCAAATCTGTGTTTATGCCATGCTTGCAGTGTTTTTATTCACATTAACTTTCAATGTTAAATTCACATTAAATATAAAGTCAGTCGAATTAAAAATACGTTATGGCAAGACGACACGCATAAACAGACAGGTTTTTATGCATAGCTAATAGATTACATACAGCATCGCCCATTATTAACAATCTATAAAGGTGAGAATCAAGATATTTCGTTTCGAAATAAGAGGAAAACTAAATAAAGCATAAGTGGTGTTGTGGCTGCTGTGTGTCACATGACGACCCCCCCGAGTGCATGCGCAGTAATTTGAGGGGTTTGTGATCAGGCTCGTGGCCATGTGTTGAGATCTCGTCACCTCTCATCATCAGTGTCTGTGGCGTCTTTCTCTCGGTCCAGCTCCTTCAGCTTCCACACTCGGCTCTTCAGACGCTTCATGCGGTCATAGCTCTTCTTGATCAGCACCTGGACACAAGCAGCACATCTTATTAGTATTAGTAAAGTTCAACATAGGCCTGTAGCTAGCAATGTCACAGTCTTGGGATTGATTTACAGAAGAAACAAGAATTGATTCGTATGTTGAGGTCAAAGAAATGTGAATTTTTAATATTTGTCGAATTTAAAATAAAATGCATTATAATGTTAGTTGTGCATCAGGCAGCTTTATCAGATGTGATGACGATGCATTTTAATGTTTTTCAGCTAATACAGTTGAAGTCACTGGATGCGGCGTTCATTAGAAATATTGCATAAAAACAGAAAATCAATGCTGTTTACGTCAAAACTGTTCACACAGAACTCATATTTATCATTTTCTATAGAGACGTCTATCAGCGCTGCACTCGTGTCTCACACAAGAGAGACGCATGTTTAGAAAGCACGCACAATTAATATAAGTTCAACTTTTAAAAACACGTTTTTTCTGCATCTCATGTGTTTAAATGAAGAAAGTGCTCTTTGTGATTGGTTTTCGGTCCTTTGTATTAAACTACACATGCATGCATGATGCTGATTTGTTTCTAATTGTTAAGCAACTTAAACATAATGCACTTTTTCCAAAGATAGTGGTGTTATTTTATTGCATGCATTAGTAATATTTTGCTCAATGCGCCCTCTTGTGGCCTCAAGAGAGAAGACAAACGCTTTTTTACCCCCTAACTGAATTTATGCATTTTAAATGCAAATATAATTTGAATATTGATCATATTTAAGTACAAAATTATAATAGTCATTTTGACAGCCTTAAAATGCACTTTCAATAAAAGTGTAGTTCTGCTATAATGTAAATGTCATGTTCACATATCAAGTATGTTTTCAGTTTATACAGATTGACTGACTCACTGTCATTACAATGTTTGGGGTCGATAAGATAAAAAAAAAAAAATCTCTTCTGAAATAGTATTAGAATTTAAAATAAGGCATTTTCTATTGTAACAGTGCATTTTTTTCCTGTGATGGCAAAGATCAATTTTTGAAGTCTTCTACATTTTATTCATAATTTCTTGATGCATAAAAAAACATTAATTTGAATTGTTTTGGTAACAATTGAAATGTCTTTACTGTCACTTTTGATCAATGAAATGCATCCTTGCTGCTTCGAAGTAATAACTCCTGACCCCAAACATTTCAATGAGTAGCATATTAAATATAAAAAACGTTTATGAAAGTGAGTTTTCCTTTGCATATTATATTTGTATCTAATCCAACAGCATGCAGAATTGTTTGAGTGTCTAAACACTAACACTGTATTTGCACATCATTTCCATGCATACGAGTCGCAGTGATGAGTCTTACCACATCAGGAACATGGTGCGGGTTCATCTTATTCAGGAACTCATCATTGATATTGGCATTGGCAAAATCAAAGCTGAAGTAAAAAAAAAAAGCATGTTAGAATCAACATATTTCCCTGTTTTCTGCATGAAATCCCTGAAGTGAGGCGAGTGAACCGACCCCAGCACCAGATCTCCGATGTTCAGCAGGTGACCCAGGAACGTTCTGCAGTGATACTGATGACCGGAGTCCATCTCTGACGTCTTCTGAACCCAGACCTCAGCCAGCGTGTGCTGCAAACACAGACATGATGCACACATGTGAGCCTGCACCACAAAACCAGTCTTAAGTGACATTGAGATGTGTGCATCATCTGAAAGATGAATACATAATATTTCCATTGATGTATGGTTTGGACAATATTTGTAAATCTGGAATCTGAGGGTGCAAAAAAATCTAAATATTGAGAAAATCATCTTTAAAGTTGTTCACATTAAGTTCCTATCAATGCATATAACTAATAAAAAAATTAAGTATTGATATATTTACGGTACGAAATATCTTTTTTGACATAAAATAAAAATGTATAATTTTGACCCATACAATGTATTGTTGGCTATTGCTACAAATATACCCCAGCGACCTAAAACTGCTTTTGTGCTCCAGGCTCACATATTTACACAAGTACATTCAGATGACGCACTAAATCCATCTGTCCTTTTAGAGCAAGTGTGCATAGCACATGAGAAACGGAGCAGGGCTGCGCTGCGAAACACATTCAGTGTACACGGCATTATTGATTATAATCGGTTCTGTTTGCATTTGATGTGACGACATCCAGAGATAACCCAAGCGCTCCGGTCACACACGTGTTTCTGTGTTCGGATGAGCCGAAGATCTTCTGTGCATCTGTGTATTGAGTGTCTCTTAGATCAGGAATGTTTAAGGAGATGCATCCCTATGAAATGAGTTATGGGGAACATGATGAAAATCAGTTAAGTCTTTGGGTTGGAACAAAATTAACCCATTACCGACATTTAAAAACAACACTTTGGAAAGAATAAAAATTTTAGAAACACTAGCTTACACACGCTCTAGTTTTCAGGTCTGGATTTTTTATTTATTATAACAATTTTTAGTACTGTACTGAAGTAGTATAGCAAGTATAGTTTAATAATAATAATCCACGAGCCGATCCGCCTACAGAGTGATGTCATAGTCCCCCCCCACTCTATTTACACCGCGTGAATGCATTTGTCTCTCTCTGATTTTATTAGGCAACTCTGTAAACTTACGAAAACAAAAATCGTTCAGAGGGGATTCTTCTGATTAACCCACAGAGCACACCTCTGATTGGCCATTGCTTTCAACAGAGATGGCTGTGATTGGCTACAATACTCAACGCTGCATAAACACGTAACAAACTTGACACCAGAGCATGCACGCAAAAACACACAGGAGTGTTTAAAAGTGGTTAACTATACAAGCGGGTACAGATATGAACTGGTACTAATAGTACTGGAAAAAAGACCCTCCCCCCACCACCAAAAACACTTTAAAATTAGATCTACACAAATCTCATAGGTGACTGATTTTGATCTCAAAAAGGTGAGTTTGCATCCATGATAACTAGATTTTGAATAAACAGCACGAGGAACACTAAGACTACATATTTTAACTGTGATTACATGTTTTGTTTCTCTCGTATTAAGCATAGCCGTGTGCAATATTTGCCCGCTGCTCATGCGTTTCATTTTTGCACAAGCTTTCATGTTTGCGGTTGCCAGACATTAAGAGCTTAAATCCCCCAATTAGAGCTGTTCTCTAAAATAAATAATGGTTTACTTAATCGTCCCAACCTGGCAACCATCTAAACAAAAATCACAAATGAGCTGTAAACACTAGCAAAGTTGAAGTGTAGCCGTCTCTATTGAGATATTCTGCTCAACAGCCAGCTTGTATTCTTTCACATCTGACTAAATCTGCAAGCAAGCCATGCCAGTCAACGTTGTTTTGATTTGTGAGATATTTTGTAACAAAGCCCTGTATGAACAGTACTCCTGTAGGATTGTACCTTATTGGATTTGAGCCCGGCGCCGGCTCCTAGCTTCTGATCTCTGATAATGTCGATGTCCATGACGATGAACTCCTCCAGCTGACGCGGGCCACACAGACCGCTAAACGGGTGACGCCAGAACGTGTTCCCATCCACCTCAGCAACTGAAATCAAACACACACTACAATAAATCAAACATAAAGACCTGGGCATTATCATAATTCAATTAATTCATTAAATGATGTTAATGGAGAAGCACGATATGACAATATTAATGTATTATCGCCGTTGTAGACATTACTACTATACAGTGTTGCCAAGTCTGCGGTTTCCCTGTGGAATTGGGCTACATTATCACTGTTAAAGCACGGGTTGTCGGGGTTGTTTTTCATGTCCATGGGTTGAAGCAACCCCAATAACATCTATTTTAGTCCCCAGAATGCGATTTTTACCGGGCGATCCCTTGAAACGCGGCTTAGTTTTGAGTAGCAATCGAGTGGGTTTTGTTGTGAAAACCTGGCAACCCTTTCCAGCAGGTAACGTTATTATTGCTCACATAGCGACTCGTTGAAAAATACATTGGCATTATCTGTATTAAAGAGAAAATAATCACTTCATCCGATGTTTAAGTGAAGAAAATAGCCTTGACAGCATTAGTCAAGTCAAGTTCAGCTTTATTGTCATTCCGCTACATATGTGGACATATAGTGGGACGAGATGTTGTGTCTCACAGGACCACGGTGCTACATAAATACAGATATACAACACGAAGTAAAACAGTATAAACCTATACACAACTGACCTACTGTCAGCTTTGACTATACATATGCTATATATAAAAGTGGTTACCTATACATAAACTAAAAAAAATGCAAACTGTACAACTGTGCAGATGACTTCAAATACTGTACATGTGCAAAAAGAGAGACATTCAAGCAGCTGGCTGGGGAACGGTGTAAGGTGATTTGTGGTGCATGAGCCAGTAAACATACATTACAGTCGTGTATTACAATCAGGCTTTTGAGGGATTATGGACACACAATGGTGTGTGAAAGTGTCTAGTGCATGCAGAGGAGAGTGTGTTGCTACAGGTGGCTTTACTTTACATTACTTACTGGAGTTCCATAACTATTGGCTTGTTGTCTCTCACCAGATGTGTGTGAGTGTGTGTGAGTGACTGACTGATGTATAAGAGCAAAGCAGGCATTTGGACCAAAGCACTGAGGCAAGGGACTCAAAATATTTCTAAACATAAAACTCACTTTTTGCCCCTTTGTGTTGTTTTACTACTTGCACAATTATTTAAAGTATAAAACATTTTTATTTACAATACACAGCATTGTTTTTAATCATATTATTAGGGGGGGGGCAGCCTTCAGATGGAGGAGGTTGTCTTAAAAAGTGAAAGGTGTATAGATATAAGCAAAACAGACACTTATCTTACATTTAGTCATTTTTGCAGACACTTTTATCCAAAGTGACTTACAATTGGGGAATATTGTCCGGTTTATAACACAGCAAAAGAGGAACCGATATTGATACCGATTTTTGCTGATACGATTTTGCCGATAACGATTTTGCCGATACCGATTTTTGCCGATACCGATTTTTGCCGATACCGATTTTTGCCGATAACGAATTTTGCGATACCGATTTTGGCGATACCGATTTTGCCGATACCGATTTTGCCGATACCGATTTTTGCCGATACCGATTTTGCCGATACCGATTTTTGCCGATACCGATTTTGCCGATACCGATTTTGCGATAGATTTTTGATTTTGCGATTTTGCCGATCGATTTTGCCGATACCGATTTTACCGATTTTGCCAAAAGATTATTAAACATTACAATTGCCCCAATCTAGTTACAGATATTCTCTCACTTAAACAGCTCTCAAAATAAAGTGCTTTGTGACTGTAAAGAGGAAGAAATAACAATGAACTGAAAATAAGTTGTTGTATATAACAAACAGATGTCATTTCTTACCGTTTATAAATGGTCATTTTCCCTAACCTTATAAAATGTAATCTTTCATATCAAATTCTTACATTGTTTCAAATAATAAGAAACCATTCAAATAAAATCGGTATCAACAAACTCCATCTGTCCACTGCAGCAAACACAGAACGTGCATTAGATGTATTTGCACAGACTGTTTGATGAAGCTGAGGAGCCATGAATGCACTGACACCGCAATATTTGCAAATGCATAAATAATTTCAAAGATTAATGTTTTAAATATTTTTTAAACATACAAATAAGAAATGTAGGGGAAAATGCAATGATATTTTTAAATATAAAAAACCAAACCACCAGTAGATGGCGGCAAATGACTGAGATTTGTTCAAACGGCTGATTCGCTCAGAAACGAGGGTTATGAATGGGTTTCTGAATCATTGACTCACTCGATTCTTTCAAAAACGTGGATTCATTCAGTAACGAGACACCGCTGTGTTGCTCAGAGACAACAGGTCTGCTGTGGCTTTGATTGGAAATATTTTCATCAGCGAAATTGAGCAAAAACAGTCAATATTGTGTCTGTCACTTAATTTTAACTTCTTATTTTTTGAACTACTACAGTATAAAATCAGTGTCACATTGGTTTAGATCCTACCTGTCTAATCGCTACCACTTTGTTTATTTAAACGGGGAGGCATCTCAATTATCACCAGTAAAGTATGGAGTACCACAAGGATCTGTCCTAGGTCCTCTATTATTTTCATTATATATGCTGCCCCTTGGTAATATTATTATAAAATACGGGATCAGTTTCCATTGTTATGCTGATGACACAACTATATATCTCAACAAACCCAGATGAAACTTCGAAACTATCTAAGCTAACAGAGTGTGTTAAAAATATAAAAGATTGGATGACCAATAATTTTCTCCTATTAAATTCAGATAAGACCGAGATATTACTTATTGGACCTAAAGACAGTACACAGAATCTCTTGGATTACAATTTGCAACTAGACGGATGTACTGTTCCTTCCTCTACAGTCAAACATCTGGGTGTTATATTAAACAGCAACCTATCTTTAGAAAATCATATTTCCAATGTTACAAAAACAGCATTCTTCCATCTTAGAAATATTGCCAAGCTACGGGACATGTTAAGTGTTTCTGATGCAGAAAAGTTAGTTCATGCATTCATGACCTCTAGACTGGACTATTGTAATGCACTGCTAGGTGGTTGTCCTGCATCTTCAATAAACAAGCTACAGATCGTACAAAATGCTGCGGCTAGAGTCCTTACCAGGTCAAGAAAATATGATCATATTACTCCAATTTTACAGTCTCTGCACTGGCTACCTATTAAGTTTCGTATCAGTTACAAAATATTATTACTTGCCTATAAGGCCCTAAATGATTTAGCTCCTGCGTACCTAACTAATCTTCTACGCTACAATCCAACCCGCTCCCTAAGGTTGCAAAACTCTGGACTCTTGGTAGTACCTAGGATAGCAAAGTCCACTAAAGGAGGGAGAACTTGTTCATATCTGGCTCCTAAACTCTGGAATAGCCTTCCTGATAACGTTCGGGTTCAGACACACTCTCTCTGTTTAAATCTAGATTAAAGACACATCTCTTTAGCCAAGCATTCATATAATGCATCTCATAATATTATACTGTAGTTATATCTGATCAAACGCACATTATTATGCTTTAGCTTGGGTTATACTGATAATTTCATCCAGGGTTATTCCTGGATGGAACAACTGCTACGCTAATTGTCTTTATTGTTTCTATGTTACTGCCACGGGATTAACATCCCGTGGTAGTTAGGAATTACACAAGCTTCAGTCTGGATCCAACCCTTAAACGATAGAGATGACCGAACACCTGAGAAGAGACGATGACAACCCCTCCGAGGACCTCAGAGGAAGCCAACCATCAGCGACTCTACAGCCCCTACAGCCCTGACCGTCAGCGGAGTCTAGGACACATAGATGAGCCCCAGAGACAGATCTCCAGTGAGGACCTCACCTAGACAGCCATCGGGAAAGACCCTGGAACCAGTGGACCACTTACACTCTGACTTTGCTGCAGTTGGAACAAACTACTGATTCGTCTGGCCGGAGGGAACTGCCTCCGACTGAGCCTGGTTTCTCCCAAGGTTTTTCTCCATTCTGTCACCGATGGAGTTTTTCCCGCTGTCGCCTCTGGCTTGCTCAGTTGGGGACACTTCATTTCCAGCACAATCATCGACTTGATTGCACAGATATTATTTAAACTGAACTAAGCTGGACAATGCCATTACTAAATTCAATAATGAAATGCATTCAGCAGATAATTGAGTGTTAAATCCTGTCATTTTACATTATTGACACAATTTGCCTATTTTGATATTGTGCAGTGCTTTGTTACAATTTGTATTGTTAAAAGCGCTATATAAATAAAGGTGACTTGACTTGACATTGCAGTCGTGTTGATATTTGTGGAAACATCTTGGTCGTGCGATGTTGCTTAGGCCTACCTAAATTATATATTACAGACTAATTTTATTTTTAACTACCGCTGTATGCATCTTTACGTTTCTGTGAGTGCTGCTATGATTTCTGCACGAGTCTCTCTCTCACACTCACTCAGGCTGCGCAAGCCTCATCTGGCTCGCGCAACATCAATGCATTAAGACTCGCCGTTAAGTGTGACGTTAAAACGGACCGGCTCAGAATCGGCAGACTGACCAGCCGGTCACCGGTCAGGGCTAATCATGTAGAAAATCGGCTAATTCCCGTCCCTAGCAGGTCGATCGGTGCATCTCTATTTACCATATAGCAGTAAACTATGATTCTATACTAGAATTCACCAGCATGCATTGATTAATGCCATGTTGTAACAAAAAATAAATAAAAAATTGTGACCAAATTATGTGTACCAACTGAGACAGTCAGTGGCAAAAGAGCATCCGTGGGAAGAAGAGTCTGAAGCCGTGTTGAGGGACTGGTTGAGTGTGTGTAAGTGTGCAGTAACTCACTCTGCAGGGTGTTGGGGTCGATCAGGTGTATAGAGCTGGTGACCCGGATGCAGACACACACCTGACCCATGTTTCCCAGACTCTGGGCGAGCCGCGGAGACAGACACACCACGTTATCCTGCGAGACAGCGCAGAGAGATAAGACACAAATGGGATTTGTATTTTCTAAAGCCATGCATTACATGTGAAATCAATCCATGAGTGTGTGAGCGGAGCTGAATATACAGGACAGAATGAGGCGTCACGCTTTTAATTCTAATGATTATATACTGTTTTTCTTGACAGTGCAACATACTAGGGCTGTCAAAATGGTGCAAAATTTTGCACTTAAATATTATCAACATTACATTTGTTCAAAATTAAAAGGCATATTTTCTGTTTGCGTTTGTCTTCTCTCCTGAGGCCACAAGAGGGCGCAGAGCAAAATATTACTAATGCATGCAATAAAATTACACGACTATCTTTGAAAAAAGTGCATGTTTAAAATAATGTTTATAAACTATATATAATTAATAAAGTTGCTTAAACACATTACGAACAAAACTAATAAATGCATGCGTAGTTTAATACAAAAGACCGAAAACCAATCACAAACAGCACTTTCTTCATTTAAACACATGAGATGCAGAAAAAACGTGTTTTTAAAAGTTGAACTTATATTAATGTTACATGCTTTCTAAACATGTCTCTCTTGTGTGAGACACGAGTGCAGCGCTGATAGACCTCTCTATAGAAAATGATAAATATGAGTTCTGTGTGAACAGTTTTGACATTTTCTCTGCATTGATTTTCTGTTTTTATGCAATATTTCTAATGAACGCCGCATCGAGTGGCTTCAACTGTATTAGCTGAAAAACATTAAAATGCATCGTCATCACATCTGATAAAGCTGCCTGATGCTCAGCTAATATTATAATGCATTTTATTTTAAATTCAACGAAATTCAATGTTTTTTGACAGCCCTACTACACACATCAACAGAGAACCAGCAAATAAAAAAACAATGAAAAGCATGAAAGCACATGAGAAATATTGTGCAAATCCTTCCAGGTTTATTCAGAACGAGTCAATGATGTGTACCTTACACACAGGAACGATCTCCATCGAGAAGGTGCTTTTGTAGTTGTAGGTATTGGAGTGAATATCATGAGAGATCAACCGCTGAGACGTCTTCGACCTTTACAAACAACATCCACTATTAGTTTAAACCTCATCCAGAATTGAATCACCAAAAAATAATACAAAAACCTACATAAATAGATTTTTTCCCCATAAAAATATAAAAAAATGACTAAAATAAAAATGAGTGTCATTTTAAGCCTTCACGAGGGACACTTTTGTTATAGGTCCGGATGAGGGTTTTAATAAAGCCAACATCACAACAGGGACTTGATTAGACACAAGCTCGTTCTCATCTCACTTAATGATACACTGAACTAAACAGAGCCGATCTTACATTTTGCAAAGTATGTTTGGATAAGATGTGATGGCTCGAGATGTGAGCGAATGCATGTGAAATTGTTTATCGTGCTTATAAACTGGAGTCCAATCCAATCCAGGTGCATAAACAAAATTAACGTTTTGTTTCATAAGACCATTTATTAAATATGATTTTCAAACCTGCAGGGAACGGTGCACTGCAAGAAGTCCACCATCTTCTGAGCGTGCTGCTTAGTGGTGTAGTAAAAATCAATGCCCTCTGAAGACACAGACATTAATATTAAAAAGCAAGAACTCATAACACCGTATCAGAGGAAGAGGATGATGGGAAATATACCGTGAATCTCTTTGATGCGCACTGTGCTCTGATGCAGCTTGTGCTTCAATATCAGCTGCTCCAAGTAATAAAAGGTCTTTTTGTGGACAGTCTGAAGAAAGAAAAGGTGATAATACAATGCTGAAGGCACAGAGAAACAGTAATACTTATAATAATAATAATAATAAATAGAGAAGATAAATGTGAATGATGTCTGAAAGCAATAGGGTTCAGAAGTATACAGTATACTCTTAAAGAGACAGCGCGCTATATTCCTGCAGCGACTGTGTGCTTTATATTAATAATCAAACAAATACTCGTGTAACAGTAAATAGGATCCGTGCGGCTCTTAAAGTGACAGCGCACTATATTCCTGCAGCGACTGTGTGCTTTATATTAATAATCAAACAAATACTTGTGTAACAGTAAATAGGATCCGCGGTTCTTAAAGAGACAGCGCACTATATTCCTGCAGCGACTGTGTGCTTTATATTAATAATCAAACAAATACTTGTGTAACAGTAAATAGGATCCATGCAGCTCTTAAAGAGACAGTGCGCTATATTCCTGCAGTGACTGTGTGCTTTATATTAATAATCAAACAAATACTTGTGTAACAGTAAATAGGATCCGTGCGGCTCTTAAAGAGACAGCGCACTATATTCCTGCAGCGACTGTGTGCTTTATATTAATAATCAAACAAATACTTGTGTAACAGTAAATAGGATCCGTGCAGCTCTTAAAGAGACAGTGTGCTATATTCCTGCAGCGACTGTGTGCTTTATATTAATAATCAAACAAATACTTGTGTAACAGTAAATAGGATCCGTACGGCTCTTAAAGAGACAGTGCGCTATATTCCTGCAGCGACTGTGTGCTTTATATTAATAATCAAACAAATACTTGTGTAACAGTAAATAGGATCCGTGTGGCTCTTAAAGAGACAGTGCGCTATATTCCTGCAGCGACTGTGTGCTTTATATTAATAATCAAACAACAAAATCACTCTCTGCTCTCGACTGAAGAACTTTTGTAGCTTTAATGAGAAACAAAGCAAGTTTAATTCTTACAGTGAAGACTGTTTTATTTTACATGTCATAGCAACCTTATTTACAGAAAATATATATCACTATCTTTAAATAAATAAATCTTTCATATAAAGTGTTGTCATATGGCCCACTAATAATCATTTTAAATAACCGTGATTACAATATTGACCAAAATAACCGATTTTGTCATAATTGAGCAGCCCTAGAGTATATGCTTTCCGTACATAATAAAACATAATTTTGTCATGACCTGTCGCTTTTATCCCATAGCTCTTTGTGAAAATAATTGCATTGAACTTCCGCCAGCCAATTAGCTTCAAGCACACTTTAGAATACATAACTACTATGTACTTGCAGGAACAAAAATAACTGCAATGTACTTATTGTGTTCGTATTGTATTGCTAAACACTTGCTGCTATCGAGGGGGGTTCATACGGGTAGGTTAGGTGGCATGGGTTGGTTTTGTTCAACAGTGTAATTATAAAGATACTGACTACAGATTACATGCATGTGTTTATTTTTAAATACAAGTACACTATAAAAGCATGCATGTACACAATAAGTGCATTGCATCATATTATTAATTCAAATGCATCGCAGTTAAAGCCACTTAAGCTAAAGTGAATGCTCTAGTCATGCGTCTCCTGCGTGTACCTTCTGTCGGACTTGCACGACTGCTTTCCAGAAGTCTTTGGCCTCCACCCGATGGCAATCCTCACACATCTGATGCAAGATGACAAACTCCACCACGAACACCTGCTGCAGAATGGCTCCATTCATGACCTACAGACACATCAGACTCACTGAAACACAGCTCTGGAGTCGTCTCGGTCTAGAAACCAGCCGCAGTACCTCTTTCTGGATGGTCACCTTCATCTTGATTCTTTTAGAGTGGGGCTCCGTCCATAAGAAGCCAGCATCGATGAGTCTCACCTTGATGGTGATCAAAGAAACACGCTGTGAACTCAGCTGCAGTCGATGTGATGATGGTTGTGGTTCTGTGAGTTACCAACCTTTGCCATGGAGGCCTTGAGCTTCTTAAGACACAGAGCCAGAAGCTCCCTGGACTCCAGAGCGCACTGCATCCAAGTGCCGGGAGGCTGCAGGTACCTATAGAAACACCAGAAACACTTATCTAGACGTGATCTGTGCTATCATCTTCATTTTATAAATCCATATTCTACTCCTTTATTTCAGCTCGAGAGCGGTGCAATATTCCTGCACAGGTTTGTGCATATGTGTGACCCTGGAAACCACAACCATACGGGTTGAAACTGAGATGTATGCATCTGAAAGCTGAATAAATAATATTTGCATTGATGTATGGTTTGTTATGATCGGACAATATGAGGGTGCACAAAAATCTAAATATTGAGAAAATCATCTTTAAAGTTGTTCAAATGAAGTGCTTAGCAATGCATATTACTAATCAAACATTAAGTTTTGATATATTTACGGCAGGAAATTCACAAATATATTAATGGAACATGATCTTAATATCCTAATGATTTTTGGCATAAAAGAAAAATTATAATTTTGACCCATACACTGTATTTTTGGCTATTGCTACAAATATACCCCTGCTTTTGTGCTCCAGGGACACATTATGTTCTTGACAAGAGAAAATAAACAGGTAGTTAATAAGACTGTTATGATGCTTTCATCTGCATTTTATGCATATCCCCAAAAAAAGACAACTCTGTCGTTAGATACTCCTCGTTAGACATGTATCAGTCATGAGTTAATCTCTTGTAATGTTGAATTTCTTTGAAAGGTTCTGTTGTTCTCCGAACTCTGTAATGAAAACTGATCGCATTAGCATCAGCGTATAAGTGGGCATCATAATTGCTGACACACTATGTTTTGATTCATACATTAATTATTTGCGATTAAAGTTGAAGAAGCAGCTAGGATTTTATTCTTGCTTTTCATTTAATGCAAGGAAGAAGCTTGTGTCTGGAACTTGTTTACCGATTCTTGACTATAGTGCATGCCTCTTCTTATCTCCTTGCCTCTCTGGAAGCGGTGTATCACGGTGCTTTAAGATTTATTACGGATTCTAAATGTTCTACACAACATTGTGTACTCTATAACAGAGTTGCCTGGTCTTCCCTTGCTGTTCGAAGGCAAATGCATTGGTATTTATTGATTTACAAAGCTATTCTGGGTTTTTTGCCATCCTATATCTGTTGTTTGATTCACCAAAAAGTGGTTGTTAACTATTCATTACGTTCCCGATCTTTATGTACCTTCAGCACGAACTAATTAAGGTGAAACTGCATTTGAATATGCACCGTCAGACTCTCTTCAAATTAATCAGGTGGTGTCTCTTAGTAAATTTAAAACACTTTTGCGTGCAATAGAAAATGATTAGCAAATGCTTCTAATGCTATAATACTTTTTTGTTGTATGTGTATTTCTATAACTTGGCCAGGACACTCCTGGAAAAGAGATTTTTAATCACAGTGAGGTTCTCTCCTGGTTAAATAAAGGCTAATAGATACTCCTCGTTAGACATGTATCAGTCATGAGTTAATCTCTTGTAATGTTGCTAACTCCACTTATCGTCAGTAGACACTGTCATGGTTTATTCTCTCGAGCTGGTTAGTGATGACTCCGGCGGACCGGACCGTACCGTACCGTTCACACTGCCTGCAGAAATGGATGGTGACTTGCTTGGGAATGCCTTCCGAGATGTCCACTTTATTCCTCAAGCAGGAGACGCACATGTTGGCTGGGTTCGGAGGAACGGCAATGCCACACATACAGCAAAGACTGCAAGAAAGAGCTGAACGCTTGAAAACACTCGTATAAGCTGTCACTATCATAATACTCATAAACATGACACTGTAATACTCACATATTGCCTTGGCTGCTTGTTGGCGGGGCTTGCATGTACTCCATAACTACAACAACAAACAGTTAATAGCTGAAATAATTGTAATAGTGCGGTCAAATTATTAATTGCATCCAAAATAAAAGCTTCTATGCATAATACGTGAGTGTGTACTGTTTATTGTGTATATTTAAACACACACATGCATGCATATATTTAATAAAAATATGTTACGTTTATATTAGTGCTGTTAATCGCATGCAAAATAAAGGTTTTTGTTCACATATAAAGGTTATATATAAATACAAACACATGCATGCATGTACATACATTTATATATTAATTATGCATAAGTATATTTAATATATAACCATACATTGTTTTCTGAAATATACACATGCATGTGTTTGTATTTATAAATACATAATTTATAAACACAAATATATTATGTAAACAAAAACTTGTATTTTAATCGCGATTAATCGTTTGACGACTCTAGTTTACACATTAAATACATTTCTGTATAATGCAGATTATATCATTTTAAATGTATACATGTAAATATTTAAAAAAATATATATAATGTATGTGTGTATTTATGCATGCATGATAAATATATACAGCACGCGCATATATTATGTAAACAAAAACGTATTTTAATCGCGATTAATCGTTTGACGACACTAGTTTACACATTAAATAAATTTCTGTATAATGCAGATTATATCATTTTAAATGTATACATGTAAATATAAAAAATATATATAATGTATGTGTGTATTTATGCATGCATGATAAATATAGCGCATATATTATGTAAACAAAAACTTATTTTAATCGCGATTAATTTTCTGGTTTCTGACCGCATTGCATTTTAATAACCTAAAAAATGGAGAGATCAGTCAAAAATTAAGTGTCAAATAATGAAACCATTCTCTGTGTATCTTCTGCCATGTGCTAGCGTTATCAATATACGGATGACTGAGGACATCCAGCATGTACAATATGGGTATTACTGTACGTACCGCGGTACTACCGTTACCTCAGCGCTGATTATTAAAGCGCGTGTCAGTAAATAGAAACACCAAACCAATACTCACTGTGTCGAAGAATCCGCGATAACACTTCAATCAGATCAATAACTTCTGGAGAACATCACATGAATACTGCACATGTGTCTGCGCCTAGACCGACGCCTGCTGATGACGTCCCGACGTGATGTCGGAATGACAAGACCCCGGCAGATAGCTGCCCGACATGCGCCTGAATGTAAATGCGAGTAATACTGTCTGGCACTCCTAAATCAGCGTGTTTATTGTTTAATTATGTTGCAGTGAACTCACTTTAGATGATAGAGCTCACATTAAACCAGAAGCAATCGGGTAATGTCATTTAATCCTGGCTGGAATTACCTTTGGGATACAGAGATATGAAGGGGACGCAATTATAGTAAATACAGATGTAAATATTAATAATAAAACCCTACAAAATCCCCAACTTTTTGTAACCGGTCTCTCCTTTTCCCCCACAAACGTTTTAATAACAGTTAAACCAAATGGATTAAACCTCATCGTATATCTATCTTGGCATACAATTTGGACATTATCATATAAATATATGTTACTATAAAGTAAAAGGAGTACTTGACAGAATTATTAAGCTGTTATGCTATTAGCAAATAAAAAATAAATAACAAAGCCCTTAATTTAGAGCCTCGTTGTACTTCGTTTTCAACCCCCATATGTTTCTGAATAACAAAATAACATCATTAATATGTTAATAATCAAAGTTTATATTACTTATGATGAACATATTTAATGTTTAGATTTTTTGCTGCATATTTGTCAACATATTTAAAGTTTATTCACATGTAAACATTGATTAGCACACATAGAGTGCCGCTTGCTAATATTGGCACCCTTGGTAAATATGAGAAATGGCGTGTGTGTAAATAAATCTGCTTTTTTATCCGTTTGATCAACGATTTCACACAAAATCACAAAATCTGTCTTAGTAAAACTATTGAAAGCGAGGGGAAAATCATTATGGAATAAATGCGTTTCTCAAATACACGTCGGACATAATTATTGGCACCCCTAGAAATTCTTATGAGTAAAATATCTCTTTAGTATATTCAAGGTTTTATTCGTCACATACTCAATTACACACAATATAATCGGCAGTGAAATGTAAGTCAGGTCCGCTCAATGGACAGTGCAATTATATGTAACACAACACAAGAGAATATACATATATATAGGAACAAATGACAAAATAAAGAAGAATAAAATTTGCTGGACAGTATACTGTAGACTTAATAAATAATCATATAAGCAGGTGCAAGAAGCATGTGCAAACAATATATTCCCATTCATATTCACGATTTTGAGCACTCCAGGGTGATTATGAACATTAAATTATCATGTTTCACAAAGATATAAATAGGAGGGAAAACAAAGCCCAAATTCACACACACACACACACACACACACACACACACACACACACACACACACACACCGTGAACACACACGGAGCAGTGAACACACACACACACACACACACACACACACACACACACACACACACACACACACACACACACACACACACACACACCATGAACACACACCGAGCAGTGAACACACACACACACACACACACACACACCATGAACATAGTGAACACACACACGTAAACACACACCGGAGCAGTGAACACACACACACCGTGAACATAGTGAACACACACACTGTAAACACACACCCAGAGCAGTGAACACACACACACACACACACACACACACACACACACACACACACACACACACACACAAACACCATGAACATAGTGAACACACACACACCGTAAACACACACCGAGCAGTGAACACACACACACACACACACACACACACACACACACACACACACACACACACACACACACACACACACGTGAACATAGTGAACACACACACACACAACACACACACACACACACACACACACACACCATGAACATAGTATACAATACACACACCATACATTGTGAACACACACCGAGCATGTGTGTAACACACACACATAATTTATAAACACAAATATATTATGAAACACTGAGACTGTTTAGGTTTTTGGGGATAAAAAAGGGCTTTATATCATTTTAAATTTTTTAATCATTTTGTGATAAAGCGAGAGCAAGAAGGAGTGTAGTTTTAAGAGATAGCTCCTTCAAACCTACGGATTTTAAAGGCTCAAATGGTGGCTGTGAGAGAGCTCTTAACACCACCTCTAGGTCCCATGGCTGGACTGAAGGTGGACGCGGGGATGTAGTCTCTTCGCTCCCTTAAGAAAACTCACCACCATGGGGTGTCTGCCTATTGACTGCCCGCCCTGTGGGGAACGAAACGCGGCAATGACTGCCACATAGACTTTCAGTGTCGATAGTAACAATCCACTATCCAGCCTGTACGGCAGAAAACATCCGAGACAGTGCAAGTAACCGGGTCGATATGACCCTGACCGCATCATTTCACAAACACTCCCCATTTTAAGGCATACAAACGTCTTGTAGAGGGTGCTCGTGCTTCCGTGAGCGTGTCGAGCACGCAAGACTGTAAGGCGCTCATCTCCTCTGATAACCCTGAAGCAGCCACACATGAAGGCCCCATAGCTCTGGGCTCGGGTGCCACACCTGGGATCTGTCAGGTCTGGGAACCAAGGCTGGTTCGGCAGGTTCGGGGCGATGAGTATCACTGAAGCTCGCTCCTCCTTGATCTTGCACAACACCAGTGGCAATATCTGGATCGGAGGAAACGCATGCAGCTTGGCTGCTGGCCAGCACGATGTCAGCGCATCCCCTTCCAGTGGGGAGTGAGACAGGGAGAAGAACTGCGGGCAGTGTGCATTCTCACTTGTGGCGAACAGATCCACCTCCGCTCTCCGAAAGCGAGTCCAAATCATCCAAACCGACTCGGGGTGCAACCTCCACTCTCTTTGAGTAATCCCTCTCCTCGAAAGCATGTCCGCCCCGCGGTTCAGGAGACCGGGATGTGCGCTGCTCTAATGGAGAGAAAAATAATGTCCGCCCATAGCAGGAGATCAGCTGCCTGTTCATACAGAGGTTTGGAACGAATGCCTCCTTGGTGATTTATATAGGAAACTACAGACATGTTGTTGGTGCGAATCAGTACATGCCGCTGTTCCAGCTGTGGCTGAAAATCCTTTAGAGCTAAGAACACTGCTTCCAGCTCCAAGCGGTTTATGTGCCACCGGCTCTGCGGTTCTGACCACAGCCCCGAAGTTGGCATTCCCTCTCACACTGCTCCCCAGCCGTGAGTCGATGCGTCCATCGTCCCCACGACACGTGATGTCACTAAGCCCAGGGGAACTCTGAAGAGCTCTGGGTTGCGCCACGGCCTCAGAGCTTCGATGCAGCCGCGGGAGCGATGCTCAGACGCCCCGAAGTCCACGCCGTCCAATGGACTTGAGATTTCAACCATAACTGTAGAGGGCGCATGTGTAGTAAGCCCAAATTACATACCCTGGACGCTGATGCCATGAGACCCAGCAGCCTCTGAAATTTCTTCAAGTGAACAGAGCTGCCTAGCCTGAAATGGCGCAAGGAAGACAAAATGGTCGCCGAGCGCTCCTGAGAGAGGCAGGCCCGCATCTTCACAGAGTCGAAGCACACCCCCAGATATCTTATAGACTGACTCGGGATGAGAATGCTCTTCTGCATGTTGACACATAGCCCTAGGGACTCCAAGTGACGAAGCAGCGTGTCTATATGGCTGAGTAGCGTGTCCCGGGACTGAGCTAAAATCAGCCAATCGTCCAGATAGTTGAGGATGCGCATCCCGCTCGCTCTGAGGGGGGATGCGCACTTTGAAAAAGTGCGTGGGGCCAAAGCCAACCCGAACGGGAGAACAGAATATTGGTACGCTGTGCCCTTGAAGGCAAACCTCAGAAAGCGTCTGTGATGCGGTGTTATCTGAATGTGAAAGTACGCGTCCTTTAAATCCACGGACACAAACTAGTCCCCGGGGCGAATTTGCACTAGGATCTGTTTCAGCGTTATCATCCTGAACGGACGTTTGCAAAGCACTCTGTTGATGGGCCTGAGATCTAGAATCGGGCAGAGTCCCCCGTTCCTTTTGGGTACCACAAAATACCGGCTGTAGAAACCGCTCTCCAGCTCGCTTAGCGGGACTCACTCTACTGCTCTTTCTCGAGCAGACAGCATACCTCTTGGCTCAGAGCCTGGGCATTTCGAGGCAATGTTAGAGACTGCACCACGCCATTGAAACGGGGTGGTCTGCGTATGAATTGGAGAGTATATCCTCGCTCTATCACGCTGAGTAGCCAACGCGAGTTTCCCGGAATAACTTCCACGCGCTCATTAACTGACATAGTGGCTTTAGCGGCTTGGTCGTCGGGTGCGCAGCTATAACCTGTGTGGGCGGCAGCTGTGCACTTCTCTGAGGCGGGGCGCCGTATTTACTGAGTGAGGAGGAAAGAGCTCTTTGTGTGAGAATGTGTGCATTGTTATTGAATGAACACCCAACACACAAACATTTGAACATGTGAACCTTTGGCACTTGGGAGCTGGGCCGCTCTCGCGCTCTCCTCCTCTCTTCAGAACGTCAGGATGATGGCTCAGCAGCCGGCGGCGGGCAAGAGTCACGTCGCGGGCTCCTCCGCTGGCCATGGCGCTTTCTATCGGGACCCCACGCTTTCCTCCGGACATCTGGGTCCTGGCAAGGAGTAGTAGCTATCACCACTGCAGCCGCTGGCCTGGGGTTATCCCTCCGTTAGGAAGAGCCAGGTGCCGACGAGGATCTGGATCTCGTCATCTGCTGCTGGAAAGCACGCCTCTGCATGACGTGACTCATGGTTTTGGCACGCTTTTGGGCCTCCGCAAAGTGCCCAATAATGGACTCCACGGCGTCAACAAATAGGCCGGAGGGAGTCACAGGAGCATTCAGCAGTCCGGTAAGCCTCACCATCAGAGGCATACGCTTTATTAGCGAGGTGGGCGGTGGTCCTGCATGGCTTCGAGGGAAGGCTGATGTCTGAGCCTAGGGTCTTGGCTGCTGCAGGACACAGGTGCGTAGCGACGGTCTCCGTAGTGACAGGCTCCATGTACACGTGGGCCTCCGCCATTCTGACGGAATTGTCGCGGGCATCGCATTTATACCGCCACTCGAGCTCGTCATATTTGCATGCTTTGCGACAATTGGCCAGTCATCTAGACTAGCTTGAGTCAATAGGACTTCAGGAAAGGTTGAAAGGAAGGAGTTCCCATAACGGAGAATTATCTGTGGTGTCCCGTGAAGCTCAAAGGGGAACTCAGAGCTGTTATCTTAGAAAAAAGACGTTGCAATAATTGGGTGCTAATAATTGTGGCCAACACGAACTAGAGAAAGCATTTATTTCACTATGAGACCCCCTCACCACCACCACCACCACGCTTTCAATTGTTTTACTTCAATGATAGGATACAATTTTGTGAATTTTTGAATGAAACCTCAAAATTATTTATTTTCACAGCCTTTGCTTGTATTTTCCAAGGGTGCCAATATTAGTGAAGGGCACTAATCAAATACAGTATGACAGAAGCTCTGTAGCTTACATGCACAGCATTAGTAATAACTGAGTTATCTCCAAAGCCATCCTTCCTCTCATAATGCGATTAATATGATCTACCTGACCACTAGTGATCTAATCATCTAACTACAGGGAAACTGACTGTTGTTCCAGGTAAGTGAATCCTCAACTGTTTCATATCTCTCGTATTTTCACCCCTTTCTCATGTAATATGAATCCTCTATAGCTTTCCTGAAACCACACTTCACTGCCCTGTTCTAATGCAAGGCAATAAATGCCAAAAAATATTAAAAAAATGTCATGTCTTATGTAGTTGGTCAAAACAAACCTTCAGCAATCCATTTGATTACACTGCAGAGGTATATTTTCTGATACCTTTCCCATTAAAACAAGAAACTGACTATTTTTATTAACCATCCACTACTCCAGTGCAGAACTGGGACTTTAATTTCGACAGGTCGTTTGGTTTCTTGTGTTTAGCATTAAAATAAAGAAATGTGAGGCCATGTGAGGTCTTGGGTGAGACTGCAGCAGTTTTGACACACAGTTTTAACACAGGACTGTCTGCCAGCTGATTCAGTCCAACAGCAGCACACAGGGTTGCCAGGTATTCACAACAAAACCCCCTGTTGCTACTTTAAAACCAGCACAATGGTGTTCGAGGGGGGTGCCTGGTAAATATCGCACTACGGGGGGTAAAATACACGTATTTTGGTGAGGTTCCCCTGGTAAAATTTGCATTGCAGGGGCTAAATATCCACTAGTTACATGTAATGGAATTACGTAATTTAATTACATATTAAAAGTTACTCAGTTACAGTTATTATGAAAAAATTGGGATTTCTTTCCCAAATTGCACTGACTACTGTGAAATATGAGACTTAAGGCCCTATGATTAAAACCTGGATTATGCCACATTTTGTATGAATAAATCAGTACACTTGAATCATAACGCGATATGGACTATATTAAGCATAAGTATATGAGTTTGAACACATGCACATAATCTCTTTGAGTCACTTCATGAGTATTTATTCCAGAAAACTTCCATCAATGCAAACAGACACCAATGTTTCAGGAGTTTAGTACACAGAATAGGACTATATTTGGGTTGAGGTATATGCTTTATTTATTTATTTTTAATAACTGTTGTTTTTTCCCCCCTAAGCATTGTTAGATGCCAATAATTGGTTTCAAAAACAGCATCAGTAAAGTATTTCTTATGGGTTTAATCTGCAGTGAACTTCAGATCAAGCTCAAAGGAAATGCTGGCACTAAAGTCTGATTTTGTGGTGGATGTTTTCAGTTATTATAATCTTAATTCAAGTGATGGCGGATTGTGAAATTATGGCGGTAGTGTTGAGTTCTACTGTAATGTTAACCCTGCATGGTGTAAATGCTTGAAAATTATTAACAGATGAAAACATTCATTAGAAACCACTAATAACCTACTCCTAAATATAATGTAGAAACTACTGATTTTCTGCAAAGCTGCTTTGCAACGATTTGCATCGTGAAAAGCTCTATAGCCTACAAATAAACTTGAATTTAATTAAAGTAACTGAATTTTAAATAGGGTAACTTGTAATCTGTACCTCCAACACTGTCCATATGACATGAAAACAAACGAAGTAGCCCAATTGTGTGGGAAAACCGTGGACTTGGCAACCCTAAACACACACGAGAGCGCGCTGCCTGCACCGAGCCGCGAGCACGCGCAATGCGCGCCCCCGCGACTCAGAACACCTGCCTGCGCTGCCGCGTCGGAGGCATTTATTTACCATTATTGAAGGCAAACAAGCATTGCATCTGGTTATTATTTGAAAAAGAAAGCAAGCTGCATGTAGCCTACTAATAACTTCCGAAGGGGTTTGAGTTGTGCACGCGTCACTAGCGCAGTGGAGGAGAGCAGGAGCGTGTCTGTGATGCGCTGCCGTCATTAGTTGAGTGTGTGTGCGCGTGTGTGTGTGTGCGCGTGCACGCGCGCGCGCGTGTGTGAGAGCATGAGTCCGCTGGCTCTGCTCGCTCGGATCGCGCGCTATCTGCTGCTGCGGCCGCAGACTCTGTTGCTCCTCGGCGGCAGTATGGCTCTCTGGAGCTTCCTCGAGGTGAAGACCATCCTGCGCTCCAGCCGCGACGCCGTCAGCGTGATGAAGGGCAGGGTGGCGGGGGTGATGCTGCTGCGTGAGGAGTTCTCCAAGACGTGGCAGCACAAGAGCAGCAGCGCAGCGGTGTACTCCATCCAGGGCAGGAGGGACCACATGGAGGACAGGTTTCACATCCCCACAGACGCACTCAACCAGAGCCATACAGACATCTACGGCATCTTCGATGGGCATGGAGGAGAGGTGAACATCTGTCTGTCTGTCTAGTGATATTTGTGACTCTCTACCACAGAACCACAGACACTCACTCACTCTCTCTCTCTCACGCACGCACGCGCGCGCGCTCACTCACTCACTCACTCACTCACACACAAGCAGAGGCACACCCACAAACACACACACACACACACACACACACACACACACACACACGCGCGCGCTCACGCACTCACTCACTCACTCACTCGCTCACGCAGAGACACCAACCCCCACACCCACACACACGCAGAGGCACACCAACACACACACACACACACACACACACGCAGAGGCACACCCACACACACACACACACACACACTGGCGCACACACACTGGCGCACACACACTCACTCACGCACCCACCCCCACACACACACACACACACTTTTGTTATCATCATTTGGTCATTTTTGTAGACGTTTCAGCAGAATTGTTCACAGACATAACTGATTTGGTGTCTGTCTCATTTGGTGCAGTGTAATTTACTGTAAGCACAATATTATTCACCATATTCAAGTTCTAAAGGTTTTAAAAATAATTGTTGTTTAAGCTAGTGCTTAAATATAAATAAAACTTCCATTATGTCATACTGTTTCCATAAAGCACAGCTCTTAATGAGAATAACAGGTGTGGAGCTGTATGTATTATTAGGACCGCAGATTTCAGTGTTATTTAAACAAACTGGCAATTTGAGTTTGTTTATTTTGATTATGGTAAATATAGTTCTGTGATGAACAACTATGGTATCAGATCTCTATATGACACAAACACTTGATAACCGACCAAACCAATAATAATGTGCATGGTCTAAACACACATCGCATGTATTCAGTGCAGCAGATTAGAAGAAAAACATTGTTGTAAAGTTCTCGTAATGAGGCCAAAGTGAGTGTATTTTGCTAGGCATGGGCAGTTTAGTCTATTTGTCAGTTTTAGTACTTGATGGATAAAACACAAGGGAATAATGCATGCAAAAAAATGCAGCATTATTATGAATTATATATCCGGAGTGAATGCATCTTGTGTGAGAGCATTCTGCATCCGCCTGCGGTCTTTCCAGAGCGATAACCAGCAACTGTTGCTGGCCTGAAAGTCACCGAGTACATTTGCATGTGCACCAATAATGTGATTACTGACAATCAAAGTAAGGGCTTATTCAAATGAAGATGTTTACATGATGTGCAAGCCATAACTCCGTGCATAATTAGAATATAATTGGAAAAACATTGTTAGAATATATTGGGTGGATTTTACCACATTTATTAATTTAAACTGAAATAAAATACTGTGAACTAAGAACTACTAGACGGAATACGTTTGTCAGAAGTCTGGTATAAATTAAACCCAGAATAGTTCAAAATCAACCTGTTTTATAATCAGCAATAGGGTTGCAAAGGGGTGGGAAATGTCCGGTACATTTCCGGTAAGTTTCCAAAATTCCCGGTAAGCTTCCAAAATTTCCGGTAAGCTTCCAAAATTTCCAGTACGGTAAGTTTCCAAAATTCCCGGTAAGCTTCCAAAATTCCCAGTAAGCTTCAAAATTCCCAGTAAGCTTCCAAAATTCCCGGTTATCTTCCAAAATTCCTGGTAAGTTAAGTTTCCAAAATTCCCGGTAAGGTAAGCTTCCAAAATTCCCGGTAAGTTTCCAAAATTCCTGGCAAGGTAAGTTTCCAAAATTGCCGGTAAGCTTTCAAAATTCCCGGTAAGTTTCCAAAATTCCTGGTAAGGTAAGTTTCCAAAATTCCTGGTAAGGTAAGTTTCCAAAATTCCCGGTAAGCTTTCAAAATTCCCGGTAAGCTTTCAAAATTCCCGGTAAGTTTCCAAAATTCCCGGTAAGCTTCCAAAATTCCCGGTAAGCTTCCAAAATTCCCGGTAAGGTAAGTTTCCAAAATTCCCGGTAAGCTTCCAAAATTCCTGGTACGGTACGTTTCCAAAATTCCCTTTCAAAATTGTAAGCTTTAAAATTCGTAGCTTCAAATGTAGAGCTTCCAAAATTCGAAAACAGTAAGTGTAGATTCTATAGTTGCTCCTGCACCTGCGTTTCGTATTGCATTTTAACAGCAGATTTGAGAGTCCATTTCTCAGCAAAGTGGCAATATAAAAATAAATACAATTGTGATTGTGATTATAAGCGTAATTGTCATTTGTAAACAATCATTATATTAAAAAAGGCCCCTTTTGGACACACTTCTGTATAGCTGCTATGCCATGCACGATCATAGCAGTGATAGTTTTCTTGATTATTTGCTGGCGTCACGTCCAAGTACTCAGGTGTTTGTACCTGTCACTAATTATGCTGTCTAGATTTAATTGTGATCTGTGCATCTGCTCTGTGTGGGGATGATTAGTGGTATAATTTGATAGTTGAGGACTGTTTAGTGCCTCTGTAAACAGCACTGTAAACAATACAAAAGATGAGAAAAGTTTAAGCCGGCAACCAGCTTCAGCAGATTTATGAGTTTTCTCAGCTTTTTGTTGTACATTTACATTTACATTTAGTCATTTTGCAGATGCTTTTATCCAAACGACTTACAATTGGGGAATACATAAAGCTATTAATCTTGAAGAGGCAAACAGACAGAGGAAGTGCCCCTAACAACAAGTCTTATGCATTGTTCAAATAAATACAAGCTAGCAAGAGGAGAGAAAGGTAAAGAGAAAGATGAAGATATAGAAAAAGGTTTTTTTTATATTTTATGATGAAGTCAAGTAGTGTTGAAAGAGATAAGTTTTCAGTTGTTGCTTGAAGATTGACAGGGATCCAGCGGTCCAGATGGGGGTGGGAAGATCATTCCAGCAGCCAGGAATGGTGAACGAGAATGTTCTGGAGAGTGATTTTGAGCCTCTCTGTGATGGTTCCACGAGGCGTCGCTCACTAGCAGATCTCAGACTTCTGGAGGGATGTATATTCGTAATAGTGAGTGGAAGTAGGCGGGCTTCTGGAGGATGTATATTCGTAATAGTGAGTGGAAGTAGGCGGGGCTTCTGGAGGGGATGTAGATTCGTAATAGTGAGTGGAAGTAGGCGGGGCTTCTGTAGGATGTAGACTCGTAATAGTGAGTGGAAGTAGGCGGGCTTCTGGAGGATGTAGAGTAATAGTGAGTGGAAGTAGGCGGGCTTCTGGAGGGATGTAGACTCGTAATAGTGAGTGGAAGTAGGCGGGGCTTCTGGAGGGATGTAGATTGTTATAGTGAGTGGAAGTAGGCGAGGCTTCTGGAGGGATGTAGACTCGTAATAGTGAGTGGAAGTAGGCGGTGCTTCTGGAGGGATGTAGATTCGTAATAGTGAGTGGAAGTAGGCGGGGCTTCTGGAGGGGATGTAGATTCGTAATAGTGAGTGGAAGTAGGCGGGGCTTCTGGAGGGGATGTAGATTCGTAATAGTGAGTGGAAGTAGGAGGGGCTTCTGGAGGGGATGTAGATTCGTAATAGTGAGTGGAAGTAGGAGGGGCTTCTGGAGGGGATGTAGATTCGTAATAGTGAGTGGAAGTAGGCGGGGCTTCTGGAGGGGATGTAGATTCGTAATAGTGAGTGGAAGTAGGAGGGTGCTGAGCCTGTGGTTGTTCTATATGCAAGCATCAGTGTCTTGAACTGGATACGAGCTGCAACTGGTAGCCAGTGCAAGGAGACAAAGAGAGGTGTAACATGGGCTCTTTTGGGCTTGTTGAAGACCAGTCGTGCCGCTGCATTCTGAATAATTTGTAGAGGTTTGATTGTGTTTGATGGAAGTCCAGACAGAAGAGCATTGCAGTAGTCCAGTCTAGAAATGACAAGGGCCTGGACAAGAAGTTGTGCAGCATGCTCTGTCAGAAAGGGCCTGATCTTTCTGATGTTGTATAGTGTAAACCTGCAAGATCGAGCAGTCTTTGCAATGTGCTCTTTGAAGGTCAGCTGATCATCAAAGATTACACCAAGATTTATGACCGAAGCTGATGGGGTAATTGTTGATGAACCTAACTGAATCGTGAAATCATGCTGTAGAGTTGGAGTGGCAGGGAAGACAAGAAGCTCAGTCTTTGCCAGGTTGAGCTGTAGATGGTGTTCTTTCATCCATGCCGAGATGAGCCTGAGATCCGTGCAGCTACCGTTGGATCATCTGGTCGAAATGAGAGATAGAGCTGTGTGTCATCAGCGTAGAAATGGTAGGAGAAGCCATGTGCCTGTATGATGGGACCCAGTGATGTAGTGTATGAAAAGAAGAGGAGGGGTCCAAGAACCGAGCCCTGGGGAACCCCAGTGATGTAGTGTATGTGGAGAAGAGGAGGGGTCCGAGAACCGAGCCCTGGGGAACCCCAGTGACCGACTGATGAGCTTTGGATACCTCCCCTCCCCAGGCCACCCTGAAAGACCGACCAGTGAGATAGGATTCAAACCAGCGAAGTGGAATCCCAGTGATGTCCAGTGATGAGAGGGTGGACAGGAGGATCTGATGACTAACCGTGTCAAAAGCGGCAGACAGATCCAGCAGAATGAGGTCTGATGATTTGGAATTGGCTTTTGCAATTCGCAGGGCTTCAGTGACCGAGAGTAGCGCAGTCTCAGTTGAATGGCCACTCCTGAAACCTGACTGTTTAGCGTCCAGTTTGTTGTTCTGTGAAAGAAACATTGAGACCTGGTTGAAGACAACTAATTTCCTATAAAAGGCACTGAATATACAGCTGAGCACAGGGAAGGGTTACTGCCTCAAACAAGACTCTTACATCTCTTTAATATATTTACTAGTGAGTTTCTGCACAGTAAATGACCAACCAGGTTGTACAAAGGTACTATTTCATGCATAATACCTTATTTATATAATCTAGGAAAAACCTACAGATTTTAAATGTGAAGTTCTGTATCTGTATACGCAACATTAGATTAAAAAGTATCTATGTGCTTTACTTTAAAAATGATCCTGTGTCAAATCATTTTGCTAATATTTTGCTAAATATTAGCATGTATAAACATGTATAGTGATGTAATAAACATGTATAGTGATAATAGCCCAAATATTAAATATCATGGATTAATATTTATTAAGTAATCCACTATTTTGTAGAAGGTCTCACCTTAGATTCAAAGCCAAATTACAGGAGGGTAAAAATGGATTCAGAAAGATGCCAGCATTACAATGTTATTTTTGGCAGGCCTGTTTGTAAAATCTGTTGACTTAAGCAATCTTTATTGCATTATGTGCCAAAGGTGACCGTTCAAAAATGGGGAAACAGCACTTTTCAAGTTTTTCCTCCATAGTTTGCATGCTTCTAACTCAAAGCTCCGGTTTCACAGACGAGGCTTAAGCTAGTCCCAGACTAAAATGCATGTTTGAGCTTCAACTGAAAATATTGTGCTCTGAAAACATGTCAGTGCCATTGTTCTGTCTCAAGATGCACAGCTGTAACGTTTTCTAAGGCGTTTTTATAAAAGCTGCTTAAATGCCCCAGTGACAATTTAATGGGCATATGTGTCTTCCTTTTAGATGTTGGGTCTTAATAAACTTTAATTTTGGCTTCTTAATATTGAAGGCCCTATATGGTTCGGTTCTAGAGATATTGGAATTTCAATATGGTTCCAAGAGTAAATTGTTAAAATGTACATAATTTATTTATTGGTCAAAAACCAAATGTGGGTCAATTTGCAAAAACATGATACTTTTAAAGAGGAATGTCTGAAGAACCAATACTATTGAAACGAGATGTATCTTGTTTACTTCTGTCAAAACAACTGCATTGAACATACCTGTCTGAGTGCCATAAATGTAATTTTTCCAGTTTGAATGTCTATAGCTCAAGAGGTATTAAAGATATCGCAATATGATTTTAGATTCTAGTTCTTAATAAATCATTTTCAAGGCCTTACATCGTTCAGTCCCAGTTGTTTTGACAGAACTAAATGAGATGCATCTCTAGCTTCAACGTTATTTTTCTTCAGACATTCCTCTTTAAAAGAAAAAATATAACATTTTTGCAAATTTACCCACATTTGGTTTTTGACCACTGAAAATATGTACATTTTTACAATTTACTCCTGAAGCCATATTTAAATTCCAATATCTCTTGAACCGAACCATATAGGGCGTTAAAAATTAAGGTGTCAAAAGGAAAGTTTGTTAAGACCCAACATCTAAAAGGGCATTAAGGTATCTTTTATACGTCTTGAGTTACAGGCATGCAAACTATGGAGGAAAAACTTGAAAAGTGCTGTTTCCCCATTTTTGAATGGTCACCATTGGCACATAATGCAATGAAGATTGCTGAAGTCAACAGATTTTACTAATAGATCTACCAATCTCTGTGTAAAAATAACATTATGATGCTGCCATCTTTCTGAAGCCATTTTACCCTCCTGTAATTTGGCTCTGAATCACAGGTGAAAATTGCCATTTGGACCCCCCTCGACAAAATAGTGGATTACTCAGTAAAAATTCATCCATGACATTTAATATTTTGGCTTTCATCACTATACATGACTGTCTTTCTAAAGACAAAATATTATTAAAATCAAAATGGACATGGAATGACCCGCCTGATAAATGACCATTTATCTGAATTTGAAATGACAATGTGTTTTGAAGGTGTAAATGAAGTGATGATCGCACTCATTCAACACGCTTGCTACAGCTAATAAATGTTTGTAAGCACATTCTAAACACAAGAGAGTAAAAATGCGCAATTGTGCATGTGATTTCAGACCTCACGAGTATATGTGGGTGAGCGCATGTGTTTATAAGAGCATGTGAGAGCTTTTGATGTCGTGTGGGCGAGCGTCTGGAGGAGCGTTAGATAATGTGTGGATGAGAGTGTGTGAGCTTTTAGTGAATGCCTGGGTGTGTGTTGGTAAACCAAGAGAGCTGAGTATCGTAAGACATAATGCATTTGAGTGGACGGAGTGTGTATCTGAGGGTGTGCGAGCGTTTGTGTGACCTGTGGACAAGCGTCTGGATGGGAATATTGGGTGAGGTTTGGACAAGTGTGTTGGTTAGGATGTATGTGTGGGCGTCAGTCTTGCATGATATTTTGGTGTGACAGATATTATTTCAAATGGTAGTTGTGTATTGGGGATAATAGAATATTGAAAAAAAATCCAGATTGTGTATGATACCTATACTTAAATGTTTGGTAGCACTTGTCGATACTTATATTTTAATTTAATTTGTATTTTAAAAATGTTGGTTTGAGAAACCAAATTAGACCTGCACGATTATGACAAAAATCATAATTGTTGATTATTCCCTTGAGATTGCGATTATTAATAATGATTATTTTGAACAGATTTATGCAGTTGTTTGAAGCTGATAAATGAATAAATTTAAATGTATTTTGTTCTGCTTTTGACACATTTGGCATTTAACATATCTATAATGCACAACAGAATATTAGTTAGACTAAATGTCTTTTATCCAGTCTGTTTGAGTTTGTTAAACCCCGCACTGCAAACACTTCTTAAGCACACAGAATAATGCAAGTGGGCATTTTTAATTGTTTATTTATTTTTGTAATCGCGGCTTTGAACGATTATGTAATCGTGGCATCCATAATCGTAATCGTGATTAGAAATGTTATTAATTGTGCTGCCCTAAACCAAATGATTCATAAATTGGCTTAATTTATTTAGTAAATCGCTGTTTAGACAATACACTATGTTGCCTAAAGTATTGGGACACCTTTCTAATGAACAGGTTTGACTACTTAGTAATTTCCTTGAGTACAAATCTTAAAGCTGCAGTGCATAACTTTTTTGGGTTAAATATGATCTGAAATTAATATTTGAGCAAGTACAAAACTATCTCTTACCTTAGCCGATTCACAACGGTTAGCTTATAATAATGTTTTCTAATTTGAGAGGTACTGGGAGGTTTTCGTGGGAAATTCAAGCATTGCACTGCATAGTTACATTACATCTGTAAACATGAAGTTGTCCCGGATACTAGAATATATCTCATGTGAGGAGACGCATCGTTTATAGCCTTTTCTCACAGCAGCTGGAATTATTAAATGTATCATTTTGATGGCGGATTGTAATCCATAATCTATTATGTGTTTATGAAACACATGTGAATTAAATTATATTCCAATTTTAAATGTGCTTCTGATTACAGATAGCCTGGGATTACAAAATTTGTATATTTAAGAAAACCATTCGAAGAGACAATAGTTTGCTGAAGTTCGGGGCTCGCAGGACCGGCTCCGATGTGAGTGCTGTCTTCACATTCCGGAAAGGGCTTCTCTGCTTCGGGTGTCCAGCACACCTTCTCTGGCTGCCCCTTCCTGCTCAGGTCTGTCAGGGGGCGGCAAGGATGAGAAGTTATGGATGAAACAGCGATAGTACCCGCCAACCCCAAGAAGGCTCGTACCTGAGACTTTGTGCTGGGTTTTGGTGGACCGGACTGCTTCCACCTTGTTTTCCTGGGGCTTAATGAGGCCCCGTCCGACATGGAAGCCCAGATACATTGCCTCAGATAGGTCCAGGTGACATTTGCGGGGGTTGGCGGTGAGCCCAGCCCTACGTAGCTCCATCAGCATCTTCCGCAGGCGGTCTAGGTGGTCTTCCCAATGCTTGGAGTGGATTATCACGTCATCCAGGTATGCTTGTGGCGTAAGACCGGTGAGGTCGCAGCAAGATGTCCATCATGCGCTGGAATGTGGCAGGAGCCCCGTGCAGCCAGAAGGGAAGGGTCCGATATTGCCAGTGGCCACTGGGGTTGCCGACGGCCGTCTTGGGTTTGGCAATTTCAGAGAGGGGCACTTGCCAGTACCTTTTTGTGAGGTCAAGTGTGGAGATGTACCGAACCCTATCAAGGCGATCCAGGAGCTCATCCACCCGAGGCATTGGGTAGCCGTTGAGGGATTTACATTTTTCTAACTCATAGTAGTTATATTATACTATGAATATAATCAATATGTGATGATTTTATGGGATTGTTTATTAAAGGTTAATTACAGTGCTTGCTGGGAGTATAATGCTATGAGCTGTAACTGATGTGTTTTTTGGTACATTGTGGAATGTAATGTGACGTAATGTTTGAAGAAGCTACAAGCACATAGATAAAGAAGTACACACTGTGAGAACATTCTGTACCAAGGACCCAAAGGGAACAAAGGGAGAAGAATGTTGGAGGAGCGGGAGGTTCTGGCGGCCAACGAGAAAATGACACAAGTTGACACATATCTATAAATATGTTGTGAAATATTGCCCTGGTGTTGTTTCTCTGTGAGACGTTGGTCTGAGAGACAACCCAGCGCGCTGTTCTGATCAATAAATTTCAATACTTTGACTTTTGAAGCCTTCCTTCGATTTTTGATCACGCAGGACGATTTGAAGTCCAACAATTTGGTGACCCCGCGTGATCAAGAACAAGGCTGTAAACCTAAGGGGTTGAGGTCCAATTCGGATGGAACGACGATTTGAGTTCAACACACGGTACCGAATAAAAAGGTAAGCAGAAACCTGTTAAATCCAAATTCTGCAATTGGACATTCTAAATTTATGTGTTGAATTTGAATTGTATTCTGTTCCATTTAAAGAAAATAAAAACAAGTGTTGATATATATTGATCAGAAATTATTGTGAGTACCGAGGGGTAACCAGTCCACCCGGTCAAGAACCGAGGGGTAACCAGTCCACCCGGTCAAGAAATAAGTTGCGGAGGGCTCCCAAGTGACACTAGGTTGCGGAGGGTTTCCGAGTGACGAAAGGTTAAAGTTGCGGAGGGCTCCCAAGTGACACTAGGTTGCGGAGGGTTTCCGAGTGACAAGGTTTAAATAAGTTGCGGAGGGTTTCCGAGTGACAGAGATTAAAGTTGCAGAGGGTTCTTTATGACAAATAGGCTGTCAAAAATTACCCGAGTGACATAAAAAGGATAAAAGATTGCGGAGGATTTCCAAGTGGTATTAGACTGCAGAGGGTTTCCGAGTGACATAATTTGAGTGATGTGCCTAAGAATTGAATGATCATTATTGTTGTATATTTTGCCATATGGAATTGCTGTAAATTGCTGTAGTCGTTTTATTTGTGGTGTTGGATTATTATTTTGCATCTGTTGAATGAAATGTTGTTTTTGTGATTTGTTGATAAAAGATAAAACTGTTTGATTGTACATTTAAAGAAAAAGGGAACAAGACCTATTTGTGTCTTTCTCGCTTGAGCTGTGTGTTTGTGTGTGAGACAGAGAGAGTAAAAAAGGTGGGGGCTGTTTGAGCTGTGAGAGACAGAGAGAGTAAAAAAGGTGGGGGCTGTTTGACTGTGTGAGTGAGTGCATTTATTCCTATAATCATTTCTTTCTGTTGCTAATTCTTTCTGTTTCTACTTAATCATTTTTTGAGAAGACTGAAGGGTTTTATAATCCTACAGCAGTTGGTGAATCTAGAGAGTCAGATTATTAAAGTGCATTGTGTATATTATTAAAAATGTCTGAATTTGAACGTGAGTGTGAAGAATACGGGTGCCCACCTGTCACAAAGCAATGGGGAAACTGAAAAACCTGAGAGAGGAGATCAATGCTGGCCAGTGCTACAGCCAAACAGATGATTAATGTATCAGTGAGACCAACTGGAATTGATGTTGGATGCACCAACATGTATACAGTGGGACCTGGACTGGATGAACTGGATGAATTTGTGTAAAACATCCTTGACCGAGTGGTAGGGAAGGGGTGCCTTTTATTTTCATTTATTATTTTTACCTTGTATTGTAACTTTTGTTAGGAAGGAAGTTAGATGGTTTTATGTATTTTATTTTGGCATATACCCTTCCTGAAGTTATTTGTTTTGAAATCTTTATCTTTCATTCTGAAATCATTTATTTCTAAAGAGCATTTAATCTCCTATATACATCAAATGTGAAATGTAATTATTTTTTATTTTTTGCAAAGAAAGAAAACGTTGAAGGTTTTAAGCAGGTCAGTGTCCGTGTTACGAGGCAATGCAACCAGAAAAGGGGACGATAAGAAAAGACTGTATGCCTACTACTTATTTGCAAGTATTCATCATTTAACCTTCATTATCAGTATGTAGTTTGTTTAACACTGGAGAATTATCACTGGAAAATATGAAAAGAAGAAAGGACCGACGAGCATCTCAGTGCTTAGCAGCATGAGTAGATTCAACTGGAGGTTTAAAAACCCACCATCTACTCCAACACCAGAAAGTGCTGAAGGGCATTGAAGCTGCCTAAGAGCTCCTCTGGCAACGAAGGACAACATCACCAGATAGCGCTCCAAGCTACCGGAAATGTTTGGAGTTCCTCTGGCAGCGTGGGATAGACCAGTGCATAATATATTGCATTATATTACTTTGTTTTTTCTAATTTTGATATTTGATAAGTGTAATCATTTGACTAATCATTCATGTACTCTACATAACCATGACAACCATGGGCAAGGCTAAAAGACATGCACATGCTTTAAAAACACATTGCTGATTTATTTTGAGTGTTCATTAACCCCAATAATGTATAGGTAGGGAAGTAGATTCTTTACTCTTCTCTAGTCAATGGTGAGAGGAGATGTTTGGATCTGACTTCCTCTGGAGTGCAATAACATGAAAAAGCCATTTGTTAAGAGAAAAGATGATGGAGGACCTTTATTGGTTCATAGAAGGATAGAAGGACGGTGGACTTGTGATGTTGCACTCTGGGTAAGGGATATTAGTGGTGAGACTTAGTAAAGTCTCATAGGGGATATGTTGTGTTGTTTTTCTTTTATAGTATGTTATTTACTCAATATGGTGATGATGATGAGGAAAATGATGTGACCTCTTTCAGAGGTCAAGAGAGGGATTGAGGGATTTACATTTTCTAACTCATAGTAGTTATATTATACTATGAATATAATCAATATGTGATGATTTTTATGGGATTGTTTATTAAAGGTTAATTACAGTGCTTGCTGGGAGTATAATGCTATGAGCTGTAACTGATGTGTTTTTGGTACATTGTGGAATGTAATGTGACGTAATGTTTGAAGAAGCTACAAGCACATAGATAAAGAAGTACACACTGTGAGAACATTCTGTACCAAGGACCCAAAGGGAACAAAGGGAGAAGAATGTTGGAGAGCGTTGGACGTTCTGGCTGACCAGAGAAAATGACACAAGTTGACACATATCTATAAATATGTTGTGAAATATTGCCCTGGTGTTGTTTCTCTGTGAGACGTTGGTCTGAGAGACAACCCAGCGCTGTTCTGATCAATAAATTTCAATACTTTGACTTTTGAAGCCTTCCTTCGATTTTTGATCACGCAGGACGATTTGAAGTCCAACACCGTCAAACTCTGAGACTTCATTGAGGCGGCGGAAGTCATTGCAGAAGCAGAGGGTGCCATCTGGTTTTGGTACCATGATGATAGGGCTGGATCATGTGCTGTTAGATGGTTCAATCACCCCTAACTTCAGCATTTGTTGGATTTCCTCAATAGCCCGTCGACGAGCCTCTGGGACTCGTTAGTGCCGCTGCCTTACGATGGTTCCTGGTGGCGTGCAGATCTCGTGAGGAGGACCTCGGTCCGCCCAGGGGTTGGGCAGAACACATCAGAGAACTGACTGACCAGGTCATGGCCGAGCCGCAGACATCTGGGGGTTGACGTCCACGACCACCACCTCCACTGTGGTGAAGGCGGCGAGCTGGTCCCTTGTCCCCACCCATTTCTTCAGCTGGTTAATGTGATTATAGTTGGTCTGCCCTCCGCCTGGCCAGGAATTTGCAGGCTGAATTGGGGACAAGGACCATCACTCGGTCTCCAGGCTGGAACTCTCGAGGTTGGGCGGCTCGGTTGTAACGATGCTGCTGAGCCTTGGTGAGGTGTTCCTGAACTAATGGCATGACCCGGTAGATTCGTTCTCTCATCTCTTTTACATGTTTGATCACGGAGCGGTGGGGTGCGGGCTGTTGTTCCCATGCTTCTCTCGCTACATCCAGCAGCCTCCGGGGCTGGCGGCCGAACAGTTGCTCGAAAGGGGATGAAGCCGGTCGAAGCCTGAGGTACCTCTCGTATACCGAAGCACATATGGCAGCATGAGGTCCCAGTCTCCCTTGCCCTCAGCTGCCACTCGTCGCAGCATCTGTTTGAGGGTTTGGTTGAACCGTTCAACTAAGCTATCAGTCTGACGGTGGTATAAGGAGGTCCTCAGCTGCTGCACACGGACGATGTTGGGACGATATTGAGGGGACTCACCATCCCTCACGCTGTCCGAGGCCAGCAAGGCGGGCCGTTGACGGGCTCCTCTCACAGGCCTTTTCCTCCGGCGGCTCCCTCTGGGGCTGACAGGCTGTACGGCGGTGGCAAGCAGGCGGTCAAACCCTGGCCAATCCTTCCCAAGAAGGATGGGAACTGGCAGATCCTTCACTACCCCCACTTCCACCGGTCAAGTGTCGGGGGCAGCCGAGATGGTCACTCTCCGGGCCGGTATGTGTCGCGTGTCTCCGTGCATAGAAATGATCAGGAGGGAGGCTTTGGTTTCCCCGTGGGGTGTGAAGACGTCAGACTGTACCAGGCTGACCGCACTGCCGGAGTCCAATAGAGCTAGGAATGGGTGGCCTTTGATCTTTATGTCCACTTCTGGTGCCCCCGTGTGCAGGTCACGGTGCACAATACAGCCTGCCAACCATGTCCGTATGGGAGGTGTTAGAACCTCTGTTGGCATGGGCTCATCCCTCGGAGTGGGAGCTGCCGGTCTGCCTACTGGTTGCAGGGTGCCCTCCGGCGAGCGTCGCTCCCAGAGCATGTGAGCGGAGTGGAGCGCGAGCGGAGGATATTTCCTTCAGAGCGGAGAGCGCCTTTCTGAAGATTCCGCTCTGCTCACTCAATACGCTCAGCGCCGCTCGCTCATCCCAAAATGCCCTTTGGTAATTTGCTATTTCGAGAATCTGTGGAATAGGCTAAGCAATAGTTTGTCTATGCTAGTTTTTCTAAAACCAAATTCTAAAATCCTCTGAAGATTTAAAGGTGGTTTAATAGACTGCATTTCCTCGCAGTTTTGGTCTATTTTAATTTTAGAAAATGTGTTTCTTTTATTTACGCAACGAAATAATTCATTAAGTGCATTTAATCTTGTGTGTGCTTTCATGAACCTGATAAGCAAGGTGTTTTGAATGTGTGCACAATAACTGAAGCGGTGTTTTAATGGAAAAGTACACTTTAAGTTATCAAATTTTTTTATGAAAGTTTTCAAAGTGTCTTCAAAAACAAGACACGTTTTTAAATTAATAATTTTAATTTAATACATTTAAATTAATAACGTCACCCTGAAACATAACCATTACTTTTCAGACTACTGCTTTAATTGACACATTTATTCAATAATTTCATTATAGACAGGGGAAAAAATAGGCCTACTAGAGACATTTAATGTACCGCGCTCCTGCTCGGTCTGACCCTGTTTTCAGTAATTTGCTGCTGGCGGATGCTGACCTCCGTAAGCTGCTGGAGGATTTCGTCCATGTCGGGGAGGAGCGGCTGAGGGGAGAAAAAACTAAAGAATTGTGAGATGCTGGAAGATTGCTTGTCGGTGTTTCATCCCACTAACATGCCCGCATTCTCCACCAGTGTGGTAGGATCACGCGACAAAGAAGAGTTCAGTTTAAGTCCCCGGAGGGTGGATTTTATTGACACATGAGTGGTGATGGTGTTCTTGCTTGCAGAGGTGCTCTCAGTTGTGTCCAGGTGCGGGTGAATCCGTGCAGTGCTTGTGGCGGTACTGATCGGTTACCCACTGCTGTCTGGAACAGAACAGAGAGAAAGTTTGCTTGCTGTCTCATGGAGAAGTTTCTCACCCTTCGTCCGTGAGCACGCTGCTTATTTGCAGGAGGGCTGATGAGCCGAAGGTGTGGCTGATCAGCCCGTTATGACTGGTGAGCAGGTGCTCCTCATGAGTTTCCAGGGCAATGCTTATGTGGACTCGGGATGCTCGTCCCAATATGAAATTTGAATCGTATGATAATTAGATTAGACTGTACAGAAATTGAAATCTACACACTATACTTATAGTCACACAATGCTGATGTTGTTAATTTGAAAATAAAGTATAACAATAATAATACTTTGCACGGTTTATGATATGAGCTAACCTATCATTCGATTCAATCACCATTGGTAGCGCGATTTATTGTAATGCTTTTTTTCTCAGTTGGTCAGAACAAATGTGGCAGACTTGTTACTTGTATAGATGACAATATACTAGGGGTCGACCGATATGTGTTTTTCAGGGCCGATGCCGATACCGATTATTACAGATCAATTAGACCGATAACCGATATTTTGAACCGATATACGTGTCTGGTGTAAAAATGAAAATTAATGCCAAAATTAATAACAACAAGAGCTCTGACAAAAAACGTTCTTTAAATGCTTTTAAACATGTCTTTAATTCTGAAAACTGTTAATAACAACAACATTTCCGTTGGTTTTAATTTATAGTACAGTGCAAATGAAGGCATAAAACATTAATTTAATTTATCTTTTAATCAAATGAGAGTTAGACTTTATTTTTGGCAAACAAATGAGTTTACTATTAAAATTAAAACATGGAAGAAATAGCGTATTGTGTTATTATTCTCAACAAAAGTTGTAATAATTGTTGTAGTTGCTACTGCACCACAGTAATATATTCGGCTAAACCGAACTTATATTTTGACAGGTTGCCATGAGGACCTTTTAGGTTTCTGTAGCCTATGTATATATGATATGACGATCGTTTTACTCAAATGAAACGGTCAAATGCTCATGAAGTGACTCTCCGAGCAGTTCTGGGGATGTTGTTCATGTATTTATGTCCTCATTTAGTGAGACGGCAGACGCTGAAGTCACCGCGAGCAGCACGCGCTTCAGTATGTATGTGTGCTGCAAATGAAACCGCATGTCTGTGTCATTCATTAACAGAGATGCAGAACATGCAGGATTCATATTTAAAGTGTTTTTGCAGCTTAATATTTATAGATACTAGTCCATAGCGCGAGTCGATTTAAGTGTACTGACCTACTTTTGATTAATTCATCCAAACTTCGACACATTCCGTGACATTCCGCGTTATACGGTAAATTCCATTATATGACTGCATTCCGCGATTCCGCCCGCATTTTCCGCATCGCGGACATCATAGTGGATTGTGATTTATTGCAACTTCAGCAACGTCTGCTGCTGCTTTACCTTTGAGAGACAACTGATGCGTGATCACTGAGGCAGCTCCAGTTAGCAAGTGCTCTCGGTGTGAGACTGCCTTCAGTTTTCCGCGTTGATTGGTCGGACTCGTGACTCTCTACATATCAGATGAGCGGTGGGCGGAGATTGCTCTCAGAGATTGAGAGATCGCCTCACTCTCACAGAGTGTTGAGCTCAGACAGGCTGCATCGAGCCAAATAGTGCATTTAAACATTAAATAATTTCACCTGTATTATTTATTCACCAATAAATAATGTCACCTGTAAATAATAGTTTGTTTGCATTATAAAAAACTAGAATGTACATTTCCAGAAGAAAATGTGAATGGTGCTTGCAGTGGCAAAAAACACCACCCTGTTGCTAGGGTAATGTAGGGTGTTGCTAGGCGGTTGCTAGGGTAATCTGGGTGGTTGCTATGGTGTTACTAGGTGGTTGGTAGTTGTCACAGATGGTTACTATGGAGTTTGTAGCATTTTATTGGCATGATTTAGCACTTAGCTAAGCGCTATTAGCATGTAGCTATTCACTGCTAGCATGTGTAGCATGTAGCAAGTCCTGTTTGCTAGCATGAGTCAAAAGAGCCAACCCCCATCTCTATACGATGTTCTGATGCAGAGATATTGGTCTTGCAAAACGGTTGCTAGGGTACTCTGTTTGGTTGCTAGGGAGTGGCTTGGCAGCTGCCAATCATGAAGCTCCAAAGTCAGTGTGAATGTATAAACCAACCCCCATCTCTATACGATGTTCTGATGCAGAGATATAGGTCTTGCAAAACGGTTGCTAGGGTACTCTGTTTGGTTGCTAGGAGTGGCTTGGCAGCTAGCAATCACGATACTCAAAGGCTTCTTGTCAGTATGAATGATATAAACCAACTCCACGCCTCTGTGATATTCAGAATGGAAGATATTCCTCTGTGAATTTTGGTTGCTAAGGTGCTCGACAATGGTTGCTAGGGCGGGGCCAGTGAGTGTTGAGGTGATTCAGGATTGGCTGCTTGCTGCCCCGAGTCAAACGAGCCCACCCTCATGTTTCTATGACACTTCTATCCTGAGATATCCCTTTGATCTCTTTCAATGGAAGTCTATGGGACGTGTTGCTAAGGTGCTCTAAATGGTTGCTAGGGGCGTGGCTTGATAGCTTCACAATGATCCTGAGATGCTGATTGGTCGTCTGAGTCAAATGAGCCCGCCCCCTTGTCTCTATGACACTGTGATCCAGAGTTATGTTCAATTGAAAAGCGGTTTCTATGAAGTAGAAAGTCAATGGGGCAACTTTGAGACGCTCTTGCCCCCCAGGGGTGCAAGTTTTACCCCATTGTGTGGTATGTTGTTACAGAGCCCGTCAGCCTCTTCAAATGTGGCAAATTTCACATTTCTACGAAATCCACTCTCTGAGCTATGAGTCTGTGAATTTTGGTTGCTAAGGTGGTCGACAATGGTTGCTAGGGAGTGGCCAGTGTGTGTTGAGGTGATTCAGGATTGGCTGCTTGCTGCCCCGAGTCAAACGAGCCCACCCTCATGTTTCTATGACACTTCTATCCTGAGATATCCCTTTGATCTCTTTCAATGGAAGTCTATGGGACGTGTTGCTAAGGTGCTCTAAATGGTTGCTAGGGGCGTGGCTTGCGTCACAATGATCCTGAGATGCTGATTGGTCGTCTGAGTCAAATGAGCCCGCCCCCTTGTCTCTATGACACTGTGATCCAGAGTTATGTTCAATTGAAAAGCGGTTTCAAGTCAATGGGGCAACTTTGGGACGCTCTTGCCCCCCAGGGGTGCAAGTTTTACCCCATTGTGTGGTATGTTCTTACAGAGCCCGTCAGCCTCTTCAAATGTGGCAAATTTCACATTTCTACGAAATCCACTCTCTGAGCTATGAGTCTGTGAATTTTGGTTGCTAAGGTGGTCGACAATGGTTGCTAGAGCGTGGCCAGTGTGTGTTAAGGTGATTCAGGATTGGCTGCTTGCTGCCCCGAGTCAAACGAGCCCACCCTCATGTTTCTATGAAACTTCTATCCTGAGATATCCCTTTGATCTCTTTCAATGGAAGTCTATGGGACGTGTTGCTAAGGTGCTCTAAATGGTTGCTAGGGGCGTGGCTTGATAGCTTCACAATGATCCTGAGATGCTGATTGGTCGTCTGAGTCAAATGAGCACGCCCCCTTGTCTCTTTGACACTGTGATCCAGAGTTATGTTCAATTGAAAAGCGGTTTCTATGGTGAGAAAGTCAACCATAGAAAGTCAATGGGGCAACTTTGGGACGCTCCTGCCCCCCAGGGGTGCAACTTTTACCCCATTTTGAGGTATGGTCTTACAGAGCCTGCCAGCCTCTTCAAATGTGGCAAATTTCACATTTCTGTGAAATCCACTCTCTGAGCTACGAGGCGTCAAAGTTTTTCGCAATGTTAAGTCTATGCGGTTTTTTTTGGCCGCTATTTCGCCCCTGGGGCAAACATCGTACCCCGATCGCTTATAAAAGTCATAGCACACCATTCGATTAGGCCGCACGCGTTTGACACCTCATTCATGGCTCTGTGACAAAAACTGGGAGGAGTAGCGCCCGAAAAAAGTGGAATTTGGAAAAAGCGGATAACACTAATGTTGCCTTGCCATATATGGCAAGCACCATTAATTAAATAAAATAAAAATGTTTTGAAAATGGCCGATATCGATAATCGGTAAAATGCTTAATATCGGCGCCGATAATCGGCCCACCCTACAATATACGGTGAAATTATTTGGGTCATATTCAAGACATAGCTAGAATCTGTGACAGCTACACATTCTCCTCAAAACATTAGATTAATCTTCACTGGAGACTTGCCAGAGTACAACCCCCACGCAAGGAAGATAAATGCACAAATAACTGCAATTGCAGGTTTCAAACAGAGATGGCGACAAAGAGGCAAAACGTATGGACTGCAGCTTTAATGTTTAAGCATATAATGATATTCTGTAGGGAATTGTGTGCATCTAATTTTATAGCAACAGTTTGGACAGGACCCTTTTCTATTCTAACATGACAGTGCCTATAATGTGTATAAGACAAGTTAAAGAAATAAGTTATTGATTGAGTCAGTGTGAAAGAACTTGACTGGTCTGCAGAAACCTCTGCTGTGATTTTAAGAGCCAAAAACTCATCACCAAACACCACTAACTTGTACGTATGTGTACAGTCATTTTATACCCTTCCAAAACTGTTGCAATAGAGATGGAAATACAACTTTTAAATACATGAATTTTGTTTTCATCTTTGTTGCCCCAGTTTTGAAAGTGCCTTTTTCTGTTATAAACAAAGCGGTCTCGATACTTGGTAATATAATGCATTCATGCTTTATTTTGCTAGTTGATATGTATTAATGCAGGTTTATGTTACTTTTACTTTTACTGATAGTTTTATTGTTTCATCGTATTTTATGTTTGATTTGATGCCAGCGCACATAGAGAGAGAGTGGTTAGGTAATCACATGATGTTTTCCAGTAATGATGTATAAAACCACTTGTGATCCAGAAATCATGTCATTGTTATAGTTCTGCATAGTTAAGTCAAAAATGACAATTTGCTGCTAATTTACTCACTCTCAGACCATCCAATATGTAGGTGATGTTCTTTCTTCAGTAGAACAGTAAAGAGTTTTAGCTGAAACTGTTGTGCTTGGTGATTCAGAAAATACAAGTCAACAGGTGCCGCCACTTTGAGAGTAAAAAAAACACCAAGTGGCATCAGACTTCTGCTCTCAAACTATAGTGTGTCCTTGTATGATGTTATTGTTCATCCACACATCTGTGTTCCTCTAAAGATGAAGGACAGCTTCTGCTGGGCACATGTTTGGATGCTGCCGTCTGATGGACTTCAGACTCTGGTGATACACTGCTGCTGCAGATGGTTTAGGTCCATTTACTAAAACTCTCTCCAAATAAAATTAAAACATTATTTAACTTATTTAAATATGTGTGCAAGCTAAGTACAGTAAGATCTTGCTTACAGTGATTTTTGCAGAAGTCAGTGTGATGTTGTTACACACTCCATACAGCACTGATGCATGAATGTCCAGAAACACTGCATGTGTGTGTGTGTGTGTGTGTGTGTCTGTCTGTGTGTGTGTGTGTGTTGTGTGTGTGTGTGTGTGTGTGTGTGTGTGCGTGCGTGTCTGTGTGTGTGTGTGTGTGTGAGAGAGTGTGTGTGTGTGTGTGTGTGTGTGTGTGTGTGTGTGTGAGTGTGTGTGTGTGTGTGTGTGTGTGTGTGTGTGTGTGTGTGTGTGTGTGTGTGGAGTGCGTGTGTGTGAGAGAGTGTGTGTGTGTGTGTGTGTGTGAGAGAGTGTGTGGAGTGTGTGAGTGTGAGAGAGTGTGTGTGTGCGTGTGTGTGTGTGTGTGTGTGCGTGTGTGCGTGTGTGTGTGTGTGTGTGTGTGTGTGTGTGTGTGTGTGTGTGTGTGTGTGTGTGTGTGTGCGCAAGTGTGTGTGTGTGTGCATGTGTGAGTGAGTGTGAGTGTGTGCATGTGTGTGTGTGTGTGTGTGTGTGAGCGTGTGTGTGTGTGTGTGTTTGTTGACTGCTTCTGATTAGAGATGTTTGGTCAATTTTAAATCAGATTGTCAGCGGATGAAAGGAAAGCCCCTGCAGGAATGACTTCAGCACATTTCAGGACTCTCATGTGCTAATAACCACAATCATATTGACAGAGTATTTTCAGGCCAGAGAGAATTTATATCCTTTGATCAAAACCAATAACATATGAAGAGGGCTGAAGTGCTTTGTGATTTGAAACATTTCACCCAAAACTATAAATTCTGTCCTCATTACTCTGTATGTTGTAATGAATGATTCACTAGTACTGAATGTATTTATCAGGTTAAAAAGAAGATGAATCAGTTGTGTTGACTTGTAGAACGTAAAATCTAAGTCTAACAAGGCAAACTACGGAAATTCCTCTGTAAAAGCACATGTTTGTTGCTTTAATGTGTAACAGAGACTGATGCAGGCTGATATGTTCAAACATCTGCATAATCATACTAATGCTTTCATTAAACCTTTGTGTATTGGGTTTTCCATTAACGATTTCAAACAGCAAACGAGTTAGTGCTGTAATATATACAACATGAATGGTTCAAATTTCATTTTTGCCTTGAGCTGAAGAAAGAAAGTCTTTATTAGTGCATAATGCAAAAACTGAAACTTTAAAAGGTGGAGGTAACTGTGAATGAATGGGAATATATAGAAATGTTTAATGTATTTCACAGCAGAATAAGCTAAATATACACAGAATCAGAATGAGCTTTATTGCCAGGTATGTTTACACAAACGAGGAATTTGTTTTCGTAACAGAAGCTACCGCAGTGCAACAGAATGACTGTGATGGAACAAAAACAAAGTTAATTAAAAAATAATTAATTAGTAAGTATTGGTATATTATGTGCAATTGAAGTGTAGACTAAGGGTGAATCCCATTTCTCTGTCTTACCCCTTCCCCTTCATCTTACCCCTAGCCCTAGCCCTCGAAACCGCGTGGTAAGCGCTAGGGGTGAAAACATACCCCTATAAAACGAGACGCCACTTGATTACCGTTACGTCATCATACATCGTCGCTAGCTGCTGCTACGTCACCAGAGGAGTCAAGTGTTGATCACAAACTCTCCATCTAAAAGTGTGTGAGTGTCGATTGCGTGGGTTTTAGTGATGTTTTCTCTATTCAGAGAAACGCGGGACTGTTGTGCAAATCAGCAATGTAACGTTAGCGTGGAAAATAGCGAAAAAAAAAAACATTTCAATTAAGGGCATGGTTGCAAATATATATGTAAGTTACAGGACTGTGTAGAGCACTAAACAAGACTGTCGTAATTTTAAATGAATTATTTTAGCCGAAAATACTCTCTGGATGATCTGGCCGCAGTGTGTTCTGGGTACCCCTTGGTTTCAAGTAAGCTCGCGAAAATTCTTGGTTTTAAGGGCTATCTACCCCTTCCCCTTACCCCTACCCCTCGGTCAAAACCAGAATTAGCCCTTACTCTCACGTGAACGCGGAAAATTAAGGGGAAGGTGTAAGGTGAAGGGGGAAGGGGTAAGGGGAAGGGGTAAGACAGAGAATTGGGATTCACCCTAAGTATGTGTGTTAGATAAATAAGTGTAGAAGTGTATAAATAGTGTGTGTACCATAATTATTGTCAAGTGTTCATGAGATGGATTGCCTGAGGGAAGAAACTGTTTCTGTGTCTGGTCGTTCTGGTGCTCAGAGCTCTGTAGCGTCGACCAGACGGGATCAGTTCAAAGAGTGAGTGTGCTGGATGTGAGGGGTCCAGAGTGATTTTTCCAGCCCTTTTGCTCACTCTGGACCAGTTCTTGAGTACAGTTCCTGGAGAGTAGGGGGGGGGTGTACCAATGATTCGCTCAGCAGTCCGGACTACCCTCCGTAGTCTTCTGAGGTCAGATTTGAGCTGAACCAGACAGTTATTGATGTGCAGAGGACTGATTCAATGATGCAGAGTAGAACTGTTTCAGCAGCTCCTGTGGCAGGTTGAACTTCCTCAGCTGGCGAAGGAAGTATAACCTCTGCTGGGCCTTTTTCACAATGGAGTCTATGTGATTGTCCCACTTCAGGTTCTGGGAGATGGTGGTGCCCAGGAATCTGAATGCAATCCACTGCAGTCCCAGTGCTGTTCATGATGTTGAATGGGGGGAGAGTTTCTCCTGAAGTCCACGATCATCTTCACTGTTTTGAGTGTGTTAAGCTCCAGGTTGTTAAGAGTGCACCAGACAGCCAGCTCCTTAACCTCCTGTCTGTAAACGCACTCGTCACCGCCCTTGATGAGGCACATCAGTGTAGTCTGCAAACTTCAGGAGCTTGACAGAGGGGTCTTTAGATGTTCAGTCATTCGTGTACAGGGAGAAGAGCAGTGGGGAGAGAACACAGCCCTAAGGAGCTCCAGTGCTGATCGTACGGGTGCTGAATGAGAATTTTCCTAGTCTTACGGAGGAGGAAGCTGTTGATCCACTGACAGACGGAGGTGGGCACAGAGAGCTGAGTTAGTTTGGGCAGGAGGAGGTATGGGATGATAGTGTTAAAGGCTGAGCTGAAGTCCTCAAACGGGACCCTCACATAAGCCCCTGGTCTGTCTAGATATTGCAGAACATAAGCTGTCTTTAGCCTGTTTCCATCTAATTGGCCTTCTACTGATCTCTAAAAAAAGGTTAGATCAAGCAATATTCAGTAATTGTAAAATTTTATTTTTATTGTTAACTTAGTAATAGTATTTTAACTTTTAGTAGTAGTTTTGAGTAGTTTGTTACTTAAAAAGAAGAATGTTTGCAGTGTCATTATGAACTCTTTCCATTTACACTTGTCACTCGCCAACATACATGTGTCTCAACAAAACATATTCTATATTTTACAATTACCAAGCGATATGCAAATGTAATAGATTTCATTTTCATTATTAGTGAAGTGGCAGGCGGTGTGATTTTACCTCATTAGATGTTATGTATGCACTGGGATAGAAAAATACAAAAATAATTTGGATTTCAGCACCTGTTATGTGCATCATTGAAACCATTCATAAAACCACACTGAAACCACTAGAAACTGCTTAGCAATCCTCACAGTACTCTAGCGTTGTGTTGGTGAGTTTTGCATGGGTAAACAGCACTATTCCTGAGGGGTGATTTTTCTCAGAAATGGTAAATGTTGTCCACAGGCAGGAAAAGTAGATGTAAATAGACGGAGACTCTCGCACATGGTACTTTTCATCAGCCAAAGCTGCCAAGCCATGCGTGTCACTATTGAAATCACTAAGAGTGCAAATCATCTGGTGTACATGTAAAAACAATTAGATGCGACCCACCATAAATGATGGGAAAACCACTGGTGACAAACAGATTTGCTTTAAACCTTCTGCTATATGAGCAGACTGCCAGTGTAAGAAACAAATTTATAACAATATAAAGTAACAGAAAAATATTTGTATACTTCATTTTTAACACACATTCTGACTTTCAGCCTCAGCTGTGGCATCCTTTCCACACCAACCAACAATTTTGCCCCAACTAATTCTTATGAAAAGCTAGTGTGCTTTACAGGAAAACAGTATTAGTGAAGAGCATGAGAAAAAAAATACGACAAAACAGAAAAGTAACAGAAATGTGTCACAGTTCATTAGGAGCATGGAACAAGGAGACAAGGAATTCACAAAACGAGTCTTTAATATCCAAACACACGTAGGAGACACAGGAACACATGGAATGACATTAAGGACAGACAAACACTAACTAAACGGACAAGACCTTAAATACACAGGACGGATGGAGGGGCCATGGAGGAGGGATGGCCACCGACTCCAGGGGCGGACCAACGTCGGTGGAGCAGCTGGTGAAGGAGCCCGAGACGGAGAGCCAACAAGCCAGGGTGATACCGAGGATCCGGGGGGCCAGGGTGGAACCGAGGGCTCTGGCGATCGAGGTGGAGATTCGGAGATCTGCGGTGGAGCCGAAGCGACTGAGGACCAAGGTGGAGCTGGCGGGAGGAAGGAGCCCAATGGAGTTGCTGGGATGGAGTGATGAGGCGCAGGAGTCCAGAGGCGAAGAGGGGTCGATGCCCAACCAAGGCGGAGCCGGAGGGACGAGGGAGCCCGGTGGAGCTAGTGGATCGATGGGTGACAGTGGAGGAGAGGAAGCTAGGAGCCGAGGTAGAGCCCCTGGGTCAACAGGCTCGGAGGCTGGAGGCATAGATGAGGGTTACTTCAGCCCCGGCGATGCTGGAGGATGGTTGTGCCGCCGGGCTCGCACTGTACAGATAGGGGGCTGAGGGTGAGCGGAGGGGCTGCCAGACCACAGCAGTGGAGGAGGGAGGAGCGGGTAGGAGGGCGGGCATTTTCAAGGAACGGGCACTAGAGGGCACTTTCGAGGAGTGGGCACTAGAGGGCACTTTCAAGGAGTGGGCACTGGAGGTTCGGGAGTCCCGCTGGGCTGGACATGGGAACCAGAGATGAAAGAGAGCTGGAAGGGACCACCAGAGACGACGGAGGGGGCATGTCGATTTCCTGATCAGTTTCCCAGACTATCAGGTCCCCTTCCCAATCCAGCAGCCCCAGATGTATAATCAGCTCACCCTCAGTCGTGGTGTAGTGGGCGGAGCACCACTTCACGCTCTCATCGTCCACGACTTGCTCCCTCGTGGTGGGCACTGTCGGCAGCTCTCGCACCTGGTCTGATGGGCTGTGCTCAACGTACGGGGCGATCCTTCGCTCACTCGCGGAGCTTTGAGGTGGCTCGTCGAACACAGCGGAAAATAGCTCTCCGGTGGGCTCGGTGGGCTCGGGCTGATGCTCCACACCGCGGGGAGATGGTGGGCTGGGCTCTGGATCAGGAGTGGATCTGGCGAGATCATCCAAAGGGAAGATGGTGTGTGGCGATCCATTTCTCACCAGATTCCACTCCACGAAGGTGGAAATTCCACTCGAGGACCATCTTCGGATGACAGCGCTCTGCACGCTAGCGTCATAGAACGAGCAGAGCGTGTCGTCTCAAGCGAACGCTCCCCCTGCTCCAGCAGGAGGACGAGGAATTCCGGGCGGACAAGGGATCCATGAGGGCACAACGGAAAGAAAAAAGCACTGGGAAAAAAGTGGAAACGAAAACGGAGGGAACACACTTGGAGGTAACTGTATTGGGTCGGTCCTTCTGTCACAGTTCACTAGGAGCATGGAACGAGGAGACGAGGAATTCAAAAATGTGTCTTTAATATCCAAACCTATGATATGACAAAATCAACCACAGAATTGTGACAAAATCAAGGTAAATATTTTGAAGGCTGCGCCTTGGGCAGTCGTGGCCTAATGGATAAAGCGTTGGACTTGCAACCCGAGGTTGTGGGTTCAAATCTCGGCTCCGGCAGGAATTGTCCATGACTAAGAAGAGACCCTTAAGCAAGGCACCAAACCCCTAACTGCTCCAGGTGTGTGTGCACTTGGATGGGTTAAATGCAGAACACAAATTTCACTGCTGGTTATACTCTGTATAATTGTGTATGTGACAAATAAAAAATTCTTCTTCTTCCTCTGGAGACATTTGTAGGGCACATACGTCATTAAGGATGTCTTGTTAAAATGAATAATATTCCTTTTGAGGCATAAATTACTGTAATTTCTTATTTTGTAGTGTTTCTTTTCTTAAATAAGACGATGCATGCGGTTGATTCAGCTTCTGAAGGGCACAGCATACGAAACAAGACACTGCTAATGTAGGGATGAGTTCATTTTCTTCTTTCATTGGGTTTCCGTTTGTCCTTGATTGCAGTGTCATTCGTTTGGTAGTAGATAAATAAATAAAATGTTTTGAGTAAAACATTCAAGGATTTTTCTCCATAGTGGACTTCAATGGTGGCCAGTGATTTCAAGGTAAAAATGCAGTTTAAAAGATCTCTACACGATCCCAGCCGAGGAATAACGGTCTTATCTAGCAAATCAATCAGTCATTTTCAGATTTTTAAAATATTTATCCACTTAATATTTAACCACAAATGCAGGGCTTGCTCTAGCTCTGCGATGCACATTAAAAAAAATATTTGGGTCTGAAGAAAGACAGACATGACCATCTTGGATGACACTGGGGTGAGTAAATTATCAGGAAATGTTTACTCTTGAAGTATCCTTTAAAGGGGACATATTATGCCCCTTTTTACAAGATATAAAATAAGTATCTGATGTTCCCAGAGTGTATGTGTGAAGCTATATTATTCTGTATAATTTCTAATATACCGTTATGTCGTTTAATATATTGATCATTCATCTATTAGGAAATATATTTTTTGTGTGTAAGGGTCAGTAATTGACCTATCGGTAAGCCCCTCCCCTCGAACGCAGACTAGCCAATAGCAGTCGAGTATCAGTTGCACGGGGAGGAACTCAAACATCTTCAGGTTTCAGCTCCATATAGAGAAATATTGGAATAATAGAGAAACATTGGAAGATCCGAATCTCGCATTGGTTTTATGGGGTTTATGCTTCAAAACTGTAAAATCGATGTGCCTGGGGTACTTTTATCACTGATTCCAGATATCCTGAGAGGATTAGCAATATCATTTATTTTATTACATTTCCTAAATCCAAACAAAACAGAGCAAAATGTCCCTAAGTATTCAACCCCAATACAAATGAAGACAAAAACGTTCATTTTCTGGTTGTCATACACTCATTAAGTCACAATTTTCATCTGCTCGAGCACGTTAATGTTATCTTGTGCTTTAGCAAGGTATCTCTGGCTAAAACTAGCTAACGATAAAGTTAGTGAGTCCATGCTAACGTACAAACCTAATTAGCAGACTGTTCTCACGTCTTGTACAGTGTAGGGCAAAAACACATAAACGAAGTTCTACATTTCAGTGCCTCTCCATATTAAACTGGTTAAATGTTCATTAATGTAATCATACCCTGCGATACATGAACAGTGTTGATCTGCATGTTGTCATCCGCGATCGTAATATGAGACTTCTCCCGCTTGCATTGTGATCTGTAAACCCTCACTTCGAGTTACCCACTGTATTTATAGTAACATATTTAATAAATCCCTCCATGGAATATTTAATTCCCATATGATTGACCATCTGTGTCCAAAAGGGTGCAAAAACATGGTGGGACAAGGTTTTCATGCTGCAGCTCTCATTGTAAGAAAGTGAACAACTCTGTTTGTTTTTCCGAGGGAGCAACATTAACTAAGGGGGCGGGGCTTACCGATAGCTCAATTGTGTATGTTGACAGCACAGATGAGCAGCGATCTGGTAAATGTGAATTTAGCAGTGCATCTCTTCATCTGGCCGTCTCTGCACAGATGATCATCTCTGGATCTCTCTCGAATGAGGCACTGATGTGCGTGTAATTAATATTCCTCTGAGGTTCGTCAGAGCGCAGGAAGCAACTGAGAGAGGATCTGATATCAGGCCACCAGCGCTGCTATTTTTAATAACAGAGTTTATATCCAGATTAAAACACTTCTCTTTAGAGCATCTGTGTTCTTACGGCCTGTGTAAGCCAAGACACACAGAATGGCTACACTCAGTAAAACACATGCACTCAAGAGTCTGCTCATGAACTGAAAGGCAGCCCCCTGCACAGCAAAACACCTGGTGTTAAATTAACACCGCTGGGTGTCTATATGGGTGCATCCTACAGAGTGTTAAAATAACACAGAGATTCATTGAGTGATGACTGAGCATTATTGAACACACCTGATGTTAACAAGCAGAATCACCAAAGAAGAAAATCACAATGTTGAAGTCACCTTTATACGGAAGTTCTAAGCGGCCATGCATTATTATAATTTTTCTGTCTTGTTTTCTCGTGATCACGACTTAATTTTCTCGTGATCACGACATAACGAAAGTTGTGAATCTCAACGTAAAAACCGTTTTCTCACGACGTAATTTTAGCTATCGCGAGAAAATCCCGCACCTTGTGAATGTTTCTGGTGAATATTATGATGTACGCGCTAGCGGCTGATATCTCCATCATAAAGTTACTAATTTCCTGCAGCAAATATGGACTTTATCTCTGCATTGAGAGAGAGGGGCGTCCCCGAGGAAATTGAATTTGACTACACGTGACTACACGTTCAGGGTCGCTATATTGTCTTATATAAAGTTGCAGACCCGACAGCCTCCTTCTCAAGTGTCGAACACTTATGTGTAAGTCGTCAATCACTGACAGACACAGAGCTATTTCAGTTTGAGTGAGTCCCTGATCAAAAGTAAAAGCGAATACGATCATCCATGATGCTGCGATGATGCTGCTTCTAGCATTTTCTCATGCCGAATACACTGAGAAAATTAACTCGTGATAACGACAAAACAACTTTCGCATGTCGAGATCACGAAAATTAAGTCGTGATAACGACAAAACAACTTCGTTATGTCGAGATCACGAATTAAGTCGTGATAACGACAAAACAACTTTCGCTATGTCGTGATCACGAGAAATTAAGTCGTGATAACGACAAAACAACTTTCGTTAAGTCGTGATCACGAGAAAACAAGACGGAAAAATTATAATAATGCATGGCCGCTTAGAACTTCCGTACCTTTATGGTGATCAGTGTTTACTTTAATTGGGCTCTTGACTCTTGATTTTTTTATATTAGATTTTATATTACTGTAACAGTTGTAACTGAATTATAACATCCATACAAGCCAAGAGCAAAGCCATTAAGTGGTGTTGAGGGTTATGTGTTTGACTTGAATCACTGAACTCATTTAGAGTCTAATCTCGGTGTTAACTTTCCTTTATTAATTACATCAGCCTTGTGCTTCTACAGCGAAAGACTCTGCATTTTCTATACATTTTGAAAGGTTTTGCTACAAGCTGTTCTGATTAAAAAAAAATCACTAAATAAATCAAA